>OY856413.1:974023996-974156496 GCA_963693085.1 Alisma plantago-aquatica | reverse complement strand
CCGTTGGTGACAGCGATAGCTGGACCTGCAGCCGCCGCGGTAAATTTGACGTGGCAAGCCGGCAAGGAAGTTGAAGAACTTGGAAGGTAATAGTTGACATGGATGGATAGCAGGATATAATATATAAGCACCGTTGAAGGCGTAATTGTGTTGTGCAGAATCAACTTTGAGGTTGACTTGATGTTGCGGTGAAATTAACGAGTTATTGGTGGCAATTACAAACCTCATCAGTTAGACTCAATGCCGATTTTAACGGTGGCTGGGTGGATTATTGAACAGTATTGTAGACAGCTGTGTCTGTGAATGTTAGTATATGGAAAGAAAAAGGATGAAACCCTGAAGCGATGGTGGCTAATGCAAATGATTTAAAAACCAGAAGGATTATTGAAGCACGTAAATTCTGTTATGTTACTCATGTTGCTGTAGTCACCAGTTCCACATATAATAGAATATAATTAACACATGCTACTCGGATCTGAAAAAAGCTTAGTCAAACTAGACTTAACCAACTTGAGAGGCAATTAATGCGTAGTTCGCACAAAATTTATTATTGTTGTAGATGTTCTCAACATCACGACTTTTCCTTTATCAACTCTCCCTTTCTTATTTGCTTATATTAACTACGAATTCTGCACAGAAAAGGTGGTGAGGAAAAGTGATCATAGCCTATACCAAATTGAAGCACGGTCCGTCGCACCGTGCTTGATTTCGGGATCACCCAACAGTGCACAGATTCGCTGCAGAGACCCCATCCTTGTTTCCTCGTGGCTCATGTAACGACATACATGAGACATGTGTGACAATAGGAGCTGACAGCAAAGAAGAGAATAGACCCCACGTCTACCGATATCCCATTACCTTCGCCGGCCCACAATCTGAACACAACATTGTGGTGATCTGAACATGCATAGTTTTTAATAATTGAATCATACTATATAAAGAACAAAGTGCAGTGACAAGAGTCGTGGACACATTATACAAAGGTTAATGATGTGGACATCAATATAATGGAATTTGGATACTTCAATGAAAAGCTAATTCACTTGTTGCAAAGCTGAAATTCTAAAAGTTGACTCTAATGTGATTGGGTTTAGAATTTAGATTATGTAGATGAATTACAGAAATGATCACCAAAACAAATCATCATATATACAAGTTAATGTACGGTCGTTTGTAGTAACTTGAACAATAAAAACGTGGCGAGAGGAACCATTAAACATTAAGGGCACAATTTGTTTTGATGGATTCAAACAGATTTGTAGAAATGCAGTAAGCAAATAATCAACAAACAAGAGATTTGTAGAAATCGGCCTCCCCCTGTGGAAACACCTCAACGGCATTCTCTACCTCATCCAAGCAAAAATACACACGCCGCCACACAGTCACCTCAACATCCACTTTTGGTCTGACCCATGGTACCAAAATCAACCCATCACCAACTTCTCCATCTCACATGCCATCCCACACTCTCTTCTTAATATCAACATTCAGAGAGCTCTTACACTCAGCAGTAGCCGCAGACACAACACCCTCAAACACACCCTGGCACACCGATTCCCCATCATCCACACCTCAAATGTAATTCAAATCTTAGAACATGATACACGTTCTCAAGTGCATTGGATCTAGGGCCCTAGATACTCCACTAAAAATACATACAAATTCTTCTCCTATAGAGGCTACACCAATCCCATTGCACACATATGACACACAAACATCCCCCTCAAATTCAAACTTTTCAGATGGTTGCTATGGAACAACAAGCTTCTCACTTATCAAAACCTTCACAATCGGGATTTTCATAGACCATCCAGATGTCACCTTTGCTACATGGACTGTGAGGACATCCACCACATTTTCCTCCTTTGTCCCTACACTCACAACATCATGCAAAATTTTCTAAATCTCACACATCTCAACAGTCTGCACTTTGAGAGGTCATCGCCACACAATTTGTGAAAACAACATCATCTTGATTCAAAATTAACCACGTTTCTACCACCATCATCATAGCTTGACACATCTGGAATGAGAGAAACCATCGTAGACACCATTCACCTCACCCGGATGATATACTTAAATCTAACATACAAGCTACTTTACTTCATGTTCGCTCTGCCCAGGTGACGACGATAGAAACAACGGCTCCACCTCATCTCCCCTGACGAAAGACATGAGCTTCCACACCCCGATCCGCACATACACCTTGGAGGAGATCGAGCGTGACGATACTGGCTTCTAAAGACCACGGGTGATTTTGCTGGCTGATTGAGTTCATTCCCACTATGCTGCCGTAGATATTTTTTTCTTAGCTTTATAAGCTCATCCTTTAGGGTCTTGTTTAAGGGGTGCCCCCCCATTATCACATTGCCTAGCTCTCAACACTTAATGTTATGTTTTTTGTACTCTTTTCCTCCAATATGTGGTCACAACATGCTGGAGAACCTATCTATTATATACTAAGCGGCCTTTACGATAAAAAAAACAAACAAGAGATTTCCTATTTTGAAGCTCCCAATGATCTGGAGGTTGTCTGTCATACTAATGGTGACCACTAAAGGCCTTTCAGAGTCGTGAATGGGTAGGATCTTGTTAATTTATTTACCACCCAAATACAATAAGGTAAGGCAACAATAATTATTTTTATACCTACTACCACGTGTTCACCCATCTACATGCTTTACTTGCACTTAAAAAAAGGTTGAATAATTGTAGAGGTTTTATCCTAGCCATTTCAATCATTTACCTATTAGTATAATTTTGAGTCTATAATTTTAGATTCTAATATATTTATTATTTCTTACAAGAAAATCCCAACAAACTTCACAATTACATTTTAATTTTTACTATTATTGGATTGTAAATTTTTATTAAACAATGTATAAAGCATGTCAATGTTTTTACAATCATATGTCATACACAAATCGAAACTTCTTAATAAGAAATATTATGTTAAAAGGTTAGACTTTGTTTGTAAGTAAATTTAGGATCAAATATTAGTACTTAATTTTTTGTTAGTGGAAACCTAAATGGTTACTGTTTAATATTAGTTTTAAGAATGCATTATGTTGATGAAGGAAATATCATATCAAATGATTA
The DNA here is from genome assembly GCA_963693085.1 of Alisma plantago-aquatica. Lineage (NCBI taxonomy): Eukaryota > Viridiplantae > Streptophyta > Magnoliopsida > Alismatales > Alismataceae > Alisma > Alisma plantago-aquatica. The sequence continues at coordinate 974,153,397 of OY856413.1, read as the reverse complement.
TGTAAAATATTATACAATTATCTTATTGTCATTTTACTCATTTCACCTATATCCTACTCATAAATGGTAGGTGGCAAGGATATGATAAAGGTTTCTACCCTACCCATCGCCTACAAATTTACTTGATTAAGTGTATGTGTAAGCTTTTACCCTACCTTACACTATCCATTTACAGTCTTATATTTTTCACATATGTAGAAGGTTGTTGTATATATATCGTTTATATATATATATATATATATATATATATATATATATATATATATATATATATATATATATATATCTTTCACATATGTAGAAGGTTGTTGTATATATATCGTTTATATATATATATATATATATATATATATATATATATATATATATATATATATATATAATAGAAAAGATTTGTAGTTTCATAAGGTTTCATGTTGTTATATCAAAAAGATCATCACACTAACTTTCTCAAAACTATTAATATTGTTAATATTATTAAGATAATGTCTCTTACTCCATTTTCTTAGGATAATATATATTGTTGTTACAATATTGGAAATTCCAAATCGTCAATATGCTTGTACGTCAAAGATATTACTTAATGCTATCCTCTCTTTCTCTTATTTGGATTTGGCCTTATGTTTTCAATATCTTTTACTATATCCTAGATGTGTCATCCCATCATATCTATTGTGCTTCGTCTTATCATGTTGGATTAGTCTTATCTAGTCCTTTATGCTCTATAAATAAGACAAAACGTGTGATACAAAATACTACAGAACACCAAAATTGTGTGCCAAAAGAACAAATATTGGGTGTCAAAAAAGGAGAAAGAACAACAGTGGGTTATGTTTTTTTTATTATGAGGTGTGGGATTGTGGAATAGTAAAAAAATACTTATAATCTTCTTGAACTTGTTATCAAATTTGTTCTCTCGTTTCATATCAGATTTTTCAATAATATTATTTTTTTGTGCATGTTTGGGTTGTATTTCACATAACAAATATTTACGCTTAAAGCTTGCATAAGCTAGTTGTAGTGGTGTTAGAACAAGGTAGTTGTGCGACTATTAGCAATAATTAATGCAACATAAACCATAATGTTGTCACATAATACAATCCGAAGTTATCATATTGACTTTTCTTGGAAAAGTGACTTAATTGTGTGGAAAAGGACACTGAAAATGTCTTACGATAACAAGGGTTGATTGACTTGTAAGAGAGAAGCTAGAGAACATCTCTAAAGGATATTGGAAGATGATGGACCACAAGGTGGTCGATACAATTCATTTAAACTTTTTCAAAGAAAAATATTGTGTGATCAATGAAGACTCACCAAAATAATTACTAAAACTCTTAGAATAACTATCTATAAATGGAAAATTCTCTAACAAACCTATGGGAGCTAGAAAGGAAATTGTACAAGTTTCCTATAGAAGAAGGCACAAGGTTCACCTACTATCTTAACATCTTGAATAAGCATGTCACACAATTTGTTAGCATGGAGGAGAAAATATGTGAAAGTGACAAGGTCATCATCATTATTGCATCAATACAGTCATCATAGGAGTGATTGGTGATGAACATTCTTAATGGGAAATGTAGATTCAATTACAATGAGGCGCTTACATATCTATTGGAGGTGAAGTCCTTGATGAAAATTTATCCTTAGATGGTCAACCTTTGGCTATTATAGATAGTATAAACAAAAAAGGGGTCACACAAAGCAAAATAAAATGGGCATGGGAAACTATGCATGTTATATATGTGGTGAGGACGGTGAAAAATAAAAAGATAGTCTGAATGTTGAAGGAGTTGAAAGTTGATTATTCTTGTTATCTGGAAAATAATTAGATCCACTTTTTTTCATAAAATCATGTACGTGTAGTGGTTGGATATTTAATCTACATTTTCATTTTATCATATTTTTGGAGAGAGATATATTTTGTGAAGGTTCTCTATGTTGAATGCATGGAACTGTTCACTTGGTAGACAATAGACTCAACCAAATTGTTAGAAAGGGAACAATTACATTAAAGATGTAATATGGAGGATGTAACACTTTTATAAAATATCAAAGAAAGGTGGATTTGTGCAAGTTATCTTATAGAGAAGTATCGATGAAGGGTACTTGGTCTAGGGGAGCATACTGATTCATTGGATGCGTTCTAACCAAAAGGGGAGAAATTGATTGGAGTTTTATGACATGTGAGGTGTAGATGAAGTTGTGGAATGGGAGGCAACTTTTGTGGACCCCAAATTGTGCTACATTATTCAACTCTCAAATGAAGTTAGATGTGCATCTGAAACTTTGGTTGTAGATTTCAACATGCATATATATGAAGCTATATATTATTGGAAGGATAAAGTGTGTACATATCAACCATACAATACATCATGCAAGTGAATATTTAAGAAATTACAAACTTATGGCATGGTGGGCCAAAGAGTGGAGGATGTGGATATTCCAACCACGGGTGGAGATGATTCAATTTAATTAATTTTACAACTTTAGGAGTTGTAGTTGGAGCATTGGGGAGCCAATCCTTGACATGCTCTCATCATAGGTGTAAATTTGTAGGGTGCATCTTCTGAGGGTGGAAGCATAGAAGAAGAATGATAGAAACTTTTTTGAAAGAATTAAATGCAATTCAATAAATAAGATTACATGTGAAGATTGTTGAGGTAGTGACTCTATACTAGTTGTTAAGAAAATAAATATCATCCTATAAAATCAAGAAATTCCAAGCAATTCATTTTCTTGGAGTTGAAGATTTGTTTAAACTTGTTCTCTCATGTTGCCTTATATGGAATTTGTCCTTAACATGTCATTATCCATACCTATAGTTTAAATGTACTCTCTCATCCTATCTTATTTGGTTTGGCCATATCTTTTTTCCTTAGTCTTATGTAGTGCTATTGAGTTTCTATAAATAAGACTAAGAGACATACATTGTAGGACGTGAAAGAGATCCAACATTGTGTGATAGAGACTACCAACATTGGGTGCCAAAAAAGATGTGTCACAAAACTATTATTACTTGAATCCCACTTGACTAGAAAGACAATGGTGATAGGATTCGAGCTTCCATCCATAAATGGATGAAATCCACATAACATATGATGAAATAAAGCCACATTAACATCATTATTTATATACATGGGCCATAAGGATAACATAAACAAAAGGAACTAACATGGTACTTGGACATAAGAAAAAACTCCATTTAGATATACAAAACCCCATGTACTAAGCATTTGTTGTAATATGTTCAGAGTAGATGAAGCATATAGCTTAAGGGAAGAACACCAAAGGAGTCATAGAGTACCTATTGTACTTATAATCCTAAAATTTGGTCACGATCAAAGCAAAAGCATTGGTATTCTATAGAAGATATAAAACTTGCACATTTATAGAAACATATTTTCTTGGATAAACTTGTATAAAGAAAAAATTAAGGAACCTACAACATCGAAGACTTTCTTATTACCAAATGTGTATTTTAAGTACATCTCTACTATAAAATACAACAAATTCATTAGGCCTTTGACCAGCTTTCAAAAGAAAGGTTTGTGAGGGACTACAAGGCTAAAAGACAAAAGTTAACTTTATTTCAACATGAGGGACCTCAAGGCACAAATTCCAAGATGTATCCATGTTTCAAAGTTTGTGACATTGCTTAATAAAAATCAAGTAAATGCATTGACTTGTACCCTTATCAAGTATACAGGTAGGTACAACAATGGTGATATAATGGACATATGATTATGTTTTCATATTTATCAATGTATTACAATAAAATTAAAACATAGTAGCCATAGGGAACATGTAGCTAAAACAAGTATATATCTCCAAACATAAGGACGTATACATGTACATACAAGCATTAATATCATAGTCAAGTTCAATAAAAGATAAGTAATTAATGTGTATTCATCTATTTTTGTCACATCTTTTAGGTCATTTATTTAGGAGATTATGTTGTTTTTCCCAATTTTAGGATTCAATTGCAATTCCTTTACTTTTATCTCCTTAATTAGAGTTCTAATTAGTTTTTTTTACATTTTATAGGTTTTGTTCTCATTCTCACTCGTTAAACACCAAGTTAAAGGATTCACATTATTGTCCAAAGAATAAAAATATCAAGAGGCTTTAATTGTATAACTTTAGCATCCCACATGACTAGTCGGTCGATTGCCCCCCTCTGGACAATTGACTCTGTAGTAGAATTGGATGGATCCGCAAACAGGAAACGGTCAACTGTCCATACAATTGATTGACTCAACCCCATTCAGGAAGGCACGTTTACATGATTGAACCAGTTGAATTGACTCAAACCAATTGACTACATTTCCTCCACACTAAAGTATCATATCAACCCACTCACTGATTAACTTCCAACTGGTCTACGACCCTGCTTGAAAGCCACACACCCATTTAACTCAGTCGAGCTATTTGATTGCCAACTGGTCAACTGGAGCACCAAATTGAGGAAGTCTGGTGCCGCCTAACACATTTCTTAGAGTTTCTATGGAACTTTCTATGCTAGAAAAGGAGGGGGAGTGCCAAACAAAGAAATCAACCTCCTATCATTTCAAAAACCTATCCAACATAATGGAGCTAGAAAAGGGGATACTTAGTCACGTTCTTCCTCATGGAGTTTACAAAAGTGTTGCCAGAAACATGATTTCTCTTCACCTAGCTTTGTACCTACTTCTATGAGAAATATGGAATATTTTTGTTTTGCTAGGACATGGTGAGTAGCCCCATGAGCTCGTAACTTATCTTAGCCAACTTTTGATTTCATTAAATAAATAAAAGACATGTCTTAATTTTTTTTCAAATGTGAATTATGACTTGATCCTTCGTTCTTCATGACCATTATGATCTATAGCGATGAGATCCCAGATTTATGGCTCAGAACATTGAATGACACTCACAAGATTATTGATTAGATCACAGACGGAAAGTTGTTGGATGATCAAACCATGACCCAAAAACACGGATACCCTGAGTTTGTGGGTAGTGTACTCCATGGTATTTGTTCCTGAAAGGAACAAACTACATGATCCTAATATATTTATAGTTTTAGAAAAGGAATTAAAATAGGTAAGATAGCTATGTAGGATTTTGGAGGTGAAACTTGAACTTCTAGCAATCTTATTAATTGAAATTGATCCTCAAATAATTAGTTTTATTTCTACAAGTTTACTTTCTTATTTTAGTCTTAAATATCTTCCCAAATCCGATTGCCAAATATTATTCATTGCAATTGAATCAATTTAATCTCTTAAGAATATTGTTCCATGGGCCAATACCTTTCTATTCTTGGAATTTACTTACTTTTTTACAAGTGGGTTGTTTTCTATTAAAAGGTTAAACTCAATGGATAATTTATCTAGTGAATTTATAATGTAATTGAAGCACATCAGTAGGCATGCCTTCAAATAAGGAAACTAGCATAATATAAATTTCATAGAAATTCCTAACTATATCTTAGAAACCAATTCAACATAGTGATCCAAAGATATAAGAAAGGTATGATATGACTATACTACTAGATTTAATCATAATTATTATTTTCTTCAAGGTTGGATGCTTACAAAATAAAACATTGATATCAACATCTCATTTATCCCATGTAATATTCTCATCAATTTCCACCATTACATTATGAATTATTACTGTATTAGGGTGAAACATCACCACTAGATCAAGTATTCAAAATCAGGGTTCATAGATCTTAACAAAGAAACTATGAGGTACATTAATATCTACATGACTCAAGCATCAAAATGTCCATATACGTCATATTTAATGCAACATAATCATTAATAGGGCACATGGTTGATCAACATAAGATTTTGTGTTACATAGCATCCAAGTAACTAATTTGGAATTCATAAAGAGATATGGAGCATAATTAGATGAAAAATTGCATGAGCTATAATTTCTAGCATCCAATGTCCAAATAAAGTCATGTATCAAGCTACAAGATCATCATTAAGCATGAAAGAGTGATCAAGTTCAAGTATTGGTCCATAAAGTGTCCAAAAGGTACTATATATAGTGACAAAGTAGATTTGATCATCATTGGGGCATATTTTGCATAAATTGTGAAGTTGTGTCAGTAAAATTCTAGAAAGATGTCAAATTCATGATTAATAATCAAAGTTAAGAACAATATTGGAGTCAAGGTTGGATTTTTATTAACAATATGTCAGAATATATTAATTGTAGGCCATATTAGGGACTGTGTGGGTAAAAGATCAAATTTGAGAATTAAATGGCATTATTCATGCAAAGAAATTAAAATTTGTCTTATTAGGAAATATAGTAGAACCAAGAGTAGATACAACCTTTGGAAACAACTTTAATGGAAATTTTGCATTTTTTGTGAAAATGATATATTGGAAACCCATTTTTGGATAAATGAGTCACTTGTTTCAACTTTTGTAGGGTATAGAAATTTCTTGGAAATTTGAGTGAGAGAGTGAAGGATTTACCAAATATGTGGAAAATGTGAGACATGGATACTTTGGTCAACTATTGACTAGGCATACGATCTAGTGGCTCACATGTGTTTCCTCCACTAAATAATAGAGATGGGGTGTGGTGATCAGTGGACGTTGGATTTTGATCCAACGGTCTCTCCCTTATCCTATTCCCTGAGCATGCGCCCGTGGATAATATTAGTCAAGGTAGGTGGCTTGTTGGGATATGGAAGATAGAGGGGGATAGGAGGTAGATTGGGATCATAAACATGCCAACCATTCTCGTCAGGGACCATACCAGGACGATGGAGGGTAGAAACAAACCCAATAAGAATTTTTGTGGGAAGCCCCAAAGCATTCTATAATGTAGACTGGTCTCACAATTTCAAATACATTCTCAAAGACTAGTACATTTATGACCTCTAATGTCAGTTTTCCTAACGTCGGTTCCAATGAAAAGACAACACTATACAATGACCAACGTCAGTTAAATAACATAAACATCACCATTGATCAAGTCTTACTGATTTAGGAAAAAAAAACACAGCTACCACTTGTTCTTTAACTTTGGTTAAATTGATACAAAATTGACGTCTAAAATAACCCAAAAAATACAATTTTTCAGTGCAAAATATGTGCCTCAAAAAAATTTAAGATATCTGTCGACTTTGAGAGAATCAACGACAGACACCTTCACGTGAAATAAAAATTGCCTCCAAAATACTTCTGGCATCGATTTTTTTCCGCAAAACCAACATCGATTCTTAGGAAAAACTGCAAAAAATTGCATAATAGGTGTCGAGTTTTATGTAAGAAAATCAACTTCAGAGGGTTCGCGCCACGTACCCCACAAAAAGTGATTCCCCCAAATTGCACTTTAGTGTTGGTTCTGGTAGAAAAAACTAATGAATCAGGCCTTACTCAGACCAATATTTTTTTTTTGAATAATGGCCTCTTGCGTTGGTTTTTTATAACAAATCGACATCTAAGTCACTAGGTTAGGTGTTGGTTTGTGATATGTAACCGATGATTCTGGCCTTACCCAGGCTGATTTTTTGTTTGGATAATGGCCTCTTACATCAATGTTTTACAACAAACTGACATCTAAGTGATTAGGATAGGTGTCAGTTTTCAAATTACAACCGATGACTCAATATTTAACTATTAGTTTTTATGAGAAACCCACAAATATGTGAAACTTAATAGCTCCCACACAAAACAAATTTTCCCACAATATCTATTTCATTGTTCATTGCTGCTTTATTTTTCCCTAGCTCCAGCGATTCCAATATCCACCACCACTGCTTCTGCTCTGCTTGCCATCGTCGCTAGCTTCTCAAGTTGTCTTCGCCTACTCCAGCCTAGCCTTCACCGCTGCCACTTCTTGAAACTTCTCCTCTAGCGGCCAGCAACTCAGTCGCCTACCCTTGCTTCAGCTATCATCGTTTCCACCTGCAACTTCTCCTCTAGTCGTCAGCAACACCACTATCTACTCTTGCTTCTCCCACTTATGATGCTCGTGCTTATTCTCTCTACCTCTGCTACTACTCCCTCTACCATTTCTCTCTACTAGAGCTCCCAACATTTCTGCTTCTCCTATCAGCACTGCTCTCAACTGGAGATCCCACCACCGCCACTCTCTATCGCTATTATTTCTACTATTAAGATCAATTTTGAAAATCCTAGCATAAAATTATTATCATCTCTTATATGTGATGCCTACCTGTGTTTATGACATAATTATGTGATTATGTCTACCTATGATTATGACATATTTAGGCAAAATAACAAGCTTACCTATGATAATGGCATAGTTATGTTAATTTTTAATTTTTTTTGGAAGTACTAGGTCAAATTATTATCATCTTGTATCATCTTTTCTCATCCTTATACTAGTCATCTATTGTTAGGTCAAATTATTCTCATCTCATCTTATACCATCGCATCTCATGATCATTACACATTATTCATATTTGGTAACATAATGCATGTACATTAGGTAACATTATGCATATCTGGTATGTAAATTCTATAATTCCTAAATTACATGTATACTTATTTGTTTAGTTTTTAGTATGTAAATTTTGATAAATGACCTATAGATGTGTGGCTTAAAAACTGACTTTAATCTATAAATCCTAATTTCTAATTCATGGTGTTGGCCCAGAAACCCATTCAAAATTTACTCGTTAGGATTAAATCTTAGATAGTACCCAGTTTAGCAATTGTTCTTGAACACTCAAATTTCACTTAGGATGTAAGTGTATAATGTGTATTCAATTTTCAAGATGTTTTTTCAGCATTTCCCTAATTGTTCTCTAAGTATATATCTAGTTGGGTATTTGCTATCTATATTGTTGTACTTCGAGAACTACAAGGAAAAGATACTAAAATTTTCTTGAAAACCAATCAAACATTATGCACTTACTAATGAGTTTAGGTGTTCAAGAATAGGATAGGTTGTGCAAACATTCATTACTAAACTCTAAACCCTAATTTGTAGACCAGAAACCTAAATCCTAATCTATAAACCCTAAACCCTAAGTTGTAAACCCTTATCCCTAAACCCTAAATGATAAACCCTCATTTGTAAACCCTTATCCTTAAACTCAAATCATGTAAACCCTAAACCCTAATACTTATTTTCTCTTTTATTATAGAATGGATAGATCATGGATGTCCATTCCAAATCATTGCATGCCAGATTTTATTACTGTTTTTGATCAGTTTACATATTATTAGAGGAACGTAGGAAATGACATGAAGATAGGTTCTATTGTCCATGTAGGCATTGCAGTTCAACTTGAAAGTCAACAATGTTGGAAATCAAAAGTCATGTCATGTACAACGAGATTGTACATGGATATACAAAATGTTACTGGCATGGAGAGATTTCAACTGGGAGAACATTAGATGTCAATAGCAGTACTTGTTTTGAATAAGAAATTGTCATCGATGATTTCGATGTGAATGAATCGATTTTAATAGACATGGTTGATGTGATGCTAGATAGTTGTGGGTTAGAGCACACTGATCCACCTTCCTTATTTTTAGACATTGTGCATGATGCTGAGAGATCGTTACACATAGGTTGTACTATGTTTATGGAGTTGAACGATGTGCTGAGATTGTATACTCTGAAGGCTAACAATAGATGGAGTGACAAAAGCTTCATGTCTTTGTTGTCTCTACTGAAAGAAATTCTTCCTGAAGACAACGATCTTCCAATATCAACATATGAACTAAAAAAATGTTATGCCTAAGGGGAATGAAGTCTAAGAAGATACATGCATGCCCAAATGACTGTGTGTTATTTCCAAAGGACTATGTCGATTTGAAATATTGTCCAAAATGTGGGGTGTGTGTATCCTTTTAAATAGTACATGAATGTTTTTAAAGGTGAAGTTTGAAACCGTTATCAGCCTGAAGGAAGTATTATTGAGGGTTATGTGGACTGGGAATTTATGGACTTTCCAATGACTTTCTGAGTTGTAATGAAGCTCCTATAAATGACAAGAACATTGAGGACTATTTTTGGTAAACGTACTTTAGGAGCACGAGTGAAAGTAATCAGCCGTGAGATGTGGGAACAAGAAAACTTGTATATTATACACTACATCGACGAAGTGAGTGTTTATATCACTGAATATACCAACTTCATCAAGAAAAAATATCCTCGAGCCAATTTAATGTGGCTTGATAGAGAGCATAACAAGACATTTATTAGGTAGTTCAAAGATAAAGTCTTACATCAACTATCTCAAACACCAAATAATGTTTTTGAAAATATCAAATGCCTTACCTTTAAACCAAAAATGAATGTTATGTCTTATGAAGGGTTAGACACAATTGGATTTTCATATCACACAAAGGTTCAAGATGATAAGAGAGTCGTCCAAAACAGTGGGGTCTGGTGCGCCCGCTAGAGGTGCTACACACTAGCCGATTTGACTCTACTAGATGTGCCCCATGAGATCGGAACACACGGGAGGGTTCACTTTCGAAATTTATAAACCTAACTTAACACCTACTCACACTAAAACACTACACCCGCAAGCGTACGGGGTCGTGTCATAGTATAGGAAGGTGGAAAGTATAGGGTCAATCCACAGGGAAAAGGGGGGGGGCACTAGAGCTAGGTAAGTTTGGCTAGGTTCCTACTGCGGATACTAGGTTTAAGGGTTTAAAAGTGATTTTGATTGTTAAACTATTATGAACAAGCAAGCAATTAAATGCGAGAATGGAATCTATGTAAACCCTAGACTAGATTAAGAATAAGCAGGAAAGAAAGGACTAAGCTAGGTATGAAAAGGCAAATTACACTAAGGCAAGCAAGAAAGAAGTAAAAGAGCAATTAAAGAGCTACACTAGCATGAACAAGACAAGAGCAAAGCAAGAAGATAACTAAGCAAGGAAAAAACTAATTAAGCTAAGCAAGCACAAAACTAGGGTTTCAAGCAATAAAGAGATGTGTGGGCTATTTAGGGGTATGAACTTATCACTTAAGTTGGGGGTCATATATGAACATTATGATTCCATTTAGATTATCCAAACCAAATAACAAGTTAGAGTCTATTGAATTAACCTAAGCTACTAATTGGCCATGGATATGCTAGGTTGTACATAGGGGGACTAGTCCCTAACACCCCCTACTACCCTTACGAGGCTCAATTGGGTTAGGAATTAGGTACAATTCAATTAGAGTCTAATCAAGTCTAGGTTTCTAGATTAGGCATTCCTAGGGCAATTAGGGGTCGAGGGTAGTAATGGGGAGGTGAGATTAGGGTTTTGGGACCCAATTCCCCCACATTCTAACCTTGAGAAGGCTCCATGCTAATTGCACTAGAATTATCTAATCTAGCTACTTAGATCTCTCACTTAGGTTTAGGGAGATTGATTAGGATGTGGGAAGATGGGAGGCAACCTAGTGATCCAAGAATTGGACATAGGGGCAAATCCCAAAATTCACACATATAAGCAATTTGTCTAAATTCGTAAGTGATTCCACACACAAACTAACAAGCAATCCATGGAGAATGAGATGCAAATATAATATAATCATTAACAAATGGAATTACAATGTTTACATGTCATTTTCCCCCAACATGGTATCAAATTAACATAATATCCCCCGAACAGCCCACCCACAGGGGCCTAGCTACTCATAGAAATGGAAAATACAAAAAGAAAGGAGAAAGAGGTAGAAGAAGCCATGGAGCTCAGTGTAGATGAAGAAGTCCTCATCTCCAGTAGCTGTAGGGCGTCCTCCTCCCTCCTCCAAGGTGCAAGGGTGTGAAATGAAGGGGATTATGGGTAGGAACTAGTATAAACTAGTGTTTTGGTGGTGGAAATGGAGTTGATTTGAGGTGGATATGGAGTGGAATGGAGTGGATGGCGATTTGGGGAGCTAGGAGGTGGTGGAAGGTAGTTGGCCTCGTGCCCCAACCACCACCTAGGTATATATAGGTGTCTAGGGGGTCTAGGGTTAAGTTAGGGGTAAAATGGCGAAAGTAGTGGAAAAAAGGGTGGATTTTGTTAGTAGCACGGCCGTGGTGGGTAGGGTAGACCACAGTTGTGGGGGATGGGCACGGTCGTGGGAATTAAAATAGGCCAAATGTCAGGTTGATGGTTGAAAATGCCACGGCCGTGGTGGTCACCACGATCGTGGTGAACTGAGGGTAGCACGACCTTTTTGTGCTACACGACCGTTCTCGTCTGCTGAGCCACGACCGTTTTGTGGAGCACGGCCGTGATGTCTGTCACTGGCACGGCCGTTTTGTGCTGAACGGTCGTGCTGCTCTCTGCTTCTATTGGAGGTTGTTTTGTTGATTTGTAAGTGACCTAGCACGGACGTTTTGTGGTACCACGGCCGTGCTGGGTCCTGGATCAACACTTTGACTTGGTTCTTTGGCTTTTCTTGGACATCTTTTCTTCAATTGATCTTTGGCCACTAGGGGTAAGTCAAGGGGGGCTCAGACTTCACTTTGGGTCCAAGTGTAGAGGAACCCTAGGATCACTCCTTCTCTCTCTCTTCCATCAGTGTGGTCCAAATGCCTGAAAAACATGCAAACAATGTCCATAAGTGCATTTTATACAAATAAGCATATTGGGAGGAGTGACATGTAATCTAACAAGTATAGATGTGATTGAAGAGAAAAAAACACAAGTTGAAGCCCTAAAATAGGGCTGCATCACCACCCTAAACTTGAAACATACTTGCCCTCAAGTATGCTCCAACTCAATCTCTCTACAAATTTTCCACAAAAAGAAATGGCATATGCAATGTAAAAGATGATTATTGTTGAATGGGATCAAAGATGACAAAGTACATGCATTTCACCTCTCTCCTCTCCTACTTTCACAATCCAACCATGAAAAGAGCACAAAGCATATGAACTTCAAATATAGCGCATAGAATACACAAGTTATCCATACTTCTTCCATAAAGTTCCGAGTAAATCGTTTCATGATGGTGTTAATCAAGGATGACTAGGAGTGTTGTTTCACATTCATGCATTCCGTCTTATATTTCAAATCATACCAAATGACCCACGTGGTGCGGAAAAAGGCAAAATGATCTAAGTTTGATGCTTCTTAGCTCAATGGGTATGAAAGTGGAAGAAAGGGTTGCGGTAAGATTTTTGGAGTGTTTTTACACACTATTCTTTTCTTTATTTGAATGCTTTTAAACAGGAGCATCCTTTTATTATTTTTTTTTGCTTTTCTTTTCCTTTTCTTTTCTTTTCTTTTATTTTCTTTCTTGCCCTTGGTGTAGATAGGGCATATGGTGGATAGGGTGAAGCGAGGGGATAAAGATATGACCACCCCAAACTTTTGGAGGTGGCCAAGGCTGATTATGTGCACTAGGGCATCTTTTTATTAGGCGGAGGGGTATGAAGATGGTGGAAGAAGAGTCGGGTCAAAGAGGGGTCATTGGTATGATTTTCCACATAAGACATCTTGCATGAAAATTAATCCAACACTTCATCTAAGATATCACACCACATGAATGAACAAGATGAAATTGATATATCAAACAAGTGATTCCACAAACACTAAGCATTCAAAGCTTGCTCAAGTTCACAATTCAACCAAATCAATCACAATCATGAGAGAGGTGATGCACATGTAAATAGTCAAACATTGATACCACTTAGCAATCATTCATGACATTTCACTTGCATTTGTCAAAGGTCATCATTTTTACTCAAAACAGTAGAGATTGGGTCAAAATACACTTTTAGACAAGAAATCTCAAATTTGGGAAAAATTGGTAAAAATGGTACCAAGTTGCCTCCAATCACATCTAAACCTATATTATTGAACTTAAAGCAGTAAACAAGTAAATCCTAACTAAAACATGCAAAAATTACCAAAAATATACATGATATGCAATGTCTGGCAAAAAGAGTAAAAATTTTGAAAATTACGCAAAAACTGACAAGAAAGTAAACTACATGGCATGCAGGTATGCAAAGCAGTAAAATTCTAAACTAGATAACAAAACAAGCAAAAATGTGAAAAACAACAAACAAAGAGTAAATAGCATGTGAGATACAAAAATGAGTGAAAATAGAATGAGGGCATACCTCCCTACCACCCCAAACTTTTGAATCATGCTATCCTCAGCATGACACAAAGTCTAAGGTTATAGAGTAGATGATCACTGCGGTGGTGGTGGAGGTGCTACTCCATGCCTGTAGTAGGCACCCCAGTAGTCTAACTGTGAAGGTGGGTAGTTGTCCTAGAATGCAGATAAAGAGCTCCACCAATCTTCACCCCACTGTGGGTTCCTCTGGGAATGGGCATTGTGAAACTGATAAAGGTGGTTGACCTGGTAATGCATCTATTGATGGTCCAACCACATGGCATCCTATGTCCTTTGCAATCCCTCCTGGGCCCGTAGAATTCTGTCTTGCGTCGCCTGATTGCCCTCTAGCTGTGCATGAATGGTACCCATATCAAATGCATTCACTGAAGGTTGTTGTGGCTCTGACGCTCCCATCCTTTCTTGTCTTTGCCTCACCCATCTTGCCGCTCTTTCCTCTATCATCCGCCTCTTTTCATCTGCCTGTGAAGGCTCTCCTAGACCCCTAACAAATATCACTTTAGGGATTTCCTCCCCTCTTGGGTTCTCCTCCTCGTACCTCCTCAATTTTTCCAGAAAATCTGGCATTGGTCCATATTGTGCCAGGAGGGCTGGAGTATGGTAAGGCAGCTCCAATGTGAATCCTGGGTAAGGTGGGTTGATTTGGTAAATGATCTTCTGATCTGTAACTGTAATCATGGACGAGCGAGCCAAGTAGTGCAAATCAACCAACTTGCCACCATCTGCCTTTGTATAGCCTGTCATGTCATGTCCCAAGGCAGTGGCTATGGATGTCACAATCCCTCCCATTACAAATGGATTTGTGCGCTTGGATGGGATTGTCCTCATGTGATCAATTAGTAGTGCCCCAGGTTCACATGTCTGTCCCTGGTCATCCAACCAAGTACAAAAAGATCTTTGTTGGTGCAGCTGCCTTGATTTTCATACCTACCAAAGATGGTGTTTGCTAACACCTTCTGAACATAGTGGAGAAATGGGCTATGAATACCAATTGTCTTTGATTATCCTGCTACAAATGTATTTTGGCCAGTGATGCATTGCCACATGGCTAGATATGTGGAACTAGAGTCATTTTTTGTCCTTCCTCCATCTAGGAGGGCTGTCATCTCTCCACTTGGGGCAAAGATCTGATTTAGCATCTGTGAGGTCATCTTCCAACTCTTATCCCCAATCGTTACCTTAATTGTATTCTCACCATCATCGGTTTATTTCTCTAGAGTGGTGAAGAACTGCTGGGTAAGCTCGACGTAGGACTCCTGCTGCAATGTCAAAATCTCAAACAGCCCCATTTTCTCCATCAATCCCTGAAAACAGGCATAGAAACCCATCGCCTCCATCGTTGCTTGGCATGCATATCGAGTTGCTAAAACTCTGCGTGTCAAGCACCCCGGGTTCTTATGCGCCTTTGCCCTACCAGTGATGACCTCGGGTTGTGGAAGTAGGTGTTGTGGTGGAACCTCATGCTGCTCAGAATCAGGCATATCTGTATCATCTTCATCATCTAATACAAGTCATCGACGTGGTCGTGGTCGTGGCCGTGGCTCGGGCTGCGGCTGTGCCGCCAAAGAGATGGATGGTCGTGTGGCTAAAACTGACGGTTGTGCAATGGTAGAGGAGGGTCTTTCAGATGAGACATATGGCTGGGAGGCAGACGACAATGGCTGCGATGAAGATGGTGTCCCTCGATGTGGTTGTTCGGAGGCTTCTTCAATGATAGGGTCCACTATGGCATCCAAATCGGCCTCCGTCAACCGGGGGTGGTTGTTCCTTGGTTTCCTTTGATAAGCAATGACGCTCCTGGTCTTCTCTACTGCTCTCTTTGCAAAATTCTTCATTTTTGCTCGAAAAATGAAGTGGAGTTAGAAAATTTCAGACTTCTCTGAAGAACGGGGCTGTTGGGGCGGAATGGAGAGAAAGTGGTGTGTTTGTGGATGAAAATGGGTGAAATATGAAGATTAAGGTAGTGGAAATGGTAGGGGAATGATTTGGGAGTGATTTGGTGAGGATTCGAGGGTTGGAATGGGTGGGCGAAGTGCTGCACGGTCACTAGGGCGCGGATCATGGTCGTTCTGTTCTTCAGAGAAATGAGCAAATTAATAGAAATTTTGCAAATACTTATTTAAAGTTGCTGGAATCGGGCTATAGCACAGCCGTGCTGCGTGGATGCGTGGCACGGCCGTGCCACACAGCACGGCCATGGTGGCTTCATGTACCATAGTCGCGCTGCCTTGCACGGTCGTTCTGCCCTGGTTCTATACTCGGTCAATTTTCTGAATTACTGACGATTTCTTTGTTGAATGTGAGTGCACCACCACGATTGTTCCATGTCACCACGGTCATGGTGTGCACTGTAATAGCAGTATAACACTCAAATCCTGTTCAACATCAAAACTTTGATCTCAAGTTGATATTCTATTGATTCTTTGTCAAAATTTCATCTATTCCTTCTTCATTTCACTCTGTTCTCACCTGCACATCTCAAAACTACACAAAAACTATCAAATACAAGTGTGTGTATATTTTTCTTAGAAAAAAATGTAAAAACAAGGCAAAAGTATCAAAAATGTAGATTGGGTCAAAAAAAATTCCCAAACTTAGGTGGGTTGCCTCCCACAAGCACTAAGTTTCTTGCCTTCATCTAGGCTTTTTGGTGATTCTTCATTCATTCATTCGTTTGGCATTCTCATGTGTCCATTCTTGCAAAACATGCATCCTTCTTTTGCACTCAATCTATTTTTCTCATCCCTTTGATCATAATAATCATCATTAACTTCTTCACCTTGATGTCCTTCTCTCAAATGCCCATTTGGACTTGTGAAGTGATCATGTCCAATATTCCTATCTCAGACTCACCGGGTTGGGGTCTTGTACATGTTGATGTTGATCTTCATGTCCATAAATGACACTGTCATAGTGCCACTGTGTAACATACTGAAAACTCTTTGTACTCTTTTCTATAAGCTTTAATCTCCATTTTCGTTCTTTTTGTCCTTGGTCTTGATTTAAGAGAAATTTAGATAGTTATTGGTTAAATATTTCCCATATAATCTTATTTCAAGGTTTCATGTACAAATGACTCAGTTAGATTTAGACAAGGGGTTTAATATGCAATTTCACTTTAAGAAATAAAAAGGAGATAAAATAATTCGTCTTAGAATCTTCTAGTGTTTCCTAGAATGTAAGAAATCCGAATTTTATAAAAGAAAGAAGATAAATGTAAGAAATATGAGTAAAGAAGATAATTACAAAGATATTGTAACAAACAAGATAATTTGAAATCATCATGGTAAGTTAATAGGGTAATTCGTTTCCTTTAGTAAAGAATAATTTAAGGGTCAAGAATTAGTTAAAATAAAAATATTAATAACATTATCAAAGGAAAATAGGAAATAAGCTAATAAAAAGAAATAAAATATTTAATGATCTCAAATCAGGGAAATAACTTCATATTCGTGTTCTAAACATAAAAATAGGTCTCTATGCAAATTTGCAACTAATTTGGATGATATATAAATAAATAGGAAAATAGGAGAGAGAGAGAGAGTGTGTAGAAAGTTCTAATTAATTTAATAAATAAAAAGATAATGTCATCTCGAGAAGATAATTGCAAAATCGTGTTTCAAATCATTAAGAAGACTTAAGGGTGAAGTTACATTAATTTTAGATAATGTTATCACACCTTTTGAGGAAGAGAGAGAAAATCACATATTATTTAATTCACCTATTAAACTTTCTCAAAATGAAAAACTAACTCCAGATTCGGATTCTACGCGTCGAAATAAGTCAGAATATAAATTTTTATAATTTTTGGACAACGTTTGAGCCTTCAAAATAAGAAAGAGAAAAGCCTTTAAAATATGATGGTTTTATTCGACTTTTGCTCAGGGAAGTTTCCCTCACCTAATGCGCGATCGAACGATCCACGTTGCCCGATGGACCCGTGTCCATTGATCCAACGGTGCACGGTCATCTCCTACCTTGGATCGGATTAGGCAACAGGATTGGGATTTCGTTTTCTTAAAATCGCAATATCTTGAGATTTACTCAACGTTTTCCATTGATTTTTGTTGCATTAGTTTCCTTGCGAGATTTTGCATCGAATTATCCCAACTTTTGCGAGTTTCATTGTGTATTTGGGAAACGCCCAAGTTGGCCGCCGACCTTCTTTCCTTGCTCCTACCCACATCCTAGTTTAGGGTTCCTTGCCTATAAATATCTACACCCTCGCGTGCGCAATCACCTTAGCAACCTGTTCGTGCTTCTAATTTGGGATTTCGTCGACGTTTGCACCACCAACGGGCCGCCGTTAGCTCCTACCTTGCGGCGCCAAGTGCACCCTGTTTGCTCCATCTTCGTCTAAATTGAAGGTACCAATCTCTTCGTCTCGTCTTTCTCGTTCTTTCGAGTACCTAAACGCGAAGTTTCGTCGAGAAACACGGATTTGCCCAAAACGGCCGAGCAAGCCTGCTCGCGCCGCTCGGGCGGGAGGAAGAGGATGACGCGTGACTTTTTACGGTTTTGCCCTTCGCCGCCTTTTTCTTTTGGTTTTCCGCGCGGGGTCCTTTTCGTCTTTTCGCTGATCGCCGGTCTCCATCGCTCGGTCGGTCGTGAGCGGTCGCGAGCGAACGCGAGCGTTCGCGTGGCGCTGGCCGCCGCAACCGGACGCCTGTCACCGCCCGTCCTCTCCAACCTTGCCTACGTGGCAGGTTGTGATTGGTCGAGGCTAAATAATTTCTAATAATTAATTTGTTGGTCAAAATTTAAAAATAAATAGTGTTTTGAAATCAGGAAAACGAGATCTATCCAATAAAAATACTTTTGAAATTTGATTTCGAGTTTTGCGAAAAAAATGTTTTTAATATCAAATTAATTAATTTAAAATCCCTAAAATTAACCCTAAAAATCTATATTTCCAAAATATACAATATTATATGTTATTTTGATCAGGAGAACCTAACTAAGTCGATTATGATGTTTTTAAGGTTTGAATCGAAGGTTTGAACAAAAAGTTAGTAAATTAGGGTTTCTAATCTTTTAAGTGAATACATGCAATTCTAATAAATGAATTAAATGATATATTAGGAAATTTGGATCTTTAGTTCATGAGAAGATCTGAAAAGGGATATTAGGACATCTGTGGCAAAGGTATGTGCTTAGTATGTGTATGAGTTTAGTAAGGATTTTGCTTGTTATGAGTCATGTTGTACATCTACCTATCAGTTGGGAATACTTAATCCAATACCTAGATTTTTCTTATGAGGTTTAATTGATCCAAACCATTGAATATCTTTGAAACCAAAATTGTCTTATTTGCCTCAATATCATTTACAGTACTCTCTTGTTTGGGTATTTATGCCCCATTGCCATGTTGAATATATTTTGCTTATTCTTGCCATAAATCTCTTAGCATGAAATTAAATGTTCTATTTAAATTTTAAGTAGTGGTACTTTTGTACAACCACCCATAGAGGGCATGTATAAAATCGCCCTAGGGGAATGTTTATTATTCTCCCCATTAAAAATTTGTAGGTGACTTGGAAATGTTTATAATTCTTCCCTCACCTAAGGTTAGAGGTTCGGTAGGTGCCTCAACCCTACTTAGTTAGATAGACATATTAATAAGCATGCTAAAATCCTTTATTATCTTTGTTAATGGCAAGTTCTTTAATGAAAACCTCATACTCTTTGATATCCTTTTACACCAAATACTTGACTAGTTTCCTTGTTACATCTTTTCTTTGCCTTGGATAGATTAGTAGAGTAACACATACTTTTTCTTTGTTTTTCCCTCTTGCTGGGTGCCTTCCCAACCACCCAGGTGTTGGAGCTTTTCAAGGAGAAGGAAGGGCTTAAAGAAAGATTCCTTGCTGTGTCCGTTTGCTTGTGAAGAAGGATGGCTAGGTTGCTATAGCTTGATCCTCTATGCTACCTTATCTTTTCATTTAGAAAACAATGATGTAATAAAACGATAAAGCCAATAGGAGGCTTGTTATTTCTTTTCTTTCCGCTGCTATTGACATTTTATTATGTATCTGGAATCATGCTTATTTAATTGGATTATTATGCAATCATCCCCAAAAGTCTCAATTTTTGTTAAAAACTTGTGGATGTTGTATTTCCTTTAAATTTTAGTAAGGAGGTGATCTCGCCTCTTTACAGCATGGTATCAGAGCCTTAGGGCGACTATTAGGGCATGCAGTTGAGGCAAGGGTGTCTAGAAAGGATCAGGGCATGGGGGCTGGCAAGATTTTCCTCCGACCTACTAGCTTGGCATACGGGGACTCCCGTGCCCATATGATCCGGCCTGGCCTGCGCTGATACGAACTGCCCGAAATAGTATGCCTTTAGGCAATAGCATTCTAGTTATCCTTTTCTCATCTCTATTTCTTTTCCCTCTCATCTATGATCCTTTACTCTTGAAAATTTAATAAGTTACCCCTATTTTCAGGAGAGGTGACCTGTTTGACAACTCGAACCAGGAGTCCAACACCGACAACCCTGACACTCCGGCGACACCTGTTGTGAACCAATCGAACTCTGGTGTTCCTGCTTTCACACCTGAGCAAGAACTGGCGATGCTGCGACAACTGTTGTCCTCCACCATGATGGGACAACTCAACACCATAGCTGCTGTTGCTTCCAAGCCAAGGGAGTTCACCCTCACCGACTTCATCAAGATGCAGCCACCCTACTTCAAGGGTGAAAGTGAGCCTAACATGGTGGACAAAGCAGATGACTGGGTGCTGGCCCTGGATCGGACCTTCGAGGGTATGGCTTGCCCTCCTCACCAGAAGGTTCGGTTTGCAACGTATGTGCTGGATGGACCAGCACGAGTCTGGTGGAATGGAGTTGCTCGAACCCGAGACACTTCCTCCATGGAGTGGGCTCAGTTCTTGAAGCTGTTCAGAGAGAAGTACATCTGCCCCGCGTTTCTGAGGAAGAAGGAGGCTGAGTTCTACAGTCTCAAGCAAGGAAGCATGAGTGTGGCCGACTACGTTCAGAAGTTTCTGCTGCTGGAGCGTTACGCCACTGATCTTGGAGCTGATAGGAGAGCAACCTTGTTCTTGGAAGGTCTGAACTATCATGTTGGACGAAGCCTTGTTCCACAGTTGCCCCTCTCGTTTCAGCAGATGGTGGATAAAGCTCTCGCCATCGAGTCATATCCAGGATTCCAGTCCTCTAGTAGCTTCAACAACAAAAGGAAGAACCCGAACCAGCATGAGAACCGTGGTCGAGATCGCTGCAACAGATGCAATCGCCACCATCCTCCTGGAAGATGTCCC
The DNA here is from genome assembly GCA_963693085.1 of Alisma plantago-aquatica. Taxonomy (NCBI): domain Eukaryota; kingdom Viridiplantae; phylum Streptophyta; class Magnoliopsida; order Alismatales; family Alismataceae; genus Alisma; species Alisma plantago-aquatica. The sequence goes on along the minus strand of OY856413.1, from coordinate 974,132,029 downwards.
GCCAACAACGCACCTGCTCGAGTTGGCAATCGTCCTCCCCCAACCTGCCATGAGTGCGGCCAAGTTGGGCACATCCGACCTAACTGTCCTCGTTTCCAGCAAGGGCAGAATCCGGCTCAGCCACCACAACAGCCGAGACAGAATCCTCCACCGCGAAACAACAACAACCAGAATCCGAGACGCCCGCCAGCTGAGAGGCGGAATGGGAGAGTGTTTGCTCTCAATGCTGAAGAAGATGGTGATGGTAATGAAGTAATTGAAGGTACACTACACCTCAATTTGCATCCTTTAAAAGCTCTTTTTGACTCTGGTTCCTCCAATACCTTTATATCTAGCCAGTTTGCCTCTATGCTTGAAATTGAATCTGAGTTCATGGATCATGTGTTAGATGTAAAAACTCCTAGTGGAAAAATCTGCTCCTCGTATCTCCAAACTCCTACCCTGAACCTTTGTATATCCGGGATAATGTTTCCCACCGTTTTTGTCTTGCTTGAAATGACTGTCTTTGACATCATCCTTGGTATGGATTGGTTGAAGAAGTTTAAAGCTGTTCTGTTCTGTGAGGAATCCAAGGTTAGCCTTTTCCACCCTGATGAAGGAAGAGTGTGTGTCAAGGGCAAGAAGCGAGGAGAACGACAGTTTGTCATCTCTTCCATCAAAGCTGAGAAGCTCATCTCTCATGGGTGTAGAGCCTTCCTAGCTTCCATAGTTCTCGAAGCTACACCTCCTGCCCTGGACCATGTTGATGTGGTGAAGGACTTCCCAGATGTCTTTCCTGAGGAGTTGCCTGGGTTGCCACCAAATCGCGAAGTGGATTTCTCCATCGAGCTCGTACCTGGAACTTCACCAATATCGAAACCACCTTACCGTTTGGCACCTGCTGAATTGGCGGAGTTGAAGAAGCAGCTTGAAGAGCTTCTTGACATGGGTTTCATTCGCCCCAGTGTTTCTCCTTGGGGAGCCCCTGTCCTGTTCGTGAAGAAGAAAGATGGTTCGATGCGGATGTGTATGGACTACCGCATGCTCAACCAAGTGACAGTAAAGAATCGTTATCCATTGCCACGCATCGATGACTTATTCGATCAGCTGAAGTCAGCCACAGTGTTCTCCAAGATGGATCTGCGGAGTGGCTACTACCAGATGCGGGTGAAGGATGAAGATGTTTCTAAGACAGCGTTCAGAACTCGTTATGGGCATTATGAATTCTTGGTCATGCCTTTTGGTTTGACAAATGCCCCTGCTGCGTTTATGGACCTGATGAACCGAGTATTCCGCCCATACCTAGACAAGTTTGTGGTGGTGTTTATTGATGACGTTTTGGTTTATTCTGAGACGTTGGAACAACATCGCGAACACTTGCGGATTGTACTCCACACATTGCGAGAAAATCAATTATATGCAAAATTCTCGAAATGTGAGTTCTGGATAACAGAAGTGATGTTTCTTGGTCATGTGATTTCTGCCGGCCACATATCTGTTGATCCTGCAAAGGTGGAAGCTGTGACCAAATGGAGTGCTCCGAGAAACCCGTCTGAAATCCGTAGTTTCCTTGGTCTGGCTGGTTACTATCGGAAGTTTATCAAAGGGTTTTCTGAGTTGGCTTTACCATTAACTAAGCTGACTCGGAAGGAAGTCAAGTTCACTTGGACCCCTGAATGTGAGGATAGTTTTCAGAAGTTAAAGATGAGTCTGACTTCTGCTCCAGTGCTTGCTTTGCCTGTTGAGGGTATACCTTATGTCATCTACACTGATGCATCCCGACAAGGCTTAGGGTGTGTTCTTATGCAAGACGGAAAAGTGATCGCCTATGCTTCTCGACAATTGAAACCTAATGAAGCTAATTGGCCTACGCATGATTTGGAGTTGGCTGCCATAGTTCATGCTTTGAAGATCTGGCGACATTACCTCTATGGAGAAAAGTTTGAAGTCTTTTCTGATCACAATAGTTTGAGGTATTTGTTGACTCAGAAGGATCTAAACTTGCGACAACGTAGGTGGATGGAATATCTTAAAGATTACAATTTCACCATCACCTATCATCCTGGAAAAGCAAATGTTGTAGCCGATGCTTTAAGTCGCAAGAAGGATGCTGTTTGTGCTGCTCTGAGATATTCTGTGTGGGAAAACCTTGAACATGTTGCCAGTTGGAGGCCTCAACCTGTTGCTTCAGTAGATGAAGATAAGTTGTGTGTTCATATGGCTAGTTTGTCTGTTACACCAACTTGGATCTCAGAAGTTGTGTCTGCACAGTTGGAGAGTTCTGAGCTTGAAGAGTTGAAAGCTTTAGCTGAGAAACCGCAATCTGACTTCTCTGTCGGAGTGGATGGTGCTATCCGCTTTAGACAAAGGTTGTGGATACCTGATGTTGGTGATCTAAGACAGAAGGTTCTGAGTGAAGCTCATGGTTCCAAGTACACTATTCACCCTGGCACAACCAAGATGTACAAGGACCTACAGCGAAGTTTTTGGTGGAAGAATATGAAGAATGATATAGCTCTATTTGTGGCAAGATGCTTGACATGTCAGCAAGTCAAGATTGAACATCAACGACCTGGTGGTCTTCTTCATCCTCTTGAGATTCCAGAATGGAAATGGGAGAAGATCACAATGGACTTTGTTACTGGTTTCCCTAAATCCAAGAAAGGTTTTGATGCTGTTTGGGTGGTGATTGATCGGCTTACTAAATCTGCACATTTCTTGCCTTTCAAAACCACACATAAAGTTGCTGAGATGGCTCAGCTGTATGTGGAGTGGATAGTTCGTCTGCATGGTGTCCCTGCTGTGATAGTTTCCGATCGAGACCCGAAATTTACTTCTCGTTTGTGGGGTCAGATTCAGGAAGAGATGGGTACTGATCTGCGTTTCAGCACTGCTTACCATCCGCAAACTGATGGTCAGTCCGAGAGAACAGTTCAGATTCTGGAGGACTTGCTTCGTGCCTGTGTGATGGATTGGGGTGGTGCTTGGGATCGGTATTTACCATTAGCAGAGTTTGCTTACAACAATAGCTACCAAGCCAGTATAGGTATGCCACCTTTTGAAGCTCTCTATGGTAGACCCTGTCGTTCACCTTTGCACTGGGATGATGTTGGTGAGCATTCCCTGGTGAAGACTGATGACATGCAGATGATGCTTGAGAAGATACAGTTGATAAAGAAACGGATGAAAGCTTCTCAAGACCGACAGAAGATGTATGCTGATAAGAAGAGGTCTGATATAAGTTTCTTAGTGGGTGACTATGCTTTTCTGAAGATCAAGCCTATACGTTCTATTACAAGATCTAAAGTAAAAGGCAAGTTGAGTCCTCGTTATGTTGGACCATTTGAGATCTTAGATAAAGTGGGAGATTGTGCATATCGCCTAGCTTTGCCTCCTGCTTATGACAAGATTCACAATGTGTTCCATGTTTCTGTGCTGAGGAAGTATGTTAAGGATCTGTCTCATGTGCTCTCCATTGAACCTGTGGAGATTAATGAGAACCTGACCTATGAAGAGCTACCTGTGAAGATCCTTGACTCCCGAGTGAAGCAGTTGAAGAACAAGGAGATAGAGTTAGTAAAGGTTTTGTGGAGATATCATGGTTTAGAAGAAACCACCTGGGAGTTGAGAGATGAGATGTTACGTACTCACCCTTCCCTTTTTGTATGAGATTTCGGGGACGAAATCCTTTTTAAGGGGTGGAATGCTGTAACATACTGAAAACTATTTGTACTCTTTTCTATAAGCTTTAATCTCCATTTTCGTTCTTTTTGTCCTTGGTCTTGATTTAAGAGAAATTTAGATAGTTATTGGTTAAATATTTCCCATATAATCTTATTTCAAGGTTTCATGTACAAATGACTCAGTTAGATTTAGACAAGGGGTTTAATATGCAATTTCACTTTAAGAAATAAAAAGGAGATAAAATAATTCGTCTTAGAATCTTCTAGTGTTTCCTAGAATGTAAGAAATCCGAATTTTATAAAAGAAAGAAGATAAATGTAAGAAATATGAGTAAAGAAGATAATTACAAAGATATTGTAACAAACAAGATAATTTGAAATCATCATGGTAAGTTAATAGGGTAATTCGTTTCCTTTAGTAAAGAATAATTTAAGGGTCAAGAATTAGTTAAAATAAAAATATTAATAACATTATCAAAGGAAAATAGGAAATAAGCTAATAAAAAGAAATAAAATATTTAATGATCTCAAATCAGGGAAATAACTTCATATTCGTGTTCTAAACATAAAAATAGGTCTCTATGCAAATTTGCAACTAATTTGGATGATATATAAATAAATAGGAAAATAGGAGAGAGAGAGAGAGTGTGTAGAAAGTTCTAATTAATTTAATAAATAAAAAGATAATGTCATCTCGAGAAGATAATTGCAAAATCGTGTTTCAAATCATTAAGAAGACTTAAGGGTGAAGTTACATTAATTTTAGATAATGTTATCACACCTTTTGAGGAAGAGAGAGAAAATCACATATTATTTAATTCACCTATTAAACTTTCTCAAAATGAAAAACTAACTCCAGATTCGGATTCTACGCGTCGAAATAAGTCAGAATATAAATTTTTATAATTTTTGGACAACGTTTGAGCCTTCAAAATAAGAAAGAGAAAAGCCTTTAAAATATGATGGTTTTATTCGACTTTTGCTCAGGGAAGTTTCCCTCACCTAATGCGCGATCGAACGATCCACGTTGCCCGATGGACCCGTGTCCATTGATCCAACGGTGCACGGTCATCTCCTACCTTGGATCGGATTAGGCAACAGGATTGGGATTTCGTTTTCTTAAAATCGCAATATCTTGAGATTTACTCAACGTTTTCCATTGATTTTTGTTGCATTAGTTTCCTTGCGAGATTTTGCATCGAATTATCCCAACTTTTGCGAGTTTCATTGTGTATTTGGGAAACGCCCAAGTTGGCCGCCGACCTTCTTTCCTTGCTCCTACCCACATCCTAGTTTAGGGTTCCTTGCCTATAAATATCTACACCCTCGCGTGCGCAATCACCTTAGCAACCTGTTCGTGCTTCTAATTTGGGATTTCGTCGACGTTTGCACCACCAACGGGCCGCCGTTAGCTCCTACCTTGCGGCGCCAAGTGCACCCTGTTTGCTCCATCTTCGTCTAAATTGAAGGTACCAATCTCTTCGTCTCGTCTTTCTCGTTCTTTCGAGTACCTAAACGCGAAGTTTCGTCGAGAAACACGGATTTGCCCAAAACGGCCGAGCAAGCCTGCTCGCGCCGCTCGGGCGGGAGGAAGAGGATGACGCGTGGCTTTTTACGGTTTTGCCCTTCGCCGCCTTTTTCTTTTGGTTTTCCGCGCGGGGTCCTTTTCGTCTTTTCGCTGATCGCCGGTCTCCATCGCTCGGTCGGTCGTGAGCGGTCGCGAGCGAACGCGAGCGTTCACGTGGCGCTGGCCGCCGCAACCGGACGCCTGTCACCGCCCGTCCTCTCCAACCTTGCCTACGTGGCAGGTTGTGATTGGTCGAGGCTAAATAATTTCTAATAATTAATTCGTTGGTCAAAATTTAAAAATAAATAGTGTTTTTAAATCAGGAAAACGAGATCTATCCAATAAAAATACTTTTGAAATTTGATTTCGAGTTTTGCGAAAAAAATGTTTTTAATATCAAATTAATTAATTTAAAATCCCTAAAATTAACCCTAAAAATCTATATTTCCAAAATATACAATATTATATGTTATTTTGATCAGGAGAACCTAACTAAGTCGATTATGATGTTTTTAAGGTCTGAATCGAAGGTTTGAACAAAAAGTTAGTAAATTAGGGTTTCTAATCTTTTAAGTGAATACATGCAATTCTAATAAATGAATTAAATGATATATTAGGAAATTTGGATCTTTAGTTCATGAGAAGATCTGAAAAGGGATATTAGGACATTTGTGGCAAAGGTATGTGCTTAGTATGTGTATGAGTTTAGTAAGGATTTTGCTTGTTATGAGTCATGTTGTACATCTACCTATCAGTTGGGAATACTTAATCCAATACCTAGATTTTTCTTATGAGGTTTAATTGATCCAAACCATTGAATATCTTTGAAACCAAAATTGTCTTATTTGCCTCAATATCATTTACAGTACTCTCTTGTTTGGGTATTTATGCCCCATTGCCATGTTGAATATATTTTGCTTATTCTTGCCATAAATCTCTTAGCATGAAATTAAATGTTCTATTTAAATTTTAAGTAGTGGTACTTTTGTACAACCACCCATAGAGGGCATGTATAAAATCGCCCTAGGGGAATGTTTATTATTCTCCCCATTAAAAATTTGTAGGTGACTTGGAAATGTTTATAATTCTTCCCTCACCTAAGGTTAGAGGTTCGGTAGGTGCCTCAACCCTACTTAGTTAGATAGACATATTAATAAGCATGCTAAAATCCTTTATTATCTTTGTTAATGGCAAGTTCTTTAATGAAAACCTCATACTCTTTGATATCCTTTTACACCAAATACTTGACTAGTTTCCTTGTTACATCTTTTCTTTGCCTTGGATAGATTAGTAGAGTAACACATACTTTTTCTTTGTTTTTCCCTCTTGCTGGGTGCCTTCCCAACCACCCAGGTGTTGGAGCTTTTCAAGGAGAAGGAAGGGCTTAAAGAAAGATTCCTTGCTGTGTCCGTTTGCTTGTGAAGAAGGATGGCTAGGTTGCTATAGCTTGATCCTCTATGCTACCTTATCTTTTCATTTAGAAAACAATGATGTAATAAAACGATAAAGCCAATAGGAGGCTTGTTATTTCTTTTCTTTCCGCTGCTATTGACATTTTATTATGTATCTGGAATCATGCTTATTTAATTGGATTATTATGCAATCATCCCCAAAAGTCTCAATTTTTGTTAAAAACTTGTGGATGTTGTATTTCCTTTAAATTTTAGTAAGGAGGTGATCTCGCCTCTTTACACACTGCCTACATGAATGTCGGCATCAGCTATAGATAAGAACGGTCTCCCTAAGATGATGGGAATCTTCCTATCCTCCGGCTCCATATCAAGTATAATGAAATCCGTCGGGAACACCGTGCCTTTTTCTTTGTCTATCATCACCAAGACATCATCCACTCTACCCTAGGCACTTTTACAGATCTATCTGCCAACTAGAGAGTGCAATGTGTCGGTTTCAACTTGTGTAAGCCGAGCTCAACATAGACATGATATGGCATCAAATTCACACTAGATCCCAAATCAAGTAAGGACTTATCTATGCGATGTCCCCCTATGTAACTAGGTATGAGTGGGGCTCCTGGGTCCTTTCTCTTTACGGGAAGTGAGTGTTGTATGATGGAGCTCACTTGTGCAGTCAATCTCACCTTCTTTGGAATCCTCCCCGTTGACCTTCTTTTCATAGTGCATAGGTTCTTGAGGAACTTGGCATATGATGGGATTTTCTTGATAGCATCCAATAGTGGAATGTTCACCTTCACTTGGCGAAACACCTCAAGAATATCAACATTGTGCTTTTGCCTCCTTTTCAATTCCGTTGGCTCATCTAGTGCCTCTACAAATGGAGGATCACTAGTTTTTGCCGCACTTACATGAACATGAGGTGAAATGCTAGGGATGGTAGGACATGAAAAATGGATATGTGGTGGATCACAAGGAATCCCAAACTCAACATGTGGTATCACAACATCATCTTCAGCAACATCAATCACAGTATCACCACTTGGCTGCCTTTGCTTTGTTTTATCAACCTTTCTTTGACTTGCGGGCTGCGAAAGAGTTTTCCCACTCCTTAGAACTGTCACAAAACTACCCTACTCATGATGGATAGAGGGAGCATGTTGTGGTTGTGGAGGAGGTGGGGGTGACACTTGGGGTTGAAATTGAGGTGGAGAAGAGAATTGAGGGGGAGGAGAAAATTGGGGTTGGAAAGTGAAGTTTTGGGAAAATTGAGGTGGTGAAGGGGGTGGAGGAGTGTAAGGCTGGGGATAGCCTTGGAATGAGTGAATGGGATGCACATGCATGAGGGGTGGACTGTAGAAAACTTGTGAAGAGGGTATGGGTCCACTTGCTTCATGGTGGCTCACGAGGGGTCTTGAAGACAATTTTTCTTCTTGGAGAGCAATTATGGAAGATAGCTACTCTATTCTCTCTTCTAACCTTGCAACATCTCTTTGAACATCATCAAACACTTTCAATCTAGAAATAACCTCTTCCTCAAACCTTGAGTTGTATGTGGGACTTTGTGGTTCCTGGTAGCTATAGGAGTGAGGTGTCTTCTTTTCTTCCCCATAGAACTCAATAGAATTGACCGGGTGGCAAGGATCATTTTTCACTTGGTTCTTCATGAAGTTCACCATGTCACCAAGAATCTTCATCACTTACGGGCTTGAGTCATCATGAGTAGGGGGTGTCACACCAGAGGCATACCCTCTTTCATTCATCATGTTAGAAGCTCGAATTCTTGATCCTTCAGCCAACTGCTCAAACAAAGGCCATATCTCCTCAGGTAGACTAGCCATGAAAACTCCTCTACAAGAAGAGTCCACTGTGTCTTGGTCCTTTAGAGACAAACTAGAGTAGAATGATTGAACTAGCTGCCACAAAGGGATCTCATGGTGCGGGTACTCTCTCAAAAGCTTCTTAAATCTCTCCCATGCATTATGAAACTGCTCATTGCCCATTTGGCAAAAACTTGTCACAGAACGCCGCATTTGTGTCAATCTTGCTATGGAGTAGAATTGTCTCAAGAAAGCATTCTTCATTGTGTCCCAACTCATGATGTACTTTCTTGAGTCATATCAGTCTTTAGCTCTATCTATGAGAGAGAAAGAGAACAAGGTCAACCAAATTGTATCATCACTAGTCGTCGGCGTCCTGAAGGTGGAGCATACTTCAAGAAAGGAGTCCAAGTTCTTGTAGGGGTTCTCACTCTATGAGCCATAGAAGATGGGTAGGATCCCGAGAAGACCTGGAGGAATAGAGAATTGCTCCCCTGGCATTTGATCAACCCTGCTAGCAATTGGCGATGTGTAGTTGCTAGGCATGAAGTAGTCTTGAAGCGGCTTGTGAGGTGCACTTTGGTCTTCCATCTTGTTTCCTCCCAAATGGCTTGTCACATGCACAAAGCACAATCAAACAAAAGAAAGCAAGTTAGTAAACCAATATACACAAGAAATGCAAAGAAAAATGAATAAAGAATAGCAATGATGAGGGCAGTAGGAAAAGTCAAAGCAAAACTAACTAGCTAGGTCGAACGCCTCTAATCCCCGGCAACGGCGCCATAAATCTTGGTGCAATTCTGCTAGAGGTGCTACACACTATCCGATTTGACTCGACTAGATACGCCCCACGAGATCGGAACACACGGGAGGGTTCACTTTTGAAATTTATAAACCTAACTTAACACCTACTCACACTAAAACACTACACCCGCAAGCGCACAGGGTCATGTCGTAGAATAGGAAGGTGGCAAGTATAGGGTCAATCCACAGGGAAAAGAGGGGGTACTAGAGCTAGGTTAGTTTGGCTAGGTTCCGACTGCGGAGACTAGAGTTAAGGGTTTAAATGTGATTTTGATTGTTAAACTAATATGAACAAGCAAGCAATTAAAGGTGAGAATGGAATCTATGTTAACCCTATACTAGATTAAGACTAAGCAGGAAAGAAAGGACTAAGCTAGGTATGAAAAGGCAAATTACACTAAGGCAAGCAAGAGAGAAGTAAAAGAGCAATTAAAGAGCTACACTAGCATGAACAAGACAAGAGCAGAGCAAGAAGCTAACTAAGCAAGGAAAGAACTAATTAACCTAAGCAAGCACAAAACTAGGGTTTCAAGCAATAAAGAGATGTGTGGGTTGTTCAGGGGTATGAACTTATCACTTAAGTTGGGGGGGTGACATATGAACATTATGATTCCATTTAGATTATCCAAACCAAACAACAAGTTAGAGTCTATTGAATTAACCTAAGCTACTAACTGGTCATGGATATACTAGGTTGTGCATAGGGGAACTAGTCCCTAACACCCCCTACTACCCTTACGAGGCTCATTTGGGTTAGGGATTAGGTACAATTCAATTAGAGTCTAATCAAGTCTAGGTTTCTAGATTAGGCATTCCTAGGGCAATTAGTGGCCAAGGGTAGTAATGGGGAGGTGAGATTAGGGTTTTGAGCCCCAATTCCCCCACATCTTAGCCTTGAGAAGGCTCCATGATAATTGCACTAGAATTATATAATCTAGCTACTTAGATCTCTCACTTAGGTTTAGGGAGATTGATTAGGATGTCGGAAGATGGGAGGCAACCTAGGGATCCAAGAATTGGACCTAGGGGCAAATCCCAAAATTCACACATATAAGCAATTTGCCTAAATTCCTAGATGATTCCACACACAAACCAACAAGCAATCCATGGAGAATGAGATGCAAATATAATATATCATTAACAAATGGAATTACAATGTTTACATGTCATTTTCCCCCAACATGGTATCAAAGTAACATAATATCCCCCAAACAGCCCACTCACAGGGGCCTAACTACTCATAGAAATGGAAAATACAAAAAGAAAGGAGAAAGAGGTAGAAGAAGCCATGGATCTCGGTGTAGATGAAGAAGTCCTCCTCTCCAGCAGCTGCAAGGCATCCTCCTCCCTTCGCCAAGGTGCAAGGGTGTAAAATGAAGGGGATTATGGGTAGGAACTAGTATAAACTAGTGTTTTGGTGGTGGAAATGGTGAAATGGAGTGGATTTGAGGTGGATATGGAGTGGAATGGAGTGGATGGCGATTTGGGGAGCTAGGAGGTGGTGGAAGGTAGTTGGCCTCGTGCCCCAGCCACCACCTAGGTATATATAGGTGTCTAGGGGGTCTAGGGTTAAGCTAGGGGTAAAATGGAGAAAGCAGTGGAAATAAGGTGGATTTTGTGAGTAGCACAGTCATGGTGGGTAGGGTAGACCACGGCCGTGGGGGACAGGCACGGTCGTGGGAATTAAAATAGGTCAAATGTCAAGTTGATGGCTGAAAATGCCATGGCTGTGGTGGTCACCACGGTTGTGGTGAACTGAGGGTAGCACAGTCGTTTTGTGTTGCATGGCCGTTCTGGTATGCTGAGCCACGACCGTTTTGTGGAGCATGGTTTGTCACTGGCACGGCCGTTTTGTGCTGAATGGTTGTGCTGCTCTCTGCTTCTATTGGAGGTTGTTCTATTGATTTGTAAGTGACCTAGCACGGCCGTTTTGTGGTACCACGGCCGTGTTGGGTCCTGGATCAGCGCTTTGACCTGGTTCTTTGGCTTTTCTTGGACATATTTGCTTCAATTGATCTTTGGCCACTAGGGGTAGGTTGAGTGGGCCTCAGACTTCACTTTGGGTCTCTCCAAGGGTAGAGGAACCCTAGGATCACTCCTTCTCTCTCTCTTCCATCAAATGTGGTCCAAATGCCAGAAAAACATGCAAATAATGTCCATAAGTGCATTTTATACAAATAAGCATATTGGGAGGGATGACATGTAATCTAACAAGTATAGATGTGATTGAAGAGCAAAAAGACACAAGATGAATCCCTAAAATAGGGTTGCATCAGGGTCACTCTTCAAGAGTCTTCATTGTATTTGTCTAGTGAAAAGGAAAAGAGTCCACATGATGCTAAGATGATATATTATTGTGTCATTGAATACATGTGGGAGTTTGACTGCATAGATTTTAGAGTTCCAGTCTTTAGGTGTAACTAGGTTGATAACATCAAAGGAGTTGTGGTGGATGAATTGGGTTTCACATTAGTGAATTTTTACAAGAATGGCAAGAAGGGTGAACCATTCACAAGGGCATCATAGGTGAAGCAAGTATTTTATATCGTTGATCTTGTAAATGAAAAATGGTTGGTTGTTCTTCATGGTAAAAGGAAGTTTATAGTAGATCCTATAGATGAAGAAGAGTATTATGAGAAGTATGATGTGACAGGATTGTTTGTTACCCAAATTCTAGCTTCAAATGGCTACAAAGTCAATGGTGATAGGACCTAGGGCTGTACATTTCTCAGTCCAGACTGGTGGACCGGACCAGACTGACTATTCGGTCCGGTCCAATCTTGGACCTACTTAACTTTCAGTCTAGTCTTCGGTCCATTATTTATCTTAAATCTGATCTTCGGTCTAGTCTGGTCCAAAATTGGTAGAAATCTATCTGGTCTGGATAACATAAAAAATGTCTTATATATATTAATGAAATCCAATATTTATGAACGATTGTGAGACACATTGTACATTATTAATGACTCTAGTTTTATTAGTAATTTTCCTAATATTCTTACGATAGTTTACTCTCTCAAGTTGTAAGAATTTAATTGTGTAACTTGGTTTTTGTTAACAAACTCAAATGGATTATTAGATATTTAATAATTATAACATAATTATTAATATTTTATAATCAAGAGTATATGAATATTGGTTATTCGGTCCGGTCTCGATCCGGCCCTTCATTTTTTCGATCTGGTCTTGGACCGAACCAATTCTTACTTGGTCTGGTCCCCGTTATATGATTTTTTTATTAACTGAGTCTCAGTCTGGTCCGGTCCAGTCCAAGTCGGTCTGGTCCGGGTTTGAACCGATGTATAGTCCTAATAGGACTTAGGCGTCCATCCCTGGCATGGTATTAACAAAGCACGAATGCAGAAGCATAAAACTTGGCATACATGAATAGATAACAAAATAGAAGAACCAATCATAATCTCAACATTCAACAAGATAAATTAAGCAACATTGTTTACTACAAGCTTGTAGTTACATGTTCCAGAGTACACATTTACAAGCATTGTCATGTATACTAGGGATCTTACAACAAGTACACCTGATATAGCTCACTATTGGAGTTTTATAAGAAAGTCTCAACTCGTTTACCACCCACAAGTGTACAGGGTCAATTGTAGTCGAGTGTCGAACACAAGGAGCTAGGTTATCTAGGCGCAAAATCATTAACTTTCATTAATCTAAGTCAAATTACAAAGGTTGAGTTTGATTACAGATTGCTAAAAGATGAGTAACAACAAAAGAGATTAAGTTATGGGTTGGATTCAGAATTGAAGAGACTTGGACATTAGATTTCACAACCATAGCATCACATCATATGTAACTACAAAATAAAAGTATGTCATCAATTCACAAGGAGGATGTCATCAGCATGCACCTTCTGGTTAAATGAGATGGTTCTCAACTTCACACAACAGTCTCATGTCTATGCTTAGTTTTAAACACAACCATGAACCCTCAACATTCTCCAGCCACTCCCACGGTCAAGATTGTATTTCCATTGATCCAACTCCCTACTCCTTTATACGTTCTCCCGAGGTACAAATAAGCATAAAACATGTATAAAAGGTGGCCAACCAAGCATACAAGCTTATAACACCATAGGAATCTAAGGTGAAGAAACTTAACTAGAATTCAATATAAATTTTGATTTCACATGAGAAATGGAATGGGAGTTACTCTCACATGCCCAAGAAGAAGGTTCTACTCGCACATAATGGATAAACACATGCACATAGTGGAAATTTTAGAGTTTTGTATAGCTAAGAGAAGAAAAAACTAAAGGAACCAAAAGTGTAGTCAAGGGGAAGTAGAACTCTATATAGAGGATGAGATTCCACCCTTGGAGCTACTTCAACTCAGATAATCCTCCCTCCTAAGAAGCTTGAGTGAGAAGAAAATCTCAGTTGCACCTTTTGGAGAAGAATGGTGAAAAATAGAAGTAGAATGGAGGTTCTTTCTCAAGAAACCTCTTCTTCCACCCCAAAATCACCCTTCTTTTTCTCTAGAACTTCTTGTGGACGAAAAATGTTTCAAATGTCCAGTGATAACTGATCAAAATGGCTAAATTCTCTTTTAAAATGAGGGGTGGTTCCTACTGAAATCTATAAAAAAACTGATTAAGACAAGATGTGTCTTTGTGGAGACACGGCGTGTGCTATCATGTAACTGGCTACTGATCTGCGTCCTCATGATAAGTACACGACATGTCTCCACTAGGAACATAGTGTGAAGTTGCTACTGAAGTCAATTTGGGAGGATAACACACGTTGTATGCCATTAAACACACGGTTGTGTGCGTTGATAACAAGCTAAAGTTGACCTTTGGATTGTGAGGACACGTCGTGCCTTAATAATGACATGTCATGTCTTTTTCTCTATAGTTTGGGCACTGAGGTCGCCGAAACTTACCCACCTGTGTGTTAAATTGCACACGGTGTGTTCTTTGTTGCATGAGCTTTTTATGTAAAGTTGCACTTTGTGTCTTATTAAAGACACGTCGTGTTCGGTGTTGTTTCTTCAAGATATACTCTGAATTTGTTGCAATCCAAAAGGAGGTCCAATTGAGATCGGATTTGGGTTGGACTATCTTCAATTTATCATTTTTAATGTGTTCTTGTGAACAACGTCATGTAACAAGTAAAATAGCTAAAATATGACAAGTTAAATATGATTATATGCTAAATGGGAGGCAAAATGAACTGTATTTGTGTGCGAATGTGTGCAAAAAGTATATGTAAAATGTGCACATCAAATCCCCCTAAGCTTGAACTATTGCTTGTCCTTAAGCAAAAAGAGCATAGAAACACAAATGAAGAATTTGCCAAGCTCAGGCATAGATCAAATAAAATGGAAGATGTAAATGGGGCAAATCAACCATAATCATCAGGTTCATATTCATAGCCTTGATTTCAACTCAGACATCCAAGAAAGAAAGTTAAGTTCAACATGGGTGGTAACATATTAAATGAAATAGTCAACAAGGAAACACTAAATGGAAAATGGATGACCAAGCCAAACAATCAGTGAGTTTGCAACTGGACTTTCAACTATTGTGGATGCAAAGAATGAAATCTTAGTTAATGTTAGCAATTTTTTCTCTCTCTCCTTGTTTTCCCAAAAGGTGTTATTTTAGATTAGTGGTTCTGGCACTCGGCTACTATTATAGGCTTATGCACTCAAGGAGTGTCGGTTGGGGTATTTTATCCTCTTTTAGGACATATCATCTAACCTTCACGGCCAGGTCGGACTTACACTAGGTTAGTATGACATGTGGGCGGTTAGCCATATTTTATGGGGTACTTAAGGTGAAGAGTACCAAGATGGATTCGAAATAGTCATGGGTTTCAACTATTTTTTCCAGAACAAAGAGAGTTAACTGATTGCTATTAGTTGGATTCCCTACATTTGATATGGGAAAAAATTCACTGAAAAGGGTGGTTGTAAAGTCACTAAAGGATTTGCTAAATCATCTCGTGTTCTAAGTAGTGTTGCAAAGCTGGCATATTCACACAATTCTTTACCAATCACATGTATTATGCAATCTAGGATGAAAAACATGAAAATTTAGGCTACAAACATAAATGCAAAATTAAGCACATATTGATGGCCGTAAAGATTCATTTGATTCATGCATGCTCTTTTCAATTTCTTCAAATGATAATTCTTATGAGGGAGGAAAATATAGTTCAACTGGGAGAGAAGCAATTCATTACACAGGATAGGCCTCGTATCATACTAAACTTGCTAAGAGAAAAAAAGAAACTAAAGACAAGAGCTGGAGAACTAGAATATGAAAACAACTAAACAACTACAACTACATTATCGGTCGTTTGCACCCCCCTAAGCTTGATATTTGTAGTGTCCTCACTGCATCAATCAAACCTAAGGAAGAAGCAACTGGTTACCTGCCATGGAAGATATCAACAAGAAGGGCCAGTGCCTTGTGACCAGTAGGGGAAAACTGGTTGACCAAATCATCATCATTAGGAATGCCGACTGACATGGGCTGTGGAGTGGGCTCTGGTTGTTGCATGTGAGGATGGAAAGACTGGGGCATCAGCTAGTGATTTTGAGAGATATGCCACATATCCATGTGCAAGACTATGTCATGCATCACCGAGTACTACTGATCCATCAGATCAAGATGACCGTCCAGATGATCAAACAGCTACTGAACATAGTCGTAATGATGCCTAACATCAGGAATTGCCCAACAGTACTCAGACTTAGTGCTTGTGGAAGGCGGTGGCACAGTGTAGGAGGTGCATTTGGAGCAACATGGTCATCAATGGCATCTGTGTCATCATCTTGACCACTAAGATCGGCCTTCCAATTGTTCTTCTTTGTTAAGTTGATGTTCTCCAAGTTAGGCATGTCAATGTACTAATCATTGTCCAAATATTGTCTAAACTTGGCATCATCATTGTGCACCCTAGTGATCAAAACTACAGAGATCATATATTGAATATCCACTAGGTAACTTCCTTGTGCATCCTCTAGACTGGTCAAGTCTACCTCAAGCTTTGTGGCAAGGTGAGTGATCAATCCCCCACACATGATGTTCCCAGATTCTCTCTTCTTGATCTTCTTAATGTCCAAGGTCATGGTAAGAATGAAATAACATGCATTGATCTGATAATCATAAACCATTCCCCACAAAAAATAGATCTTGCTCCCACAGATTCCTTGAGTTTCTTTCTTTGGCAAAGACCCATGTATTGAGAAGGCGGTGGACATATATGAAAATTGGGTTATGGAACACAGATGCCCTGGCCTTCTTGGCATCATGTATCTCCTCATCAGTGATCTCATTATAGAATACATCACTGTCAAAAGCTAGAGGGTAGCCTAGAGCACCCTCGTAGTGGCACTCTAAGAGCTCACAGAATTTCTTGAAGATGATTCTGTAGCTTTGTCCCAGTAGGAAGAAGCAAATTAATGCATATGGTTCCAACCTATTTCTTGGGTCCTCCTCAAACTTAGTAGTACGAAATTTGTAGACAAGACTAGGGTAAGTATTGGTTACCGAGCAGCATATGTACTAGAGGCCAATTTCCTTCAGATGCGGTTTGACTTCCTCCTTGAATCCCAGAGCTCCCATTGTTTGATCACATGTAAAACCCGTAGGGAGGACCCTACATGAGATGAGAAACTAGTACATGGGATCTTACCCTGCAGTGACCCAGAACTGGGTCGTGGAGACGTACATGGGGGTTGAGGATGATCTCACTTTGTGCCTACGGTTCGACGTCTACTTCATAGGCACCATTGTTGTTTGATAAGTTGCTCATTCGACCTTGAACACGACATGTCTAAATAAAGATACGGCGTGTCTTCAGAAAGAAAGGCTAGAGAACTGGGCAGAGGACACGACGTGTTACTGGAACTTGGTTGCAGCTGGAGATTGGGGATGATGGTTTTTTCTTTACACGGCATGACCTTGACTGCTCCCGACGTGTCTTCTCCAACCTGGTGAGAAAGTAGAAATCGATGGAAGCCATGAATGCATTGCTTTGCTTGTTAGGATGAAGATGAATCTATGGAGCAGTGGCGGAATCATGACGGCGGTTTCTAGGTCATAGATGACCTTGATTCAAGGTGTGTAGAGATGCCTCATGGCGCTTCAGAGCAACAAAAGGCGGCAGTGCTGCTTAGAGTTTTTTCTTAGAGCCGATGGATCACCTTGATTGTTGATTTGGGATAGGAATCGCCACACACAGTCGAAGGGGTTGCACATGGATGGTAGGACATGATAGGTTGAGAGTGAAAGTGAGGGATGTGGCTAGAGATTAGGGTTATAAACCCAACTCTTGACCTGAGACACGACGTGTCTTTTAAAAGACACAACATATTCTTTTGTACAGATCGCCTACCCCTTTTTCTGAACATACTTTGATTGAAAAGAACATGTGTCCTACTTAGCACACATTTTGTGTGATTCCAAAAGCCAAGGTTGAAGTTTCCTTACTGATATTGACATGCCGTGTTCAAATAAAGACACGACGTGTATTCTTCTAGAAAAATATAGCCATTCCAGATTGAGCATCGGACACATCGTGTTAAAATTAACACACACCATGTAACATTCCAGAAAAAAATTGTGCACTCTCTACCTGATAACAATGTGGCGTGTCAAATAAAGACATGTCGTGTGTTTTCCCAGAAAAACTTAGTGTATTTGAAAGATCTAGAGGACACGTCGTGTTTGATTAAAAACATGTCGTGTTTGATTCCAGCGGGTGTCATCTGTGATGATGCATGCTATGTCTAAAATAATACATGCCTTGTACCCTTGAGTATCTGCATAGTCATCCCTTCTATGAGTAGCGACACAACGTGTGCAAATAAAGACATGTTGCATCTTTCTAAATTTCTGTAGAATTTGTCTTCTTTGATCAGCACCTGCAAAGATGATGATATGTATCTCTGATGGTCTACATTATTACATTCATCCATGACAAGTTTATTTTGGGAACTGAAAAATTTTCTTGATTGAAACTAATTAATGGAATCTATCCTAACGTGGGGTCAGCTCCCACATGTTCCTCTGTTTAAACTCTTGAGTAAAACCCTTCAATTCTTAGATCATGCATATTGGAGGGAGCACGAGGCTCCCTTGTCAATCTCCTCTCTGTCAGTGTACATCTTGCATCTTTGTCCATTGACATTGAATGTTGATTGCTTTCCTTACATCTCAACTGTCCTGTATGGATCGACTTTCAGGACTAAGAATGGTTTGGACCACTTAGATATCAGCTTCCCTGGAAAGAATTTAAGCTTGGAATTAAACGGTAGAACATGGTCTCTTCTTTGAATTCTTTAACCTTGATTCTTTAGTCATGTCGTCCCTTTATCTTTTCTTTGTAGATCTTTGCATTCTCATATGCATCCATCATGATTTCTTTGAGCTCTTGCAGTTGTAGAAATCTTTTCTCTCCTACTTTCTTTAGATCATAGTCAAGGAATTTGATCACCCACAGTGCCTTATGCTCCAATTCTATGGGTAAGTGCATGATTTTTCATAGACTAACTTGGATGGAGTTGTTCCAATTGGAGTTTTGAAAGTCGTCTTGTACACCCATAGTACATTATCTAGCTTTAGTGCCCAATCCTTTCTTGAGATGGAGACGGTCTTTTCTAGAATAGCTTTTAGTTGCCTATTGGCGATCTCCACCTAACCTGATGTTTGAGGATGATAATGTGTGGACACCTTCTTCTTCACTTCATATTTGGTTAGTAGGTTGTTGAAGTTTCTTTCATTGAAGTGGCTTCCACCATCAGATATTATTGCTATTGGAACTCCAAACCTGGGAAAAATAATCTTCTAGAACAACTTTATCATGGATTTGGCATCTGGTGATTGGGTGGGGATTGCCTCCACCCATTTAGATACATAGTCACATGGTACTATGATGAACTTGTAGATGCATGAGGATGGAAAAGGGTCCATATAGTCTATGCCCCACACATTAAAGACCTCTATCTCCAGGATTGAATTCAACGATATTTCATCCTTCCTTGAAATCCCTCCAACCCTTTGACCCTTGTCTCAAGCTTTGACGAACGTGTGCACATCACAAAATAGACTTGGCCAATAGAAACATGCTTGAAGAATCTTGGTTGTAGTCTTATCCGCTTCAAAGTTTCCACCATAGGGGGATGAATGACAATATGAAATCACATTTGCAATCTCTTCATCAAGAATGCATCTCCTAATAAGACCATTTGCACATTGCTTAAACAGTAGGGAGTCATCCCAATAATAGAACTTAACATCATGGAGGAACTTTTTCTTCTATTGGTATGTGAAATTAGGAGGTAGTGTCCAGTATCTAGATAATTTGCCAAATCAGCAAACCTTGGTATAGCAAGAGAGTTCACTACATATAACTTCTCAATAGGTAAATTGTCATCAATTGGAACTTTGTCTTTGACACTAGTTGATAGACGTGAGGGGTGATTATCTACATTATTTTTGTCCCTTTCTTATCTTTCATTTCCAAGTCGAACTCCTATAATAGAAGTATCCAGTGGATGAGGTGAGGTCTTGCATCTTTCTTACTCATAAGGTACCTTATTGTAGCATGATATGCGTATACAATGACCTTGGAACCCACTAGGTACTGTCTGAAATTGTCAAAGGCGTAGACTATGGCAAGCATCTCCTTCTCAATAGTGGCATACTTGATTTGTGCATCATATAGGGCCTTACTTGCATAGTGTATTTCATGGAGTTTGTTGTCTTCTCTTTGTCCCAAAACTGTTCCCACAGTGTAGTCACTTGCATCACACATTATTTCAAAAGGAGCACTCCAATATGGTGGTTGGATGATTGGAGCTAAAACTAGATAATATTTTTATCTTCAGAAATCTATTTGACCAACATCATCAAACACTAATTCAATACCTTTGGATAGCAAGGATCATAAAGGCTTTACAATCTTTGAAAAGTCTTTTATGAATCTTCTATAGAAACTTGCATGCCCCAAGAAGTTGTGAATTTATTTCACATTGGTTGGAGTTGACATCTTTTAAGTAGACTCCACTTTGGCTTTATCCACTTCAGTTCCCCTGATTGGAATAAAATGGCCTAGTACAATCCCTGTCTGCACCATAAAGTGGCACTTCTCCCAATTAAGCACGTGGTTGACTTGTTGGCATCTCTATAAAACTTTAGTTAGATTCAATAAACAATCATCAATATAATTTCTATATACACTAAAGTCATCCATGAATATTTCCATAATATTTTCAATGTAATTAGAGAAAATTGCCATCATACACTTTTGAAATGTGGCGGGAGCAGTACAAAGCCCAAAGGACATCCGCATATAAGAATAAGTTCCATAGGTGCATGTAAAAGTGGTATGTTCTTGATCGGGTGGGTAGATTGGAATATGAAAGAACCCATTGTACCCGTCAAGATAGAAAAAGTAAGAGTGATGGGAGAGCCTTTCTAACATCAAGTGAATAAAAGGTAAGGGGAAATGATCGTTTCTCGTGGCTTTATTTAATTTCCTATAATCAATGCACAGTCGCCATCCAATGATGATTTGTTTTTGTATTAATTCACTGTTGTTCCTCCTTTCTTGGGCACAACATGTATAGGGATCACCCAAGGACTGTCACTTATTGGATAAATAATTTGGGCATCTTTAAGCTTGAAATTTTCCTTTTTTACAACTTCCATCATATTTTGTTTCAGTCTCCTTGGGTGGTCTATGCAAAGTTTGGCATTTTCTTGTAAAGCTATTCTATGCATATAGATAGATGGGTTAATTCCTTTTATATCATTGATTGAGTACCCTATCACATCTTTATAGCTTCTGAGTTCATTTAAGAGTTTTTCTTCTTTATCTTCATTCAATTCAACGTTTATAATAACTGGAGAGGTGGAGTTTGGGATAACAAAGTGTACCTCAGCCCCGGTGGGAGGGGTTTTAATTCTACCTATTTGTTTGGATCCGTGGTATTTCTTTCCTCATTCTTCATTGATTCTTCCTTGCTTGGTGGAATTTTCAAGGTTTTAGAAATTTCCTTAGTGAAAGTGGCTTTTGTATCTTCTTCTTCAAGATCATCAAGAATAGCCTCTACAAAATTCTTTTCTTCCTCAAGTAGTGTATCAATAGTATCTATTAGATAATTGGAGATGCTTCAACTTGTACAATCCTCCCTCCTGAGAAGATTGAGTGAGAAGAAAAGCTTGGATGCACCTTATGGAAAAGAAATGGTGAAAAATGAAAGTAGAATGGAGGTTCTTTCTCAAGAAACCTCTTCTTCCACCCCAAAATCGCCTTCCTTTTGCTCTAGTACTTCTCTTGTATGAAAAGTGTTTCAAATGGCCAGTAATAACTGTCCCAAATGGTTGGATTCACTTTTTAAAATGAGGGGCAGTTGCTACTGAAATACGTAGAAAACTGGTGAAGATGTGACATGTCTTTGCGGAGACACGTCGTGTGCGGTTGTGTAATCAGTTGTTGAACTGCATCCTTGTGATAAGTACATGATGTGTCTCCACTAGGGACATGTTGTGTTGCTTCCAATGAAGTTGATTTTGGATGATAGCACACGTCGTGTGCTATTATTAAACACACGGTCGTGTCCATTGACTGCAAGCTAAAGTCGGCCTTTAGATCGTGAGGACACGTCATGCCTTAATAATGACACATCGTGTCGTCTTCTCTATAGTTTGGGCACTGAGATTGCTGGAAACTTACATGCCCGTGTGTCAAATAACACATGGTGTTTTCTTTATTGCATGAGCTTTTTCTAGAAAGTTACACGTCGTATCTAATTAAAGACATGTCATGCTTGGTGTTGTTTCTTTAGGATGAACTCTGAATCTGCTACAATCCAAAAGGAGGTCCAACTAAAGTCGGATTTGGGTTGGACTATCTTAAATTTATCATTTTAAACATGTTCATGTAAGCAACATCGTGTAACAAGTAAAATAGCTAAAAGATGACAAGTTAAATATGATTAGAGGCTAAATGGGAGGCAAAATAAACTAAATTTGTGCGCGAATGTGTGCAAAAAGTATGTGTGAAATGCGAACATCACTCACCAAGCTGATTCATTTCTATCCATCTCTGAACCTATAAAATATTTAAAATAAGGTGGGTCATGCACATGAGGTGTCGAGTATAGCGCTAAAAGATACATATACCTATGCTTTTCATAATTTGAAAAGATTTGCAGAAGTAACAAACAAGAATGAACAAGTTAAGTTCTTAGCAAAATGAGAGGCCATGTTTTATGCCATTTTACTCCAATTATACCAACAAAATCATGTATCATAAGGCCTTTAACCAACTTCCTATTTGAAGGGAAGGGTGATCAAGATTAGCTACCCTTCTATACGTGAGGAACCTCGAGGCCATCGTCAAGAGCTAACCCTATTTCTTCATGAGGGTCCTCAATGAATAAAGTCATAGACAAAAACCATGTTTCTAAATTGTATAATGGAGTTTCTATGTATTATGTTTGCAAGTTACAAAACAAAGATATGAGGAAAACATGGAGTACATACTAGAATACTACATGTAATAAGTGAGCAAATAAACAAGCATACGTATGTATCTTATTTCAATCAAGCAAGCCATAGTCATATAATTATTGAAATCATGTACCTAATTCATAGATTCTTAACTTAACTTATTCTTGATCATCTATCCAACAAGCCACACCTGATTCAACAACAAGATTTCATACATGTATTAGTTTCTCATCATTAACCCTAACTAGATCCATTTTAGGGTTTTGTCCAATTTAGCTTCCAAGTTGGTTACTTAGGGGTTTCATGATCTTTTACTAAACTAGAGGTCATCAAGAAGGTGTTGTTTGAGCTTCATGTCATTTTGAGGTTCCATTCATCTTATATGGTCATTATATGATTGAAGTCACTTATGTACATGACTAGGTATAAGGCTCGTAAAAGGGGAACCAAGGTCATGTGTCATCAAGATATGATAGACAAGCATAAAAGATAATTTAGATCACCAATATAGTGACACCAGAAGTACATTCAAGGGTATGTGAATGCCGTCTACGATCTAGATTTAATGTCCTACATGGTATCAACATGTCACACACATTCAAACTTCCTCATAGTGCAATCAAGGTTCAACATGTGCCTTAGGTGGGCATCCACATAAAAGGAAAACAATATTAATAGAGTCAGCTCATATTTGAGAGGAGTGCATAACAACAAGATTTACAATAGATTTGGGCACAAGAAAGACAAGCAAGTCATGTCTGTTGCATGCAGGTCAAGTGGGGGCACATACATCATTATATTATGAATAGGGTTGTCCTTTTCCAATTGGGTCACAAAACATCATGAAGTTACTATTTGAAAGATCTTATATAGATTGATGCATCATATAGGTCATACATATCGTTTGAGTTAAGTATAACCATTTATTCACCTACCTTGGTCACATTCATGCAATAAGTGTCATATGAAACAAATATAGTACAAGGGGATTAGGAAAAAGTTATTTGGGACATCAACAGTAGGAGTTACTGATTTCCAGACATATAAGAATTTGTATGTCTTTGGGAAGAAAGACTAGTCATCATTAGGGCAGGGTATATCATTAAAGTCCTAAACTAGTCACATATCTACAATAAGTGTTATTTATGACTATTGGGGTTCTTATGACCCTCATATAGTTCAACGATGTCTGAAAGATATCAATATGATGATTAGAGATGCAAGGGTTCATAAAAGATCCCAATATTATCATGATTATGTACAAACCATCGCCAAAGATCACATATTTAGCAAAATAGAGAAATATAAAGGGGTTTCAGGGTATGGAACCATGCCCAAATTATAGGTCTCATCGATCTGATCGATTTTATATATAGGTTTTATGTAAATGGAAAAGGGAGTTGGGAGTTATCATTTTTACAAACTTTGTATTGAAAACCATACATATTTGATTTTTGTGGCATTACCTTTCATTCATTCAATGATGTGGGTCGTGGATTGATAATCCAACGCTCAGAATAGGGGCGCGCTTCCCTACTGCTCAACGCAGATGTTGTACCTCCATGCTTTCTCCTCCTACCACTGGTTGACGTCCTCTATGGCTACAGGTCGCCCGCAAGCATCAGCTTGTCAGTTCCCATGATCCCCCGCTGAAGCTCACCGTGCCCAAGTGGTCCAAGGCTAAAACCCCCAAAAGAACCCTACGACGGCTCCGCACAAATGAGGGAGGAAGAAGTGCAACGAGAAGGGGCTATAGGGTCTGAAAAGAGGGGATATCAGCAAAAAAAGAAGAATGTAGGAGTTTGGGTTGTTCATAAGCATCAAAAGAGTCAACAAGGAAGTGGATTGGCCATTGTAAAGAAGCTGCTACAGCAGCAGGCCGTAGGTATAGACTGAGGAAGAGGAAGACATTGTGAGTCATCTAATCTCCCATCTATGATCCAACGACTCAGGTTGGGAACATCTAGGATTTGGGAAAGGATGGTTGGCGGCTGGGTTGTGCCATCCCTTTGTTGTCCCAAACACGGCTGGCCCAAACACAATCCACAAAGATCAAAATTGACCTAAAAAATAAAACAAGGAGATCTTCAAAATTTCATAACTTGGGCTACAAAAGTCTGGTTGAGGCAATTCTTGCACCATTGGAAAGATAATTGAGTTCTACACAACGTGAAATATATTAGAAATACAAACAATAATAATGAAGAGGGTTGATTTCAGTTGCAAAGTAGTGATGTGTTAAAGCATTCCATGGTTTTTCAATATTTTAAATCATTACCATACCTTGCAAAATTGGTCATTGAAGTGATCAAATTGGAGTATCCTAGTATTCAAGATATGAAATTGATATATATATGAGTAGGTTGATTCTCCATTTGAGTGAGAAGGTGCATAAATGTATATATAGAGAGAGAAAGTCAGGGTATCACATGTGATGACTCCAATCATTCTCAGTTGGCTTGCCAACACCAAAATATTGAAGAGGACACTGGATTATATATTCATGGAGATCATACTGAGGGAATGTTCAATGACACAAGATCTAAATATTAGAGGTGTGCTTTTATTTTTTTTATATGTTAGATAAGCATTTTACATTCTTTCTCACTTATATTTCATTATTTGACTATTTTTATATGACATTATTTCATATGGCATCCCACTAGGAGTATGATGATCATGATGATGATTATTTTGTAGATGAGAACCATGACGATGTGCATGAGATTGATGTAAGTTGTATTGTTTTATTACATAGACTTGCATTTTACAATGTCTATCTTGCGGTATTATTTTATCACATTTATAAGTTATATATTTTTATGACTTATATGTTCTTTTTGTCAATTTTAGCATGGGGATGTGCAACCTGAGGATCTTGTTGAGCTTGATGTGCAACATCGTTAGTGTGCAACAATAAGAGGCATCACCATGATAAACAAATTACTAGAGCAAAGGGGTAACAGACTGAAGCTAATCATATAGTTTGATGATCATGGAAATAGTTTTGGGAAGAATCACAGTTGTTTTGTGTTCTATATAGGGGTTCTTACTTGTAGTAAATAGAAGTAAATGTACAATCCTAGCATAAAATTGATGAAGTCAAGAAAAACTTAATATGGAAGGAACTATGTGTGAGATATTATCATTTACAATTTTATTTTTAAAGCTAATAATAATTCTATTTTTAAGAGTATTCCATTAAGCATATGAGCTTTTGTACAGAATATTTGACCTAGATGAAAAATTGCATCATAAAAAGGTGATGCAATGTTGTGGTAGGGTAATAAGGAATTATAGGACAAATTTGACAAGAGAATACATACAAAACACTGAGGAGAAGCAGAAGAAGTCAACCACTGAGCAATGGAACTATCTTGACACAAAGAAATGGGAGGTTTTGTTGCTAAGACACAAATCAACGAATTCAAGGTATTATGCTTCACTCCCCATTTTGAATTAATTTTATTACATATTTAACATATGGTTTGGACTCAACAGGGTATAAGAAATGCTCAAAGATAAAGGCATGCAAAGAATGTGCACAACCACACAATGGGTTCATGTGACTATGAAAATCTTTACCAAAAGCTATTGTAGGCGTCTTTTCTCCACAGTCTACTCCTGGGACTGTTGAGTCCTCTACTACTCCTGAACCTCTACCTTGACATAATCTATGGATAGTTGGGAGGCAAACCAAATCAGGAGAAATATCTAACCCCACAACTGCTGAGGAAGATGCAAAAATGGTAAAACTCAACTCTCAAAGTAATTAGTATTGATGATTATTATGTTTCACTTACCAATTAATATTGATGATGATTAGTGGGAGCTCTACAAAAAAAAGGAAACAAGGAACGTTCATCCTTGAGGGCATAAGGGTTGAATTAATAGTTTCTCTGGGTACTACAAAGTATCCTGGGAATGTTAGGTCTACTGGCGCTGGTATTAGTTGAAAAGCCTTCTTTGGGAGATCAAAGCATAAGCAAAAATCTATCTAGAAAGAGGGATTCTCAAAAGAAAAGATAGAAGAGATGATTGCAAAGGGTATAGGGGAAGCAATGAGAAAGTATCATTCATGTCAACCAGCTCCTCAAACAACACTTGTGGTGCCCCAATCTTCATACTAGGTTGACCCTCCTACGATAGAGCCGGTTGGGAGTAATCTTGTTGAACCACCATCTAGCATGTCTGATGTAAGTATTATTATGATGTAGTGGTCTATCAGAATTAATTTGTATAATATGTTTAAGTTTAGGTATATATATAACAGTCTATGAAAATTTATAGGAGTTGAGGCCATGCCATCTTTTATTACAAGGATATACAAGTTGCAGTGAGCACGTTTTACCCACGCCTTAAAGGTGACATAATTCATGGTGCTCTGCTTCCTGCCGATGGGATTCACATGAATTGAGGCTTTACTACGTCACTTGGAAGCAGACTACACTACCATATGACCACCCCGAGCATGAGATGATAGGTGAAGAAGAAGGTGACGTGGTCGCAAGGCCCAAAGTGAGAGTCATCTGTACTGATTTATGCTAAATTTACATTGTGTTTGTATCAGTATATACATGACAATTGATATGATATTATATATGCAAGACACAATGCCTAAGAAACCCCCAATAACTCATCCTCCACCTCCACTCCTCCTCAATTACCTGGTTGTCTTGCAAAGGACCTATTTGACCTAGCGAGATTATATATATGCATGATACAACACCTAAGAAACCACATACAACTTATCCTCCACATCCACATCCTCCTTAATTACCTAGTTGGTTTGCAAAGGACCTATTCGACTTTCTAGGTCCTCATTGTAGGGGTATGACAGTATGGATATGAAACTTTGAAGAAGGGTCATCTGTGATGGTCCGTATTAAGAAGGACGTTGCAGATCAGCCTCATTAAACTAGTATATTTTTGCAAGATCTTTACTTATGCTTGGTTTAATACATATATTATAGAACATTGGATATGGTGAGATCTTGTACAGTTAAATACCTCATTTTATATATGTTGATATATTTTGTTATATATTAATGCATACATGATATATGTTTTGTAGCTACATCATAGGGCCTATACAGAGTTCACACTACTCCATGTGTCATTTCTAGCTTCATCATTGACTAGACATGTAGTTAAAGACCCTACATCTGTTACCTAATACTTCTCTATCATACTTAAATATTTTGGTAAAATGAAAAAGAGAGTGATGTTGGCTATGTACACTGTTAAGTTTACATACTTTGCTTATAATTTTGTCATAAGAATTAAATTGCATTGTATATTTTGAGTTTTATTTTGTTTGCCTTCTTTTCACTCAGTAATGACCATTGGGTGTTGTTGGTTGTTGTCCCCAAGATGCTAACTATGTATTATCTAGATCCTAAGGGTGACGAAGTAGACAATGGGGGATACGAACTGAAAATGGCATAATTCACGTGAGTAGATTTTATATTTATATCCGTTAACGTATATTATTACATGGCTATTTACTAATGCAACACAATGTGCTACATTAACATATAGGGGTATAAAAGATTTCAAAAAGGTTGGAGGAAAGGTGGACAAGAAAAAGAAAGCGATAATTTTCCAGAATGTTTTTTTGGGGGGTAAGATAGAGGGTTTTTTTATTCACCTCGCCCCTCTCGTGCAAGCTAAATCAAACTGAGAATTACAAACACTAGTACTCAAAACAGAAATAAATGTGGTAGTACTACTACCATTACATGTTTTTGAGTTGATAATAGCAACTAGGAAAATTAGTGGACTTATATAGAAATAGATGACACTATGGTTTAGTTCTCCAAAATGTTGATTTAGTTTTCTAACTCCAATGCATATTTATGCCAACTATTACTTTCATTTATTAACATTTTTTATGTTGAAGTTTGCAGTGTGCTATTTAAGATAATGGTTGGGCATGTGTATACTAAATGATGTGGTATATGGATATGATTGCCAGATATGGGGCACTAGACATCAACTTCATACAAAATGTGATCTATATATATAGTCTTGATCATCATAAGTACATAGTCTCATTTTATAATATGAAAAATGTCAAACTTTTTAATTATGAATGTCATTCTCTTTGCAAGTGTTTGACACAAAAAGCTCTATACCACAAAACAACTAATTGAGATATGAGGAAAATGGGTACAAGCCTTCGTTAAGTGAACTTTGTATTTGATTGGGATAAAGATTGCATTTTCTAAACTTTGATGTCATTATTTCTATATAAATGTGGTGCTTATGACTTCTTGCAACTTTAAGTTTGATGTGAGTAAATGATTGGTTCATATGTGAATAATAATCGATATACATGTGTGTGAATGTGAAGATGAATAAATACAATGAGAACTATGTTTCTACATGTCATGGGAATGGAATTGGTGGATACGTGAATGAGTATCATGTGTGCGAATGAATGTAAAGATGAATGATTAGAATTATGTTTGCACATATGATGAGAATGGATCTTGTATGAAGGTGGATTCCGTTTGTTATTGCAGGTTTTGTAGGTTTGTTGGCTTGTAGTTAAGATGAACTCATAGGATGTTGTTATCCTATAGTTCAGAAATGCAGAGTTGAACTGCAGGTTATGCATCCTACTAAACATCCTAACAACATGTCTGCAGACCTACTATTTAAAAAAAACTTAGTCATCAATTTTTACAAAAAAAATGACATTATAGTTCTTAGTCGTCGGTTTTAGGTCAAAAACCAACATTATAGGTCTTAGTCATTGGTTTCTTTGAATTGACCATCACTGTATTACTTAATCATTGATTTGAAGTGATGTTGTTGAAGACTACAATACTAAATCTATGTTGGTTTTTTATTCTAACCGGCATTTGGGGTACCTTTTCCATTTACAAATATGATCTAGTATGACCATAAGAATGTCAGTTATTGTTTCCCAACCAATGACTAAGTCACTTAATTGTCTCAGTTGCTTTTAAACCATCAATCAAGGCTATATCTCTATCATTGGTTTGTGCATCCTCAAATAACTGACGGCTTAGACATGTGCCTCTAGAGTTGCCTATTTAGGTGTCGGTAGGAAACTTACATTATAAGGTTGTTTTAATCGACGCTAGAGATAGTTTTTGCACTAGAGAAAGTACTATAATGCCTTCAACTTTATGCCATTAAATAAAGTGAGATTTGATCAATTTTAAATTATAAACTGAGACAAATGTGGTTTAAAACCATCAAACAAATTGAGCGAGAGATTCCTCAGAGGAATTGAGTATCTTTTTAGTGATAATGTGCTTAATTGGAAGAGAGGAAAATTCCACCATGTCACATCCTCCCTACCATGGAATGGATTTTTCCTCAGAATTAAACAAATCCTAAAAATGAACTGGGATTTCATATTTCACATCATATACATCATGGTACTCCACATTTAGCATTATAATTATCTTAAATTGGTGACACCTTGATAGTAAGAAATCAATCATCAATCTCTAAACATAGTCACATAGATCATCCTCAGATCAGAAACTAGAGAGATCACCTTGTGGGTCAAGAGAATAGAGCTCTTCCATTCAAGAGTAAGGTGATGAATTTAATTCCTAATGTTTAGGTCTCTAGATTTTCTACATTGAGGTAGGTTATACATCCATAATTGGAATTTCATGTTTCTATAATTCAAGACTAGAATCATATTATGTCATCATGATTTACATATTGAAATCAATGGAAGGCCCCACCCTAGTCCACCTGATATATTATACCTATTTCATTAATCAGGAGGTCAACATAGTCATCATCTCAAGTTTTCAAGATTTTGGATCATGAAAATCATCAATCATATATCGAGGGTGATCTCAAGATCCAAATCAGATGATCGAAGGTGTACTTTATTTCTATAATAAAATTATTTATTCATCTCTGGATTTCTGGATCTTGTTCTTCTTTTATCGTTCTTTCTTTGGAGCGGGGAATTAAGGAAAGCAAGCTATATCATTGTCACTAGCTAGATCTCCTTGGAGGTTCTTCTTTTTTTGGTCTATGGATGCCTCCCTTCTTTACCTTTCTTCTCCTTCTATAGTTATGTCTAGCAAGTAATTCCTCATATCGAGAGGTGGAGAGTAACCCCACATCCATAGTGTTACATAGATCGATTTCTTTTATGAAAATGTTTGGTTGATAATTTTTGGGCTTGGATAATCTCTAGTTTAACAACTTGATCTCTCTTTTTACCATATGTTAGTCTTGGAGGATGTGACCACACAAGACTTAGAACAACCAAACCAATTTCATAAGGATTTGGATATGATCATGGAAAGATCCTTATTGGGATGTTCAGACTAGAAACTATGGATGCCAAGATCAATGGGTATATATGGAGTTTGTCTTATGTAGATTCATTCACAAATATTTTTACATGACCCTTTTATCTCATTTTGTTATATGGATTCTTAGATCTTCTTTCACACCATCCATGGTGATAAAGCTCATAGCCTCAATATCTCTTTCTTCTAATTCAATCGATCTCTTTAGTTCTTAAGTAGTTAATTTTTATTTCAGCACTTTTATTCATGTTCTTAGTTATAAACAAGCCTTCTCAAATCAGAATTTACTTTCTCATTTTAGCATTTGGGTTTGAATTTAACATACTCCTCTCACCGTCCCTTAGATCGATACCTATCTATACTTTGTTGACTTGTTGTTCACAACAAGTGGACAACCTAGTTAGAAGGTTAAACTCTAGGACTTTTCCAAGTGATTGTTGTGTGTACAATGATGCTCATCAATTTGTCATATTTGAAGCTTGCATAGATGTAATCCTTTACACCCAACTATTCCTTATTACCATAATCAAGGAACTGATGCTTTTAGTACTTCTCAAGTACTTAAGGATGTTCCTATATGGCAGTTTAGTGACTCTCACTAGGATCTAACAAATATCCACTCATCATGTCCAATACATATGAGATAACAAGATGCATACATAATAGTGGAAATTTGATTGAATTCTTACTTATATATTCCTATTCTTTACAAGAATTGGGATACTAGGCTCTAGAGAGACTAATTTCACAACTTTTTTCTCATAAAGTCATGCATGTTGAATCCCCTCAGCATCTTGCCAATGTTTGTGCTCTTACTTAGGTTAATAACCTTTCTAGATCCATATTTATAGATCTCAATTCTTATCATATAGGATGCTTCACCTAAAATTTTCATAGAGAAGGTATTAACCTTGCTAGGTGTTAATATATTCAGTATAAGGATGTTATTCTCCATCATTATGTGGAATATAAATATGCTCCCACTAAATCTTTTGTAACCGCGTATTTCATCTTCATTCTGATTCAAGTAAGATTCTTTGACTATCTTGTCAAATTGAAGATTCCAGCTCTAAGATGGTTGCTTCAATCAAAGATTGACCTTTTAGCTTATAGACTTTATTAGCATTATATGGATTTGTAAAACCTTTAGACAGTGTCACATACACATCCTCTCTAATATTCCTTTTAAGGAATGTGGTTTCAGCATCTATTTTTTCAAATGTTAGTCATATTAAGATGCAATAGCAAGCATATTAACCATGGCAACTAGTGAAAAGATTTCATCATGTTCAACATCTTGAACTTGTTTGAAACCCTTTTCAACCAGTCTGCTATTATAGGTTTGTACACTACCATTCATGCCGATCTTCTTCTTGAAAATCCAATTGAACCCTTTGTTTTACCCCTTTAGGTGGATCATCATGGCCATACATTGTTGGAATACATGGAGTCCATCTTCGATCTCATGGACTCTAGCCATTTCACATATTATGGTGCCTCAATAGCTACTAGATAGGTTGTTAGCTCATCATCTTATGACCAACTCACCACCTTTCTGAGTCATAAGATATCATAATCTTTCAAACTCTAAGTGTTTTCTACTAGAACAATGAGGTATGGTATTACATAAGGAACTTGAGAATCCACAACAATTTGTAGTTCCCATTGTATCCCTTTTAGGTTCAATGTTTTATTGTTTGTCTCGAACATTTTGAGTTTTAATTTTCTCCCATTGATTCCTTTGGAATTAAATTCCTCTTACAGAATTCAACCATCATGGCAACTAACACCTTGTTGTCAGATTAGAATATAAAGTATTATGTAACAAAATAACATTAATGTGATTTGTGATCAAAGCTTTTCAAGAAATTATTTTCTTATATACACTTTCAATCCTAATCTATATACTAGTACATAATTAGCCTTATATGTCGATTATTTAAGGCCTTTAGCGTCGGTTTTAATGCGAAACCTATGTGGGCGTCGCTAAAAGGCCAACTGTTAGGCGTCGGTTTTCAAACCGACGCCACAACCCTTCGCGCGCCACCGAAAACGCGCCAGCATGGGCGTATAGGCATCGGTTATTAGTTTTGAAACCGAAACCATAAACCTTTGTGCCACATAAAGGGCACCATCTGGGGTACTATCAGCGTCGGTTTATTAGTGATAACTGAAGCCATCTCACCCGCTGCCACGGTCATGCTAGCCAGCACGACCGTGTTGTCTGGCCCACTGCCACGGCCGTGTTGTCTGGCCCACTGCCACGGCCGTGGTGTCTAGCCCACTGCCACGATCGTGCTGGCTAGCACGGCCATGGTGTCTGGCCTCATTAGGGAAATCGACATCGATTACTAGTAGGGAAACTGATGCCAGAACCATCAGTGTCAGTTTATTATTGATAACCGACGCCCCATCACATGCATTAGGCGTCAGTTATAATTATTTATTTGATGTGTAATCATTTGTCGTCAGTTTTAAACAAATAATCGACGCCTATTTCATGTTTTTTTTCTTATCAATCTATAGGCCTGTTGTGTCTGGTCGCAGGATGAGAAACATGCAGTTCAGTTATGAACTGCAGGTTTTACGACATCCATTGATATCAGCCAACAACATGCCACAAACCTGCAAAATTAACAACATTAATTTTCACACATTTAGCAACCTACAGTTCCATTCGTTTTTCACACATGTAGAAACATTCATGTAGCAATTTGCAGTTCCATTCATTTTCACATTCACGCATGTAGAAACATTCATATAGCAACCATCAGTTTCATTCATTTTCACATTCACACATGTATAAACATTCGGACACATGTAGAAACATTTATACATGTAGAAACATTCACACATATTATAATTCAAAAATTCATTTACAAAATATCATTCTTTAGTCATTATTCGCTATCAACATCCCAATTATATTTTAAAACCCCCACTACTTGTATGGTTGTTGCCCATTCTTCTCTTACATCATTTAATTCTTCCGTCGTATAGGGAGCATGTACATCTGGTAAGGCCTTTCCTGTAGTGTGGTCAGTTTTAAACACCTTCAAAAAGAATGATGTATATATATAATTAATAATATATAAATAATATTGATATAATTCATATTATCTAATGAGACTATATATAATACCTCAGGAATGGTATCGATGTCCACTGTGGCATATTTGATAATCATGTGCATAAATTGCATCACATAGTATGCACATGCCCATCCGTTGTCTTGTGTAGCACACTATAAATTGAAACATACAAAATATTAAAAAATACAACTAATTAAGCATTGTTCACATAAATAATATATACATTGCAGTCGGGAACTTACTTCCACATTCTTCCAAATTATTGGTTGGTTCTTTTTTCCTGGGGACCTTTCCTCCAGCCTTTTTGAACTCATCTAAACCCCTACATGTTAATGTAACACAGTACATTGCATAATTAAATAGTATTGTAATAACATATGTTAACTGATATGAAAATGAAATATTTCTCACCAGAATAATGACATTTTCATTGTGTGTCCATATTTTGAATTCAATTTAGTCCCCTTAGGATCTATATAATAGACAGTGAATGTCTCGGGGACAATAACTAGTAACTCCCAATGCATACCACTAGAGGTAAAAAAGTTAAAAATTAATAACTTAAAATCCACAATAAAAATGTAATTTTCTTAAGTCCAAATTATAAGCAAAGTAAACTTACTCCACATTGAATGGAGCTATTATCACTGTATTCTTATTTTGACCAAAATTTGTAAAAGCATCACAGAAGTATTGTTGAATTGACGGAGGGTCTTTAGCTACTAGACTAATCAAAGATGGAATCAAAAATCCTACATGTTCAAATGAAAAATCTGCACATATCTTGTCTAAGTAGATGCAAAACATGTATTACGTATGCATTAATAAATAAGAAACCATATCACCAGATCCTACACAAGGTATATGGATGTATAAAGAAGATCTCACCTTATCCATAGCTCTATCACAGATGTATTCATCCAATCATATCGAAACAACTCCAAAATATCTTATATAAATAGTTTTCTTTCGTATGATTGACCTGCAACATCTACATCTATAGAAATAGTTATAGGCCAATTTATATCATGTTCATCTAACCATATTGCCATACCCCTAAAATTAGGACCTAACGGGATAGGTAGGTCATGTGGAACCCTACTTGGTAATGTAGGAGGTGGAGGTGGAGGCCTAGATGCTCTGGGTATCTTTATTTAACCTGTATATATATATAATTTCAGATCAATTGACATCATCTACACACACTAACAATTTAATGTAATGTAAATTTACCATACAATTTCAGTATAGAGGACATCTGCTTTTGGCCACAATATCACTCCGCCTTCTGCCTCACCAAGCGTTTCACAATCTGGGTGGGCATATGGCAATGGAAGATCCATCCAATTAGGGAATATATGTGCCGGGCTCACACGAACCCAACCAGCTGGTAATGGAGATCCATGAAACATTTCCCCTGGTAGGGATGGGTAAGTTGATGCATCTACAACGAAAAATTCTTTACTTTTAGACGGCATGGCTTCAACCTCTACAAATTTTTGTGTGAAGAATGTTATAAATATATATACATATGATCTTGAAAACATATCATCTTGAAAAGACTAATTACTATGTCATAAAAATACTTACAGCGGATGTGCTAGGTGTTGGGTCTACATGATTACTCCCAACCTCTACAGTAGGAGTAGAGCGGGACGCCATAGGTACTATATGATGAGTGGCAGTCAGAGATGCCTAGGGGTGAGCATTCGGTTAATTCGGTCAGTTACGGTTAATTCGGTTCGGTTAAATGGTTAATTTGTGTTTTGAGATTTTAACCATTAACCTAACCAAATTGAGTCGGTTAATTCGGTTATTGTCCAATCGGTTAATGGTTAATTTGGTTAACCAAATAACACTCGTGTAATAATATTATTTGAAATAGTCATAGAATTTGGGACAATATTGTTATATTATAGTAGTATTGTTGTAAATTTAATTTTATATGGCTCGTAAAAATTTGAATACTATATATATGGGGAAGTATTTTGAAATAAAAGTACAACTATATATGTATATATGCATGTGTAGGATATTATTTATGAATAAATTCTGACTATTCGGTTAATTCGGTTAACCAAACCAAAAATATCTTTAACCGTCAAATTAACTATTTAACCGATTAACCGAAATAAATTAACCAAATTAACCGAATTAACCAAATTGACCCAATAAAATTAACCATTCGGAATTAACCGTTCGGTTAATCGGTTATTAACCAAATTCTGCTCACCCCTAGAGATGCCTGCCACTTTCTCGTTGCTTCTTTGATTTTCCTATCAACTATCTTATCTACCTATACATGCATAAAAGAAACGTTAGCTTTTGATTATTGAATTCTCTTTTACAGTAACATTATAAAGAAAAAACAGGTTACCTCTTCTTGTGAAATTCACGCTTTTAGGACATGTTTGCACTGGGATGGCCCAAAGAACGCTTTGATGCCCATACCAGCGTCTTCAGCCCTAACACATCCAGGATGCTCTGGGTTACCCAGAGCAACTGTCAATTCATCTCTTGTACCCTCAGGGATGAACTTGCCTTGTTTCCTCAACTCGTGCAGCTCCCGCTAATCGCCAAAACAAAAATTTGTAATTAAGTAAACACCACAAATAATCAATATTCGAACGATTGCTCTAAGAGTTGTATTTTACCATTTTTGTAGCCACCTCAGCAGTTTCCAGCTACCTTATTTTTCCCTTCTTATTTTGCCTCCCATCTATCCATACATCATGGTGAGGAAGAGGTGTGGTACCTATAGTACAGGACTCCTGAGTAGCAGTAGACTGAGCAATAGACTCAGCCTGTAGTCTTTGGTGAATGCCTGCATACCCCTTTGGACCCATTGTGTGGTCATGCACATTCAGTGCACGCCTTGCTTTTTGCGCCTCACTGAGGGCCTAGTTAGTATGCACATTAATTATTTGGTTAGTAACACTAAATGTTAATCTCGAATAGGTAAATACAATGTATATTAATTAAATCGGGAGTGACACCTAATACCTTGAATTCATCAGTTTTTCTTGAAGCAACAAGCGCGTCCCATTCTTCTTGGTCCAGGAAGTTCCATTGTTTGGTGGTTGTCTTCTTCCTCTTGTCACCTTATTTTATGTATTCTCGGGTGAGATTTGTCCTATAGTTCCTTAGGACTCTCCCACAGCGTTGCATCACACATTTACGATGTAGCTTTTCATCCCATTCAAATATACTCTACAAAATAGAATTGCTATTAACTAGTATCCAAAAAATTAGTAATCTACAAAATAGAATTGTAGATTAATAATAACTCACGCATAAATCCTTCCATATTACGTCTTTCTTCTCCTTAGGAACTTTATGCCAAGAATCTATCTTACAACCTCAATGGCTACGAGTAACATACCCAAGATATGAAACAAATGAATTGTGATTCACTCCAATTGCATTTCCTGCATTATCAAAATCCACAACAAGTTTGGGTCCATTACCCCTTTGCGCTATTAACTTCTTCATCATAGTGATGCCTCTTCTCTTATCAACTTTTTGGTGCTGCTCATCAAGTGCATCAAGTACTTCAGAGGGTACATGTGCATCATCAACCTAAAATTTGACAAAATAAACACACTTACAGGATATAACTATAAATGGTCATGTAGATATAAATATATGATATATTTTTAAAACTTACATTGTAAGGCGGCGCATTGATGTCCTCACCCTCATGGTAATCATCAGCACGGTCATCAAGAGAATGCTCAGCCATCTGAAAGTTCACATTCACATTGTAAGGATCACATTGTAAAGTAATTCACATTGTAAAGCTCACATTGTAAAGTTCGCATTCACATTGTAAAGTAATTCACATTGTAAAGTAATTCACATTGTAAAGTAATTCACATTGTAAAGTTCACATTCACATTGTAAAGTAATTCACATTGTAAAGTTCACATTCAGGAAAATAAAACATATAAAAAAATATAAACAATCCTCTAATATTGCAATTTTTTATCAATTAACAATCCTTCATTGTGATCTCCGCGCACATACAAGTCATCATTAGCTTCAATATTTGTTGGTGTTGGCAACCCAATTGAGAATGGACTGGAGTCATCATACTATCATAGTACTCTTCTTCATCTATAGGATCTTCAATGAACTGTCTTTTACCATGAAGAACAACCGGCCATTTATCATTTGTAGGATCATCGATATAAAATACTTGTTTCGCATGTGATGCCAATATGAATGGTTCACCCTTCTTGCCAATCTTTTCGAAGTTCACTAAAGTGAAACCCAATTCATCCACTATAACTTCTTTGGTGTTATCAACCCAATTACATTTGAAGAGTGGAATTCTGAAATCTATGTAGTCAAACTCCCATATGTCTTCAATGACAACGTAATATGACATTTTAGCTTCACATAGACTCTTATCCTTTGCACTTGCAAAAAACATAGTTGACGCTTGAAGGGTGACCCCACTATTTTGGACGACACTCTTATCATATTGGCACTTTGTGTAATATGTGAATCCATTAATGTCATACTCTTCATAAGACATAACATTCAATTTTGGTTTAAAGGCGAGGCATTTGATAGTTTTAGTAACATCATCTGGTGTTTGAGATAGTTGATGTAAGACTTTATCTTCAAACCACTTAATAAATGTCTTGTTATGCTCTCTAGCAAGCCACATTGTCTTGGCTCGAGGATATTGTCTCTTGATGAAATTGGTATGTTCCTCGATATAAACACTCACTTCATCCATGTTGTGTAAAATATACAAGTGACCTTGTTCCAACTGCTCACGGCTGATTACTTTCACCCGTAATCTCAAAATTCCTTTGCCAAATTGCTCCTCAATATTCTTGTCATTACCAGGAGTGTCATTACCACTGAGAAAATCATTGCAAAAATCCATAACCTCTCTCGCCACATAACCCTCAATAATACTCCCTTCAGGCCTATAACGGTTTCGAACATCACTTTGAAAAACACGCATGTATCGTTCAAAGGGATACATCCAATTCAAGAAAATTGGTCCCAACATTTTCACTTCCCTAGTCAGGTGGACAACAAGATGTACCATGATATCAAAGAACGACGGAGGAAAATACATCTCAAGTTGACATAGGGTAACAACCACTTCTCTTTGCAAATTATCAAGAGTATCAAGATCAATAACTTTGCTGTACAGGCTGTTGAAAAAGAAACAAAGTATGGTGATTGCAAACCTTACATGCTTCGGCAATATAGATCGAATTGCCACAGGTAATATTTGTTGCATTAGAGTGTGACAATCATGAGATTTAAGACCTATCAACTTCAGATCTTTCATTTATACCAATCTACGGATGTTGGATGAGTAACCCTGTGGCACCATAACATTTACCAAACATTCACAAAAAGTTTTCTTCTCCTTTCTAGACAATGTGTAACAAGCGAGAGGTAAGTATGTTCTACGATTTCCCATTTCATGCAATTCTGTTAATTCTGACCTTATTCCCATTTCACGTAGGTCCAGTCTGGATTTTATCCCATCTTTAGTCTTACCTGGTATATTCAACAAAGTACCAATGACACTATCACAGACATTTTTCTCAACGTGCATGACATCGAAGCAATGCATGACTGTCAAAGAACTCCAATAAGGAAGATCCCAAAATATTGACTTCTTCTTGAATAAAGATTTTTCACTCCGTGTGGCCATAGTACATTGTGATCTCTTACTAAATTCATTGACAAAGTCTTTTACTCTTTCATAAACAACCTCCCCTGGTATTGGTTTAGGTGCACTCCGTTCCTCATTCAATCCATTGAATGCTTTGCGCTTCCTACGATACGGATGGAATTTTGGAAGAAACCTTCGATGACCGAGATATACAATCTTACCGCCATATTTTAGTCTTGTTGAATCACTGTTCTCTTCATATATAGGACACGCTTTAGCTCCTCTGACACTATATCCAGACAAATTCCCATATGTTGGAAAGTCATTAATAGTGCAAAACAACATAGCATGCAAACGAAATGTCTCTCTTCGTGAAGCATCATATGTCATCACACCTTCACCCTAGAGTTTCTTTAAGTCATCAATCAGAGGTTCAAGATAAACATGGATATCATTTCTAGGTTGTTTAGGGCCCGATATCAACAACGACATCATTACGTACTTATTTTTCATACACAGCCAGGGAGGAAGATTGTATATAACAAGCATGACTGGCTAAGTGCTATGTTGGCTGCTCAATGTCCCGTATGGATTCATCCCATCTGTATAAAGCCCAAGTCTTAGATTCCTAACTTCTTCACCAAATTTAGGGTACAATAGATCAATCTTCTTCCACTGTGGGGAATCAGACGCATGTCGTAGGATCCCATCATTATTTTTCTTAACATCTGCATGCCACCTCAAATTCTACACATCTATCAGATTGGCAAACAAGCGTTGAAACCGTGATATTATAGGTAGATACCACATCACCTTGGCAGGAGAACCAGTTTTGGACTCCCCCGAAGTCGTCAATTTATACCGTGACGCACCACATTTTGGACAATATTTCAAATCCACATAGTCCTTTTAAAATAATACACAATCATTCAGACATGTGTGTATCTTCTTGGCATCCATTTCCATTGGGTACAATAATTTCTTTACCTGGTATGTTGAGATTGGCAGCTCATTTTCTTCAGGAAGCATTTCTTTCAACAAAGACAACAATGACGTGAAGCTTTTGTCGCTCCATCTATTGTTAGCTTTTAGCTTATACAATCTCAACATAGCACTAAGCTTCATAAACTTAGTATAACCTGTATATAATGATATCTCATCATCATGCACAATGTTTCTAAAAACGGGAGGTGGATCGGTGTGCTCTACCCCACAACTATCCAGCATCGCATCAACGATGTCTACTGGAACTGGTTTATTCACATCTACGTCATCGGAGGCAATTTCTTCTTCTACACAAGCACTGCTATCGACATCCACTGGTTTCAGGTTTGAAATCTCTCCATGCCAGTGCCATTCTGTATAGCCTTGTATAATCCCGTTGCACATGACATGACTTTTGATTTTGTCACCAGTGCTGACTTTAAAGTTGTTACCATTGTTGAACACCTAATCTCACTAGTAAGTGTATAATGTGTATTGGGTTTTCAAGAAAATTTCGGCAGCATTTCCCCATTTGTTCTCTAAGTACATATGTACTTAGAGAACAAACGGGGAAATGCTGCCGAAATTTTCTTGAAAACCCAATACACATTATACACTTACATCCTAAGTGAGATTAGGTGTTCAAGAATAGTCCCAAACTGGGGACTATCCAAGATTTACTCCTAATGTGTAAATCTTGGATGGGTTTCTAGGCCAACAAATAAATGTGCTATCATTTTATAACATTGATTTCAACATTTCGAGTTTCCATGCATGTTCATCATCAAGATAAAGATTACACATAAATTAGTATGACCTAGGTATGGAGAGATTCATAATTGATTTCAAAATTTCAAACTAGCTCATGCATTATCATCAATCCACATCATACAATAGGGATTCATGTAGATGTTAGGGTGACACATCACTACAAAATCAGAGATTTAACAATAGGGTTTTAATATCTTACATAGATTGATCACAAGATTTCAGCAATATAGTTAATTCAAGATTATGGTGAAATGTATATTAGGGTTTTAATATATTAATTCAACATCCATCAAAATTTACAGAATTAGGTCAAGCATTAGTATTCAATTGCAAATGTATCATGCTCCCTCCTTACCAAATGGATAAAAGCAAGGCCATGACCGTGTGGGCTGGCCACGGCTGTGACCAACCCACACGGTCGTGGCCTTGCTTTAATCCATTTGGTAAGGAGAGGGAGCAGGAAAAAGAAGAAGAGGGGCATGGAGGAAGAAGAAGAGGGCTACCTATGGAGTAGATAGCAGCGTGGAGAAGAGCAGTGGCAGTGTGAGGAGTAGCAGCGGCGATGAGAATCGAGCAGCGAGCTGGCAGCCGAAGCAGCTAGGTGCACATCCCACAGTCGGAGCAGCTAGGCGCACTCTTGGAAGGCAGAGGGCAGCAGGTGTTCGGGCGGAGGAGGGAAGGGAGCCGGTGAGCACAGAGGGTAGGGAGTCGGCGGAGGGCAGGGAACGCTGGCGGCAGCAAGTAGGGAGAGTGTGGCGGCAGTGAGTAGGGAGAGGGTGGCGACGGAATCGCAAAATCGCCAGACCTATTCTCAATCGCAATGAAACAGATGAAGGGGAAGAGTCTGCTTTGTGGGGGTGCTATTAAGTTACAAATAGGCGTCGGTTAATTAAAAAAACGACGCTTATAACAAAAGGTGTCCGTTATAAATATAAAACTGACACCTATACTCAATTATAGTCGTCGGTTTTTATACCAAAACCGACGACTATCCTCATACGCCAAATGTTCTCGAATTCTGACTATAGTCGTCGGTTTCCGTAGGGAATCGATGCCGAATAGGGGTGAAATTTTTCGCGGGTACAACGCGCGAAAACTTATTAGCGTCGGTTATTCTAAGAAAACTGACGCCCATATTGCGGGTACAACGTGTAAATTTTATCTTCATTCAGCGTCAGTTATTAAGTAAAGCACCGACGGTGTATCTGATACTTTGGTGCAATTTTTTTTTGCTCAAAAAAATTGGATTTCGTAGGCCACTTTAGGCGTTGGTTTCTTTTCTTCAACCGACACTGAATGAAAAGCGATACCCGTGTCTGGCCGGTCTTCAAATATAGACGTCGGATGTCCTTATTAACTGAGGTTGAATGTTAACAACGTCGGTTTACTAAAAAATTTACACCTCTAAAAGCGACGTTGAACGCCAATATAGAAGACATATTGGCACTCTTCTCGTGCCATATCTCATATGTTGTCTTTTGAACCATTTTAGACTATACATCATTTTAGTGTAAAGCACGTGCCAAAAGAAAATTGGAAGGTTAGATATATTTATTGGTAATTGCACCATGACTTAATAGGGTGTGATTCCTTCTTTCTTATACATCATTATGTTTCAGGTGGAGCTCATTGTGATACATTATCATGTTCTCTCTAAAAGGTTCTCAAACTCTTGGTTTAATAATATTTCAACACTGGTCATATTGAGGCGTCTTAATATTTTAACCAAGGGGGCTATGTACTTCATTCATAACCTCCTTCAACACTTCAAGAGATTTCAACTTATATTTCATTAAATACAATCTTAATTTCTACTGAGACCATCAATAAATATAATGAGGTGCCATTAACAACCTCTAGCATTATTTTTAAAAGGTTTATGCATCAAAATGTATGAGCCCTAATAGAATAGTCTCTCTCCCACTACATCTAGTGAAGATGCTTTTGTCATATTGCAAAACAAATAAGACTCACATGTCTCTATTGGTTCACTAACCAAAAGAGTCTAGAAAAACAACATTATGGATTCCAAAAATGCATTTCTCATTTATTCACTCTAGATGAGAATGCTATAGGTATTCATTTTTTAAATCGTCAAATCATTTAGTTAATATGTTTATACATATTTGTTTCTAAAACTACCAAGTACATATTATAAGACATAGGGCATTGCCATATAAGATCTTATCTTTTAAAATTAAACATAATATATTAATATTATTCTTGTCCATACAAGATACATGATGTTTTCACCAATGGTAGGCACATAATAGAAAATCACTAATTATATTACATTCCCATTAATGACAACTTCTAGTGGCAACACCCCTTGCTCTGTATAGTTCTAGCTTCTTCTCAGGTCCTGAAGTGGATATTTCTATCTCCTTCTTCTTCCTAAGATCCTCTATATAAAGAGGGCAGTTCCCTTTCCAATGTTCATATCGGTGACAATGGTGG
Source organism: Alisma plantago-aquatica (assembly GCA_963693085.1). Taxonomy (NCBI): domain Eukaryota; kingdom Viridiplantae; phylum Streptophyta; class Magnoliopsida; order Alismatales; family Alismataceae; genus Alisma; species Alisma plantago-aquatica. The sequence continues at coordinate 974,087,997 of OY856413.1, read as the reverse complement.
CACTTCCTTAAATTCTATAAGTGAAAAGGATAGATTCATTTTTCACTTACCATTCATCTTATCTTGAGTGCAATAAACTTGGACTTCATCTTAGCCTCATAACTCTCTTGGTCTTGCCTTTGTCCTTGGACTCACTTTTGCTGATCACTATCACGGGTTTTTCCTTCCTCATTCATGCTTTGGCATTAACCAAAATGCCAAGCAATTTAGATAGCAGTTTAGCCAAGTCACTCAAGTGATAACACTCTTTAAACTGGTTATATGATTAAGGCAATGATTGTTGAATCATATCCATGACCAACTCTTGACCTAATAGAAATCTTAGTCTATCCACTGCCCAATAATATTGAGCACATGGGGCTCTACTGGATCTCCCTCTATCCATTGTCAATCAAAAGGCATTGTGGAGACATTATACCTTGCTTGCTTTACATGATTCTTAAGATGTGTTACCAACTTGAGAATATATAGATTTTCATATTGTTCATGCAGCTCATAGTTCATACAACTCAGCATAAGGTCTTTGATATCTTCAGCATCATTTGAATGCTTCAAGTAAGCATCCTTTTCATCCTTAGGAACATTTGGAGCGGGTTCCTTTGGCTCTAGTCTTTCAAGGACATAGAGCTTTCACTCATCAGTGAGAACACTTCTCAAATTCCTAAACCATACATGTAAGTTAATCCCATTTAGTTTGGCCTGCTCAAGGACTTATGGCAATGAAGACGTATATGTATTTTCCATTAGATTCTACAATAGATATTGCAACTTTAGTCAAAACATTATTGATTAAATTAATTTCCCACTATTTTATTCAAATTGATAACTCACATGTATCAATTCAGAGGATTGCAGTGTACAAACTTATAGTGATTCAAGACCCAAAACAATTAAATTATTATTCGACCAATGCCAGTGTCTACAACCAATTATTAAGGTAGGCAACTTTTTCTAGTTGCATCTCTTGTAATTCTTGGATAGATGGTATGTGCAACTCCTTGCCATTATTATCTTCATACTTCTAGGTTCTTAAACTCATTAATATCACCTAGTTATGTCTGACCTAAAATGCAACACGATAGTAATGCCCCTTCTTGGCAGGCCCACAAAACTACCATCACACTTCAATGAGATGGACAGCGCACCACGCTTGGCATGATCATATTTAGTTAATTAAGGTTTTCATGTTTGTTGCTAATGGAAAGTATCTTAGGCTTAATATTTTATTGAGGGATTTGTATAAATATATATACATATACATATCCAATCACCACATACTTATAGTATGTATCATATACATGTTATATCCCTCAAACAAAAACATTCAATTATAAACAAAAGTGATGGTTACAACCATACTACTGTAATTCCTTGGAGCCACAAGGAATTACTACCATCTAAGGTCTCCATCACATGAATCAACCTGTTATTGTCAAGATCTATGCTCAGACCAATTTAGATTGATCGGTTCAACTCTTAAACTAATCAGCTTGCCTTGTAGATACTCAGTTGGGCTCTTGAAACGATCGTCTAGCTTCAGGTTCAAACGATGTCTAGACTCCTCTGGTCGATCGGTTGGGCCACCAGTCAATCGGTTCATCCTCCAGTCGATTAGCCTCATCGGTCCTCCAGTCAATTGGTTTGTCTCATGATCCAATAAGTTCATCTTGTGTAGAACATCTTCTCATGAAGAAACATAAATTAAAACTATCCTATTTCATATTACATTGTAAAATGGAAAGACTTGAGTTACATTTGAGGGAAATAGGAAGAAGAGCATTACATTTGGAAAGAAGGAGAGGGGCTCGGTAATGAGATATAAAATTGAATAAACAACCACAACCATGCACACATAGATCTAGCATTACCAGCCATAACCATGCTAACATCCACCATTGAAACTAATTTTAGGACAACATATATAAATTGCATAAATATCATATTCTATATATGTTAGTTAGGAGTGTATGTGATATTTTATCGGATATGTACATAAACCTTTTTTATATTCACAACATATTCAATAAAACAAATCGAATCATATCGATTTAAATATAGATACACCATAAATTGATGTGGCTTTGATACCAGTGTGGGAAATTAGGCAACAGATAAGGAAGAAAAAACAAAAATTTAATGCCCTGTTCACTAAACAGTGAGATTACATCAACAACAATATATATAGGAAGGAAGGTAACAAGAGTTATACCTAGTCCTAGAGAAAATCCAACGACAACTCTTGTTGAAGTAATGTTTTTCTTCTTCAAGAAGCAATGTGCCTCTTCTTCAGATAGTACTTGAATAGTCATCACATACGGCCTCATGGTGCAACACAACTGATGGCGGTTGATGGTGTTCTACTAGTGGAAGGCAACAACCTCCTTGCCTCTATAGTAGTCCATGCATACCATCGGGAACTCCTCATTGTGATACTAGAGACAATAGGAAAGCATTGTCCCTTGAACGTCAATATGCTTATATTAATTCGCTCTACCAATTGTCCCTCCCTTTTATGAGTAGGAGTTTCTCGGGCTCTCTATTAGTTACTACAATATGATAGGACAACAATTTCAAATCTTATTGCTGTGTCTGGGAAGCCCCCAATACCCCTCTATTTATAATAAAGGCTAGGGTCAGGGTTTCCAATCAATCTGGGAGTCTTAGAGACAAAATCTACAAATGATGAATAGATCGGTTCATTTGTCCAATCGGTTGGATCACACTTGAACTGGTCATTCATCCCATGAACTGTCTGGTTCATGTGCTTTCCTATTTTGAATCAAATTAGCATTCAATGTACAATTAGTGCAAAACACTACATCAACATCAATCCTTGATCCAATCGAATTGATCATTGAATAGGGTGGTTCATCACATAACTGATCATAACAAGACTTGAAGTGGTCGGTTCATGCCCTAGTTCAACCATTGACCGGCTAATGTAGTTTCCAATCAGTTGGCTCAGGCTTGAACTGGTCATTCATCTCATGAATCGTCTGGTTCAACACTTGAACTGGTCGGTTAAGAGTTTGGTCAGTCAAATTTCAACTAGTATTATTTACATCAAATACCTAAACACTTTAGTAATCAATTTAAACATCATTAATGAATAAACTCCTATTCCAAGTGAATCATTTGTGTTTGACCCTATACAAGCAATGAGTGGTATCTAGGAACACATAAATGCTACCCAAGTAATTAGGAAAGTTGTAGAACAACTTCAACCTACAATCCTTAATCAATGTTATCGTGATCCTATAGTTCCTTTGTCTCTGATATCCAAATTACAGTTGAGGAATGGAATCATCATCCTCGTCAACATTCAATCCATGTTCCTTGAACTACAGCAGACTGTATGAGATGCATGTGAGTTATATATCATATATTGAGTCACATGAATATGGCAATACATTTCTTATTCTTTCTCAAGTGTCCTAGATATCAATCTCTTATAGGAGGGACAAATTCCATCTACATCACCCACACTCTATCCCCATGTGTCACAGTGCACCCGGACATCACCTTTATGGAAAACCTTATTTGAGATCATGGTCGATGATGTCAAAGTTCACTGAACAACATGTAATGAGCATACTGATGTCATGTCTAAGAACCACAATCACCACTATCACTATGAGAGTTGATTCTGACTACCATTCTATGGTCACCATGTATCACTCTCGTGGTGGGTATGTATGATATACTATTCTTTAACATATACATGTGTACTTGACTTGAAATCACATATTATGACTAACGAGACATTGTCATTAGTCAACACACACTCTAGTTTTATGTATTATTGTTGTCTATTCTGCTTCCATAGTAATATCTGACTAGGGATTAAGCAAGAATGTATGTACTCTTATCATACATATGATCTCGTTGTTCAGGTCATCAACCTGAAGACATATGTCATTGAGTAACATCATTCTTTAGACATATATTATATTTGTTTCACTGTCGCATGATTGAGACAATCATAATAGATAGAATTACCTTTATTATAATGAAATCAAGTATCTAATGCCACATTACAATCATCATATGATTGGATCTATGGGCATACATACCAATAGCTATCACATAATTATCAGTGTTCATCTTGATGATAAGGTGAAAAGAATAACACTTCCTTTTCTTTTCATTAATGCCTAGGTGGGTAGGCCATATATTTTGGTGGTTGTTTGAAATTCATAGCCATTTTATATTATTGGACTATGTCTGTGGCATGTCAAAAGTTTAAGAAAGTTTGGAGTTCTTTATGCACATGTAACAAGGTCAATGTCAGAAACATCCATGAGAATAGAAGATTATTGAAGCAGAAGATTGTCAGCAACAAGAAGAACTAGATAACAATGTGGATGGTCATGAGATATATAAGAGAGCTACTAAAAAGAGAAAGGAAGCATTTAAGTCCTATAATAATGAAGAGTGTTTGCTTTGACACATGTTGAGAATAAGGTGGCTTAAGAAGGGAGACATAAACTCAAGCTTTTTCTATTCCACGGTAAGACTTGATGAATTGGGTATCTATTTAAATGCATTAAAACCAATGGGATTATAAATTGTAATAGAGATGTTATCCATGCCCATAGAATTGAGTTATATAAAGGTATATTCACTAAAAAAGAGTATATGTGTCCATGGGACAATGATGTCTCTCTTTCTTAGTTAACAGGTTCTCAAATTAATGTCTTATGCCAATTGGTGACTAAAGAAGAGGTTGAGCATGTGATTTTTCATTACTAAAAAGTATAAGGCACCATGGCCCTATGGCTTCAATTATGAATTTTTAAAGAGCTGATCAGCAATGATATTGTTAGATATGTACACAATTTATTTAGAAGTGGCATGCTTCTAAATGAAGTCAACAACACTTTAATATCGTTACTCCAAAAAATAGAGTTTCAAGCAACATTAAAGATTGGTATTCAATGTCTTTATGTAATCTACTTTACAAAGTCATAGCTAACATTATAGATAATAAGCTTCAACCAATTTTCCCTCATTTGATCAGTGAGGCTCAGTGTGCTTTTATATTAGGCTAATCAATCTCTAATTATAGACTCTTAGTCAATAACCTCCTTAACTTGATTATGAAAAATATCATCCCCTAAATTGTGTATCAATATATACTTAATAGAAGTTTATAATTCATTGGATTGGGAGTATCAGATTGATAGGTTGAAGGCTATGTGGTTTACCTCATGTTGGATTCATTGGATATATGAGATACATAACATTATTGATCATTAAATTTTGTTTCATTGGGTGCCTAATGAGATATTTTACCCTAATAAAGGCATTAGACAAGGGGATCCCCTTGCACCCTATTTGTTTATTTTGGCCACACAAGGGTTGACTTTCATGTTTGGAAAAGCTATCAGTGATAAAAGAATTGTTACTATATGTGCAAATCAAGATATTTCTATCTCATATTTTGTTTCCAGATGATGTAGTCTTCTTGGTTGAAGGTAATCACATTAATGCTAAGGAGATTGCTAACTTATGAAGGGTTTTGGTGGAATTTTTGTGATGCATATTATTAATAAGAGGTGTGCATTCTTTTAAAATAAATCTAGGGATATATAGATGACTGAAAATGTGCTCAACATTAAGAATGGGTCCCTACTATGAAATACCTTGGTTTTCCCTTGTTCTATGATAGAATAACTAGAAGTATGTGTGCTTATATTATGGACAAGATTATAGCAAAGTTGGATGGTTGGAAATCAAGGAAATTATATTTTTTAGTAAATTCGAGTTAATCACTTCTATATTATCATCCTTTTGTCTCTATTTGGCCTCTTCTTTTCTCCTTTTAGTTATTTTCTTTGATGACATTGACAAGATATGTCAAGATTTCTTGTGGGTTGGTCCAAAGATTACCAAAAGTATGTGTATGATCAATTGGAAGAAGGTTTATGTTCCAAAGAAGGAAGGTGGTACAAGGCTCAGACTTTCCCTAGATGTAGTCAAAGATTGTATCACTTTGCAAATCTGGAATACTATCACTAAGAAATATGGTTTGTGGGTCAAATTGGTTCAGGATAGATACTTGAAGGGTGATTTGATTTGGAGGTGCAACATTGCTTCAAACTATTTATGGGTATGGAAGAAAGTAATGTTAAAATAAGATTTGAGAGTAAACAAATTCTCTGTTGTTGTTGGTAATGGAAATAACATTTCTATTTGGAGGGATTCATATATAATGGAGGGTAGGAGTATCTTGAGGAGGATATAGGGTCAAGTGCTAGTATGAACCTAGGAAAAGGGAAGTTTGCTAAATTAAAATGCCTACTGGAAGGTGAAAAATGGATTCAACCCAGGTCAAGAAGGTAGTCTAATATCATTAATTTTGTGAGAGGGTTGTGCTCTCCTAATGTCATCAAAGAGGGTAGTATGTACCTCGATGAAATAAGTTCTAAGAAGTTTAAGGAGTTCTAGGATATTTCAAGGAATAGAGGCAACTATATGAACATGGAAAATAAAAAAACAAAAGCTCCTCAACATATCTTCTATAATGACGGGAAGGTTACTATGAAAAAGCTTCTAACTTAAGACCAATGTGAAACCCACCGCACAAATGGTGATTAATCAAATCCAAAATGTCAATCAAATATTAATTAACTATATCATCAAAGAGGTACGTAATTATATTCCGATAAATGTTCCAACCATTTTGATAATTACATTTACAAAATGATCCAACTTCATATATATTCATATCAGGTACCTTTACATGAGTTCAATAGCCTCAGGCACAACCTGTACACAGGAAGTATAATTTCAAATAATTACAATGTTACATTGTTCACAATATACAACCAAAATTTTGAGTTGATGTACATCATATACCAATTCCCCTACCTGAACCTGAGAGTACAAGGACAACTTCAGGACTCTATAACAAACAATCCAACTTCCCAGCTACACGGATCTCCAAATTGAGCCTCCTTAGCACCACAACTACATTGTTCATCACCTAAAAGTGTGGAAACCCACAAGGTTAGACTCATATCCCAACAATAGGATATAACCTATAACAACATATACTACTTTAGAAGATTATGCAACTAAATCAGTTAAAGTGGATAGTATGGCAGTTTAGGAAACTGAGCATTTTAGATAAGTAATCAAGCATGACTAAAATTATAGGTATAGGTAACCATAAATGGGAAGATGTGAATCACATATAATTCTACCATGAAAAGGAAAACGGTAACGACCATGCCTCCTGATAACCCCCAATTAAGGGAGACCCAAAGGTCAGAGCTGTATTTCAACTAACAGGATCAAAGGTTCGACAAATAATCAATAACAATTAAAACACTTTATCAACTAAACCGAAAACTGGTATAAAATAAAACTTTTCTTACCTTGGAAAAACTGGGATTTCTAAACTTCTATCCATGAAGATGCTAAACTTAACTAATGCTCCTGTGCACGTTATTTCTCATTTAATTCCACATCTGCCACTTTACTGTTTGTTCTTTTCATTTGTACCTAAAACGCCGACAAACAAAACGTAAGTCAGCAAAAAGCAGGTATGTGGGGGAAATAATAATCGTGCAACTATAGTAACTAAGTAATCAGCCAATTATCATTTAACAGCCAAGATTACGTTTTAAACCACACTACTCAATCCTTTCCTATCCCCTATCTCTGTGATGTCCCTGTAGCAGACTGAGATACTACCTCTCTCTAGGTAGATCCTTATTAAACCCCACATGATCCTACCTAACAGGTAGATCAATATCTAGGGTTGAGTCACATGGCACTACCCATAGGTAGTCCAATCTCTAACTCAATGTGACTTGATGGACCTACCCTATTGGTAGCCATTTACTAAGTCATCCAATGACCTGATGGGCCTACCCCCATTGGTAGTCATTTACTAGGTCAACCCATTAAGCTACAGAGGGGACTAGGATCTGAGCTAGTAGGCATATTTCTTATGTGATAGTCATAATCACATTATACTTTGCATGAATTAAATACATCCAACAGTTTAATTCAAGCCACAATGGAAACACCGATAAAACCCGAAAAACTGATTTGGGTAGTCATAAGCATAACCACATACATGTACATGTAGATTCAGGTGCAGGAATAATCCAAACAACAATAGGCAAGCACGCATTCAATAAGATCCTGAAACAATTATAAAATTTCCGTTTATTACTCGTGTCTTCAAGATCCATTAAACCTAGCTCGCTTCCTAAGGTTTCTAGTCCACTTTTAGAGTTTCCATAGCAATAAGGGTTTCCTTTCATCTTTTACTTTTTTAAACCCTAATTTAACGCAATTGATCACAAACCCTAATTATCTCAACATCTAATCCTCAATTTTAGATTAAAGGCATAATTATCCATTAATTAAGCCCCTTAAACCTCTTTTTCATTAGAGCTACTATTTTTATCATTTTAATCCATGACAAGATCATTATGCTCATTTACCATTTAACTCAAAGTTCATTATGGTCCAAATCACATATGAACTCAATTTACCATTAATTCCACCTTTTATTCATGAGAAAACCCTAATTACTACATTTAGGGTATTTATCCACAAATTAGGAACTTTAATGCTCGAAATAGCTTAGATTCAGCATATTCCACTTTAATCATCTATTAAACCCTACTAATCACTTTAATCATATCAAAATAGGGTTCTTTAAACATTATTACATCTAAAGCTAATAACTTCCATTACTTTTCGAATTGCAAAAGGAATCAGACTTCAATTTTATTTTTATTAGATTCTCCTCATTTTTCTGAGCAATTTTCATATTTTGTATGTTCTTATCGAAGCTACCAATATTTATCTATGAATTTTGCATTAAAACACTTACTTGGCCAATAGGGAAGCGCCACGTCATCAACCCATGCAATCATTGGCGCGGCTTCAGTTTATAACCAAGTTACATTTTTGCCCCCGTTTGAGTTGATCATCTCTTCAGCCGCGAAGGGGCAAAGCGGTCTGATAAGTGGAAGGTCGTCTTCCTCCCTGGATCCCTACGCAACTGTCGTCCTGCAGCCCGGTGTGAGGCCAACTGCCTTACCTCCACGGCATGCAGTTCGCCGAAATCACACCCCCTGCCTCCAACGTCCCTTTCCGCTCCCAACAGAGCCTCGAACCACGGCCAAGTCGGCCCGTGTCCGGAGTGTCAAGCCCCCGATCTGCATCTAGGTTTTAGACCTCTTGCGAGTATTTGCACCAGGGTTAGAGAAAGAAGACGATAGAAGATTCTCCTTACGTCAAAGTGGAAGCATCATGCCCCATTGTGTCCCCCTTCATAGCTCCATGTTGCTCCCGGGATAGAGCTTCTCTGAGTTTAGGGTTTGGACGGAAAACGTGGAAGAAGAAGGAGGAGAAGAGTGGGAGATAAAGAAAAGCTCGAGTCTGTGGATCCGATCCTTTTAGAGGGATGGGTAGCAGCATCCTAGCATGCCTACCCACGAGGAGAGCAAGTCCCATAGTCAATAGGAAAACTCCTTTCCTTGTTTACAAAAAAATCTTCTCTTTTCTAATTATTCATATCCCTTAGTTATTAGGAAAATCCAAATTTTATCTTATTGATATTTCTTTATGCTCTAGATCTCAATATTTTGAAAACAACTTCTTTTATCCTCTTAGTACTTGCCCCTTATTCTAAAGGCAAGAAATTCTATTTCCATTTAGTAGAAAATACTTCCTTCTTTACAATACATAATCCATCAATTATGTATGCACATTATCTTCTTAATTAACAATTTTGGTATTTTATCTTTCCTTCCTCTTCATTGGGATTCCTTGGATCCCAAGAAACTCAAAGAATTCAAAATTCCTTTTTAAGGAATACTCATTATCCTTAAATGCATCAATATGCATTATTTCACATTATCTTGTTTTATTCTTATTAAAATATCGCTCTTTGAGGATTTCTCTTTATTTCTCTTTCATTTTCGTCATTGGTTTTCGTTTTTACATTAGGAATGCTTGGGATACGAAATCCCACTAAGGATAACTCAATTGTACCTCTTTTTACTTGTTTCCCACATACTACTATTATTTTCAATTTATTTCTTGATAGGGAAATATTTAATTGATATTTTCTTTTATTATTGCATTCTCTATGCAACTTTGGACTCCTTGGAACCCAAGGAATCCAAGAGGCACGAAATCCCTCTTTGGATTTGCCTTCTAGAGGTTTCCACATTTTTCTTTTCTAAAATAATCAATTATCCATTAATTAATTGAATTTCCTTGTTATTGGGCCCAATAGCCAATAAAGCCCACAAATAACTCAACAAGGCTATTTTAAACAAAAATCACGCTTTCATTCATTATTTGTTCATTTGTATTTAATATGAAAAATTACATTTCTCAGCCAATGAACCCAAAATTGGGATTGTAACATCCTTTCCCTCTTATAAGAATTTTGTCCTCAAAATTCAACCAAACAAACAAATAATTCAGGATAAGACTTTTCCATGTCCATCAGGGCTTCCATGTGGCTTCTCCCTTTCCATGGTGCTTCTCAAGAACCTTCATCATTTCATATTCTTCCATCTGAGTTCTTTCTTACCTTGGTATATCATACCTTCATAGGTGACTCAGGACATTTCAGCTTCTCAAAAACTAAATAGGTTCAGGGCTCAACACATGGCTTGGGTACCTCACATAGTGCTCTAGATCAGACTCATGGAACACATCATTTTATCCAGAGGGTAAGTTCAAACACAACCATCTCCACCAATCCATCTCAAATGGACCTATATATCGGGGACTCAGCTTTCTCAACTGTAGCTTAGAGGGGTCGGATTCTCACATTATATTCTCCCACAATGAACTGCATGTCAGTCTGCTTTGCATCAGCTCATGGCTCATGTCACCAATGGGCTCTCTCTCTCAACCATTGCACGATCAAAGTGACTTCATCTGCATACATTGTGGTTCTTTTCTGACCTTCACGAGGCCTCCTTCACCAACATCATCTTAATGAAGTGGTGACCGACACAACCTCCTTCTATAATTTCTTTCATCCCGATAAAGGCTATGATGGTTAACGTCACATCTTAAGAACTGTCTCTTTGTATCACCCTGAATGAGAACTCATGCTCTCATCAGACCCTTTAGTCTGGATCATACTAATCATTAGTAAGGGGTGATAAACAGTACTAACATCGAGTTCTTCATGTACCCACTCCCACCTTTTGGAAGGAAACCTTTAGATCAAACTCACAGACCTTCGAACTCGCATCATGGTGCAGTTGAACTATCTCTCTCTTATAAGTAGTTCAACCCGATATGTCACTTGACAGTACTCTTTCTTTACCATGTTATCTAGGTAAGGCGATCTACCATAACCCATATTGTATCTTGACCTTCCTTGGTCCAGGGGAGACCTACCACAACTTCCATAATGGTGATCTCCCACTCCCTTTAGGGAACTCTTTATCCTCTATGTCAAAGTGTTGGGTCACTGGTGTTCGTCCTTCACCTACTACCATGCATGGCCACAAGCCACATGCATCTGTAACATAAGCATCCAAAGTGCTACTATCTCTTACTACCTCAGTAATACCATGGTATATGGCGATTTTAAAATCATGATCTCTGGTGTGTCATGATTCCTCAAGCTTGATTCCTCAAAAACCCTACACCACTCTAATCAGGATTTCATCACCTCCCTTTACAGAGGCGTGTATCGGAGGTTCTACAACCATCCTTTCATTATATCATGGACTAGGCTGGCTAACCAAACAACCTTTAACTTGATCAACCGATATTGTTACATCTATGTATTAGCCAAACTTATCTCGTTTCCAACTGAGGGTTAACCTAACAACCTTGACTTCTTCTAGCCTCTAGCTAAACTAGGAAGCTATATCTCAACCAGAGCATTCATTACCACTTCACCTCCATAGGTGTTAGGTAATGTTGAAGACATACCCCTCCATGTATTCCACTTATCATCTCGTCTCAAACTCTAATTCTAAGTCTATCTTCATTGAGAATACTTTGAACTCGCCTCCTTGGTCATCAAACTCAACCTTGTATCACTAGCAAATTCTAGATAGCTCATGGTATCACATCCCCACAAGATGATCTCCTTAATACTCTTAGTGTTTGTAAACCATCCATGTATCATTTGCTCCACAAGGGTATGTTATCATCTCTATCCTCATACCTTGTAGCAACGTTCCAACTCACATCATCTTTATCCTTGGTGTATGGCATGCATTTTGTCCTATCTCTCACTCCCATAACAAGAAGAAATAAGCATTTGGCGGTTGTCCAAATACAGAGTTCTTCCCATTCCAGGAGTAGAGATGATACATCCCACCTTGCCAGTACACCTTCAAATCTAAGTTGAAACGTGCAACTCATGTCTCAAACATCATGATATCAAAAATTACTTCCATGGAAAATTGGTCTCAAACCTACTAGGGTTTACATACAATCCTTGGTCATCTCCTTTGGGTCTATAGGGTGCTAGCACTTTTGGGGTCATCCCTCTTCCCTCATGCATCCAGAGAGTGCCCTACTCATCTACCCTTTGGGTCCCATGAGTTCATGAAGGTGATCAAACTCCTAACCCATGGCCCTCAGACAATGATAGTTGTTACCTCCTGACCCTATGGTCATGTGCAACTAGGGAATTAGGCAACTCCTTCCATCGGTCTTATCCCTACCTGTCCCTAGGATAGACTTAGGATTCCATTATAGTACATATTCAACTTAGAACCTTACCCAAGCCTTCATCATCTCTCTCTGCATTCACGACTGACTTTCATCCCTTCATAGGGGTCATGGCAACCTGCCTACCTTGGTCAGGCCCCATACCGGTTACCTCCATGGTAACACATGCACTTTAGAGATGGCTATATATGGGTCTACATGTTCATTCTCATACCATGTACTTTCCACTTAGCTTCTCAAGATCCTATGGGACCACTTAAGGTTACCTCAAAACAAACAAAACCGGTATACACCCTACCGAAGGGCCCCTCTCCCAGGATGGGAGGAAACTACACCTTAACCACAAAGGTCACAAACGCCCTAAAGTTTAGGTTTTACATTCACATGAGCATGCCTAACCCAACAACTACTAAGGCACAAGTAGACCACCTATTAAACCATGCTAGGTCATACTTGTTCTCATCCTCAACATTAGATCAACTTAGCTGTGAGGGGTTCATCAAACATACCCTTAACTTAATGGGGTTTCCTTTACCTCTACACATTAAGAGTACCAAGCTCTAAACTATAGAGACTCAAATCTCACCATGAGCATTGGATACACTGCTTCCCCTCTCATGCCTAGGAACCCTATGTTCACCTTTGGGTATCCAACTGCATGCTCAATATCTTAACCACAAATAAATCATGTCCAAGGTATGTCATGCACTTCCTTGTCATTCTTCTATTTGAGTACATCTCCGAGTCGAGTCCTCCTCAAGGACAAACAACAAGGTACAAGGCCTCACAAACTATTACTAAACCCTCTTCTGGGTCTAAGGCACTCCTTATTTTATTACAGCATGTAAACTCCTATACCATAGGCACACAAGTACCACAAGCATCATCCTCTCTCTAGGGTGGTTCCTCTAAAGGAAACCAAGATATCATCAGCCTCCAGGGGTCAAGCATAAGGAAACCACTATCATCCACTTAGGTCACATCATCCTCGACTCGCTACTGTGCCTCACATCTCAGGGTTTTAGGCTTCCAACCTCCATGCCGGGGTCCTACTTTCTCTCTCCAGAGCTAACTCCACATCTAGCCTTCCTACTAGAGGTCCTTTCTCCATGAAGGCTCAAGCTCACAAGCATACCCCCTACGTGGGTGAAGCCTATGCTCAACTCATGTTTGTCTCAAGATTATCCTTAGCCCTTTATGTTCATCCCATAAGCCATCCTTCATGTATATTGGCCAGGGTTTCAACCCACTGTCGTCCACTGATGTACTCTGGGTGCAAGGTATACCCTACCTGCATACACCCATAGGGTTTCTATAGGTTCTCCTCTAACCTCATCCATGAAGGAGCTACCCTTCGCTCTAGCATGCACGACCCTCCCCAGGGTTGGGTCGCCTAAGGTACTAGGTCATCTAACCTCTTATGGCATCCCAAAGGCATGTTCAACCAAACACTCAGTCAACCATGACATCTAACTCGTCATGTCATCTCTCTCTCTAACTTTCACTTAGGTTTAGGGTTAACATCATCCTCAGAGGATGTGCTAGGTCTCTACTTTTAATGGAGGTTTCTACCTCCAAGACTAACTCTCTCTACTCATCCTCCTGTCAAGGAGGTCTATCCTCAGATCTCCCCTGAGGGCAATGACAACTCGTGTCATACGACCTAAGCATGTATCTATTCCTTTACGCTTACTCTATTAAGCTTATGTCCATGACATCTTATTTACATGCTTTTTATTAATTTGGTGGAGGATTCCTTAATTCTTATCAACCTTACCCATACCTCAAGAGGGTGAGGAGAAGAGAGAAAACCCTAATCCTTAATGTCCTTAACAAAATTTGAGTTGAAAAGGGATGAATAAGATGAGAGAGTCCTAAAGGTATCTTATTTCGAATCATACCCTAACACTTTGGCCAGGCAGTCACATAGATCCGGGAGTCCTCGTATTCCGACTAGCGGTGCGGAGGAAAATATTGCCAGCCCCCGGTCATTATCCTTTTCTAGTCACCTCTGTCTTTTGGATAATCCTCTAATAACTCCCTTGGGTTCTACAGAATTTGTAAAATTTAATAATTATTAAGGATTAAGTGAGGAACCTTCGCTCTGATACCAATTGTAACGACCCCGCCTCCAGGTAACCCCCAATTAAGTGAGACCCGAAGGTCAGAGTCGTATTTCAACTAACAGGATCAAAGGTTCGACAAATAATCAATAATAATTAATAAAATTTACCAACTAAACCAAAAACTGGTATAAAATAAAACTTTTCTTACCTTGGAAAAACTGGGATTTATAAACTTCTATCCTTGAAGATTGAGACGATTCGTTCCATAAACCATGATATAAACTCAGCGGAAGCATTCGATTAGCAGTGGAATACAAAATCACCGGAAATTAAAACTTTTTGAGACAAGATCTTGAAATCATAAAACTTTTTTCATAGAAATAAGATAAACTGTTTACATCTCTGTTAAATTACTTCTTGAGTAATTATATACAGCATGATACAAAATCTCAAGAGTCAAAACCAAAAATCTCATACCACTAACTCCAAGGACCTGAGAGTACAGAGACGACATAGGACACACTATCTACAAGACTAGACAATCAGTATCTCCACCTGAGATTCACTATTGTCCCTGATGTTGTCGCTGCTATTGTTGCTCATTCTTAAATGGATTCCTTCGTCCTCGACGACCACCTAAAAAGTTGAAATCTACGGAGTGAGACAATTTGAATAATTGTCCCAGCGAGAGTTATAACTCTCCACCAGAAGCTTTATATAACATTTAAGGAATATCATAAGCAAAGTAACTTAAATCATTCAACAGCGGGTTTAATAATAAGTAAAGCAACTTTTACTTAAGAAATTATTTCTTTAAAGCATATAAAGAACATGTACACTAAATATTTCAACAGATCAATAATGTAAACAATGTAACACCAATCATAGTTTCTCGTAGTTCAACCTAAGAAGATATGCTACGCGGTTGATTATGTTTTACAAACAGTATGTATGCCCTGCGGAGATGAGGTATACCGCTCATACTCCAACCGATCACTATTAAGTCGCATCGGTATCATACATAGGTCATCAAAAGAGTCAGATTCTTATGACCTCATCTTCCTCAGTCAGTAAGAGGATTTACTTGCAGGACATCTTGTGTCTCTACTGTAGTAGCTATCCAGGGTATTTTGGAAACTTCGCTATAGAGTTATAGTGGCATTCTGTACTCTTTTCGTCATCGAAAGATTTCTTGTTTATCTCTCATCGATGCGGTATTTGTGATTTCTTTGGGAGATTTGTGGTACATCACCTGGTATGAGATTATAGTGAAGGATTGATAGATTAAAGTACATCTATATCAATTCCTACACTAGGACGTAAGGATATTTGCGTCCATATTCCCCCATATACTCAAAAGTATATGTTCCAGGAGTTCCCTTAGGAAAACCTGTTTCACCATCATTTGGTCTCTGACAATGATGGATCTATGATCAGGGCTCTACGTAATATGATTATACTTGATTAGTTAGGTACATTCTAGCATTCTTTTAGCATCAAGCATGTTTCCAAATATTAATCATTAGAACAACAGCTATGAAAGTAGAATACTAAATGTATCAAGTCTAACTCACATCAATTATCAATTGGATATCATTTCTTAACCATTTCATTACCATGATTCAAGAATAGGGTATTCAAACCCTTAATTCATCATAAGTCATCTTATCAGTATGACCTTGATGTTACTCATGGCTCTCACAGCTTATCAATCTTATAGGATGTCACTTAACTAGACAACATAGTATATCATTATTCATAAAGCTAATAACATGCCTTCAATTAATGTGATATCATAACCTTTACCTAGATATAATCATTCTTTTATAAGAACATGCATAGTTAATTCAATTAACAACAATAAACATTTCATTTCCAGATCAGCAATTTATAAAGCAGAATTAACCTTTCAATTCAGGGGTTGTACCTTCATGCTTACTCTAAGGCTAGGTTCCCTTATTTACATCAATTAGGGTTATTCAATCCCTTTTCTTATGATTAGGAATATTGATTCCTCATCCTATACTTAAATCATGAAGATTCATGCTTAAAAGCATAAGTAGAATTAGGGTTTTCCCCATTCAATTAAGGTTATTGAATCCCTTTGTCTTATAAGGCATAAGAATTCTTATTTTGTAATTTGTTCATAGAGTTTCATACTTGAAAGCATAACCTAGGACTAGGGTTAACATACCCCATCCTTTATTAATTAGGGTTTCATGTTCATGTTATCAGTCCAACCCTAGTTTACAACTTTACCATTCTTGGAAGCATGCCAGGATATGATGAGTGTTTACTTTTGATTACAATACTTATTGAATATCATTAATGATCATCAATTCTAAGTATCATCCCATTTCTCCTTCATATCATATTCTACACTTATTAAGTACATGAATTCATTGTGCCCCTATCATAGCTAATTCCCCCTTATATCTTTTAAAAATACAAAGGTTTAAACATTGTTGATGTAGGATAAATCATCTTATATGATTGATTTAGCTATACCTCACTTTAATGTATTACCTAGTAGACCGTCTCCAGGGTTTCATAATTTCCAAGCCATAAACTAGGCTTACTATTCATCCTACTAGGGTTTCCCCATATTTTTATTTCCAATTAGGGTTTCTCAAATTACAACTTGTAATTAGGGTTTCTATTCACATTACATGTTATTACCCTAGAACTAGGGTTTACTATTCACTCCTTAGTGAATTGAACTTATAACATCATCATGTATGAGAAACATCACCATTTATGCCTTTAGATTAGATTGAGATTCATCAATTATCATAATTAGGGTTTCCATGATCTCTCATAGGTGGATCATACCTTAATCATGCACATTCATATATATAGAAGGTACTTTACTTGAGTTTCAACCATAAATGGTACTTTCTCTCTCCTCATACTAATATATGGTGATTACATCACTCTAGATTAGGTTGAGTCAAGTCCTCATTGATTAACATAAACCAAATCACCACTATCATGTCATTAGGGTTTGATTAAAACAAGGTATCATTTAGTTGAACCCTTCAAGGGCATATTGGTAAAGTACACCATTGATCACCATAATGGGTCAATACATTAGTCACTTAGTCCCTTAATGTCTTAGGGTACCATTAGGGTTTATATTATACCATCATTGGACCAATTACACCTTCAAACGATTAAGCATAATCATCCCTAAAAGTCTCCAAACGGTTTCACCCCTCAACCTCCAAACGGTCTTGAGATCGTTTGGGGGAGTTGACCATTTGGGCACTTTGACCTTCAAGACCGCATGGATCACCAAGACCGCATGGGTGCACTGATCGTTTGAGAAAGTTGACCTCCAAACCGTTTGAAGCTATGCGACTAGAAATCGTTTGATCTTAAACGATCTTGAGATCGATTGGACCAAACGACCTTGAGATCGTTTGAGCCCAAACGGTCTCGAGACCGTTTGGCCCCAAACAGTCTTGAGACCGTTTGGCCTCAAACGGTCTTGAGACCATTTGGATCCAAACGGTCTTGAGACCGTTTGGTCCAAATGGGCTCAAAACCGCATGGACCTCAAAGGTGAATCAAAGGTTATAATGGATTGGGATCTTCTATGTTGAAGCCTTCAATTGGTCATATCCTTGTTAACCACTTGTGAATTGAGTCAATTAGGGTTAGCCTTAATCAATTGGACACTAAATTCACCCTCAATTGAAAGCCAATTAGGGTTGAATCCAACTCAATTAGGGTTTTCAATCGGATAATCATCAATGTTCAACAATGTGAATCAAATTGAGGTTGAACCCATAAATTGACCTCCAATTGAGCCCAAACTTGGCCCAAACGGTCTTGAGATCGTTTGGACATCCTTCAAATGGTCTTGAGACTGTTTGCGCAAAGTTTCATCGAAATCTAAGTCGATTGGATAAGGGTTGAACCCTAATTAGGTCTGAAATCAGCATTTTTATCAATTCATCAACCTATTGTGATTGGACCCTCAAACCATCAAATTACCTTAACCATAGACCTCCAAACGGTCTTGGGTTGTCTTCAAACGGTCTTGAGACCATTTGGGTCCTTCAACCCAAAGTTCACCAAAATCTATCCTTGAAATCAGCAAATCAACCCGATTAGGGTTTAGGGGGTTGAAGTGCCTTCAACTTGTGATTGGTTTGGAATTAGGTTATGATTCTTTATAGAAGTTAAATTCAACATGTTTACAACATACCCTTAAATGGTCTTCCCTTGGTCAACCCTATCAAATGGTCTTAAGACCGTTTGATTCTAAACGGTCTTGCAAGACCACATGAGATCAAACGGTTTGCAAACCCGTTTAGACCAAAAGGTCCAAGGGTGTTTGATAAAGTTGCCTAGGAATTCACGCCCATCATCTTCAACCTCTGTTCAGGTCGGTTACTCCACGGCTTGTTTGCAAAAGTGCAAGGAAGAATGGGGAAGAAGAAGAACTAAGTATCATTTGTAAGAACATAGATATGCATAATAAAGCAAGAAGTTTAGAGTTATAAAACCTGTCTCAAATGTTGTTCCTAGAGCTCCAAGCTTCCAAGCTTCAAGCCTTCAATGGAGTCTTGAGCTCCACAAGTTGTCCAAAGGTGATTCTCCAAGGAAAGGATGGGGATGGTCGGCTAGAACAAGAAACCTAAGTAAGCTAACCATAGAACCAACCTTATACAGGGAATTCCTCCAAGAATCTGAGCTAGAAGATGATCTCTTCTCACCTTAGAACAAGTTGGTCATCTCCTTGAGTTCCAGAGCTCTGCCTTGGTCGGTTGAGCAAGATGAGAAATGAAGAAGAGAAAGGGTACGTTTACTTGGTTTGCAAGGGAATATGCTTATATAGTTTAGGTTAGTTTTCACCATAAGGACCTCTAATTCATAGATTTCTCATATAAGTCCCTCCTTCCTTCTAAATCACGTCCAACCATCATAACCTAAGAAAACCCATCAAAACTCAAGATTTAAAGGTAAGGAAAACCATCATGCAAGCTAAGGTACATATATGAAGGGTCTCCTTACTCATACTAGGTGAATTTTACTACAAAGATCATTCTTCTTATCTGATTATTTCATTGAAGCGCCCCTTTCATCATTTCTACTCTAAATGATGTCAAGAGTCATACAAGATATTCTAGAAGGTGTATTTTATAAGTTGCACCCCACATTTTGGGTAAATTGCACTTTACTCCAAAATTAGGTTTTTAAGCACAAGGATAGTTCCACAAGCTGCATCTTGATGCCCAAGCTTGGGAAATTCATCATACCTCATCATTTTCACTCATATGATGTCTCATCATCAAAGGAACATTTTAAACTGTGAAATTTTCAAGTTAATCCCCCTAACTGGGTAATTTGCACATAGGTCCCTGCATTACAAAACAATACTACAACTTTGTTTAAAAAGGGCAGAATTGAAAATGTATGTTCCTAAGGGACTTAATTACATGTCAGGGAGTAATCACAAGTATTTAATTACATATTTAGGCAAAACATCTAGGGTTAGTTTATAACCCAGGTCAGGGATGTTACAAAGATGCTAAACTTAACTAATCCTCCTATGCACGTTATTTCTCATTTAACTCCACTCTGCCACTTTACTGTTTGTTCTTTTCATTTGTACCTAAAATGACAACAAACAAAACGTCGGTCAGCAAGAAGCTGGTATGTGGGGGAAACAATAATCGTGCAACTATAGTAACAAAGTAATCAGCCAATTATCATTTAACAGACAAGATTACATTTTAAACCATACTACTCAATCCTTTCCTATCCCCTATCTCTGTGTTGTCCCTGCAACGAACAGAGATACTACCTCTCTCTAGGTAGATCCTTATTAAACCCCGCATGATCCTACCTAACAGGTAGATCAATATTTGGGGTTGAGTCGCATGGCACTACCCATAGGTAGTCTAATCTCTAACTCAATGTGACTTGATGGACCTACCCTATTGGTAGCCATTTACTAAGTCATCCAATGACCTGATGGGCCTACCCCATTGGTAGCCATTTACTAGGTCAACCCATTAAGCTACAGAGGGGACTAGGATCTGAGCTAGTAGGCATATTTCTTATGTGATAGTCATATTCACATTATACTTTGCATGAATTAAATACATCCAACAGTTTGATTCAAGCCACGATGGAAACATCGATAAACTCCCGGAAAACTAATTCGGGTAGTCATAAGTGTAACCACATACATGTACATGCAGATTCAGGTGCAGGAATAATCCAAACAACAATAGGCAAGCAAGCATTCAATAAGATCCTGAAACAATTATAAAATTTCCTTTTATTACTCGTGTCATCAAGATCCATTAAACCTAGCTCGCTTCCTAGGGTTTCTAGTCCACTTTTAGAGTTTCCATAGCAATTAGGGTTTCCTTTCATCTTTTACTATTTTAAACCCTAATTTAACGCAATTGATCACAAACCCTAATTATCTCAACATCTAATCCTCAATTTCAGATTAAAGGCATAATTATCCATTAATTAAGCCCCTTAAACCTCTTTTTCATTAGAGCTACTATTTTTATCATTTTAATCCATGACAAGATCATTATGCTCATTTACCATTTAACTCAAAGTTCATTATGGTCCAAATCACATATGAACTCGATTTACCATTAATTCTACCTTTTATTCATGAGAAAACCCTAATTACTACATTTAGGGTATTTATCCACAAATTAGGAACTTTAATGCTCGAAATAGCTTAGATTTAGCATATTCCAACTTTAATCATGAAATTAATCAATTAAAGCCATTAATAGTCGAATTAGTCAGCATTAGGGTTTCAAGGCCCATTAAAGTATATTCACGCATATGAAACTCTAAATTAACTAATTATATGTAAAGTTCATCCTTTTCTTCCTAATGTTCCTTTTTATCATTAACAGGCTAATATCCACTTTAATCATCTATTAAACCCTACTAATCACTTTAATCATATCAAAATAGGGTTCTTTAAACATTATTACATCTAAAGCTAATAACTTCCATTACTTTTCGAATTGCAAAAGGAATCAGACTTCAATTTTATTTTTATTAGATTCCCCTCATTTTTCTGAGCAATTTTCATATTTTGTATGTTCTTATCGGAGCTACCAATATTTATCTATGAATTTTGCATTAAAACACTTACTTGGCCAATAGGGAAGTGCCATGTCATCAACCCATGCAATCGTTGGCGCGGCTTCAGTTTATAACCAAGTTACGTTTTTGCCCCCATTTGAGTTGATCATCTCTTCAGCCGCGAAGGGGAAAATCGGTCCGATGAGTGGGGGGTCGTCTTCCTCCCTGGATCCCTACGCGGTCGTCATCCTACAGCCCAGTGCGAGGCCAACTGCCTCACCTCCACGACATGAAGTTCGCCGAAATCACACCCCCTGCCTCCGACATCCCTTTCCGCTCCCAACAGAGCCTCGAACCACAGCCAAGTCAGCCCGTGTCAGGAGTGCCAAGCCCCCGATCTGCATCTAGGTTTTAGACCTCTTGCGGGTATTTGCGCCAGGGTTAGAGCAAGAAGACGATAGTAGAGTCTCCTTAGGTTAAAGTGGAAGCATCATGCCCCATTGTGTCCCCCTTCACGACTCCATGTTGCTCCCGGGATAGAGCTTCTCTGAGTTTAGGGTTTGGACGGAAAACGTGGAAGAAGAAGGAGGAGAAGAGTGGGAGACAAGGAAAAGCTCAAGTCTATGGATCCGATCCTTTTATAGGGATGGGTAGCATCATCCTAGCATGCCTACCCACGAGGAGAGCAAGTCCCATAGTCAATAGGAAAACTCCTTTCCTTGTTTACAAAGAAATCTTCTCGTTTCTAATTATTCATATCCCCTAGTTATAAGGAAAATCCGAATTTTATCTTATTGATATTTCTTTATGTTCTAGATCTCAATATTTCGAAAACAACTTCTTTTATCCTCTTAGTACTTGCCCCTTATTCTAAAGGAAAGAAATTATATTCTCATTTAGTAGAAAATACTTCCTTATTTACATACATAATCCATTAATTATGTATGCACATTATCTTCTTAATTAACAATTTTGGTATTTTATCTTTCCTTCCTCTTCATTGGGATTCCTTGGATCCCAAGAAACTCAAAGAATTCGAAATTCTTTTTTAAGGAATACTCATTATCCTTTTTTTAAGGAAAGTCAGAAGGCCATTTTATCCATCCCGCCCTTCTCTTGCAGGTAATGAAATAGGAGTACAATCTTGTTCTACCGAAAATTTAAATTTGGTGGGTATCCCACCATTACAAAGAAAAGAAGAAGGAAGGTGACCCACAGGGTTGAGTGGAATAGCCTTATACCTGCAGCTATCCCCGCTAGTTTTGAGGTGATGCTTGGCGAGGGCATCAACTAGATGAATATGTTCGTGCGGAGTCTTCAGAATACTCACGTTCTCATGACTATCTAACAGCTTCTTAATCGGTTCAGTCCAATTGTCCAGCATAGGAAACTTCCCTGTAGTGTCTTCGATGGCTTCAATCGCCATGGAACAGTCTGACAGGATACTAATAGGCATACTGAGATCATTCACAGGGTCATGCATGGCTGAGCTAATCGCGCGCAGTTCAGCTTCAATTAAGGAATCCACCTCGACTATCTCAGCCATCCCGTCTAGCCACTGACCATTACAATTTAACATGATCTTTGCAATCGCAGCAGTCTCGCCTCTCAGTGCCGCATCCACCATAATGACTTTCCCAGTATTGGAGGTGATCGCCTCAGGTAACGGGTCATATTGGAGATCAGATTTCATCTTCGTCTTGGTCTGCTGCCCATCTTTGATGAGTTGATGTTGATGTACAATATCACACACCTGACGTTCCGGAGTGATATTAGCATTTTCAAAAACCCAAGCATTCCTTGCCTTCCAGATGATCCAACATGTAATAACAAGAATAACTTGGTCTGTCGCACGCGCCTTTAGGTTGTTCAAGAGCCAATCTCGAGTACCCTCCGCCTGGTTTGCACTGATCTGTATAGGATGAGTCGATCTATGCCATACTGCCATAGAAAAGGGACAGTACATCAGTGCATGCGTCGTTGTTTCTACAGCCATCCCACATCTCGGACAAATATCATTTTCAGTGAAATTTCTTTGCCTCCTGCGTGCATTAGTCATGATTGCATCATGGGTGACTGTCCACACAAAAGTGTAAACCTTACCTGGTACTTTCAGGTTACGGACCAGCTTCCAAGTATCATCTGCTATACCATTTTCAGTCACGTGGATAAGAATGTAAGCCGAGCTAGAGTTGTACACTCCCCTCACATCAAACTTCCAACTCCAATGGTCTGGACCAGCATTAGTACCTGGCTCGGGAAGGGACATAATCCTATCGGCAATGTCATCGTTAAGGTATGACTTCAGAAATTGTGCATCCCATTTGCCTTCAAGATTCACAAGACTCGAAACAGTAAGATCAGCTATGTCCTCCTCCATGGGTCGTACCGTACATTGGCCTAGCTTTTCAATCCCTGGCACCCAAGGATTGTGCCAAACCAAGGTCTCTTCGCCACTGTTGATGGTCTTGGTGCAGTTTCCTTTAACAAAATCCAGTCATTCGTATAACAACCTCCAAAAGGGGGTGGCATTTCCGTGCTTATTAGTGTTGTAGTTTTTATATTTCAATCGCAAGACATCTTTCCAAAGGGCCTGATTATTGTTGAGGAACCTCCACGCATGCTTCCAAAAAAGTGCTTTGTAACATTTGGCCGTGGAGCGGATGCCCAAACCTCCAGGATTGGGGCTAGCACACACCTTCTTCCAAGCAACCAAAGACACTGGGCGAACTTGGTGTCCGCCACCCCAAATGAACTGACGGACGATTCTGTCAAGTTTTGCACAAACACCATTAGGAATAAGAGCAGTTTGCATGGTATACGTAGGAAGGGCAGTGATGACAGACTTAGCAAGACAGATACGGCCTACCAGGGACAATGTTTTTGCAGCCCATCCATTGATACGGGCTTCCATATTCGAGGCTATGTAGGAGTATGTATCTTTGGATACTTTCTTATGCAAGATTGGGACGCCCAAGTATCTCCTGAGGTCCTTCGTTTCCTGGATGCTGCTAGCAGAACAAATAGCTCTTCTGGTCTATCTATCAACTGACTTAGAGAAGAAAATACGGGACTTGTCGACTGAAATTTGTTGTCCAGACGCCTCTTCAAACAGCTTAAAGCAATGGTTGATAACTTCTAATTGGGGTACCGATGCTTTGGCAAAGATAATAATATCATCGGCGAATGTAATGTGAGATATCCATGGTCCTTGTTGTGCCACTTTTACTGGTTTCCATTTTCTTTCAGAGACACACTTGTTGATGAGTTGGGTTAGGTGTTCCATGCACAACACGAACAGATAAGGGTACAAAGGGTCCCCTTGCCGAAGACCACGTGAAGCCTTGAACGAGGGCAGGAGTTCACCGTTAAGGATGACATTAGTACTTCCCGTGCTTAGAGAATTCATAACATACTGCTTAATGTTAAGAGGCCACTTCAGTTTGTTCATGGTGTCAGCAATGAAATCCCAAGACATACGATCGTAGGCTTTAGATAGATCGACTTTGATGGCCATCTGAGGGGCACAAGATTTACGTCGCATATTGTGAATAATTTCCTGCACAATGATGATGTTATCTGAGATGCATCTGCCCGGCACAAAACTAGTCTGAACAGGAGAAACCCATTGAGGAATAAATTTCTTTACTCTTTCCACCACCACTTTAGACGCTAGTTTCATACATGTGTTGTTGAGTGTAATCGGTCGTAGCTGATTGCAATTAGTAGGATGCTTTGTTTTAGGAATAAGCACTATGCTAGATTCACCCATAGATTGACTAAATCGGTTGCCATTAAGCATACCTCTGATGGTTCTGAGCACCGACAACCGGATAATTTTCCAATTTCTCTTGAAGAAGTACATATCAGTGCCATCAGGTCCAGCCGCTTTGAAAGGATCAGAATTCTTTATGATTCTCCATATCTCGTATTCAGTAGGAGAGGCCGCAAGTCCCCACTGCTGCTACTCGGTAAGAGGTTTGTAATGTGCAGGCATGTCGTGCATAGCCGCTGGACTGGGAGGCACCGTCGCTGTAAAAATTTGCTGGAAGTGATTGGAGACGAGATGTTTGAGAGCGTGTTCATCAGAAACCCAGGTTCCATGATTATCTTGTAAAGTTTTAATTTTGTTCATTCTTCTTCTATTACTCACGAAGGCGTGGTAAAATTTAGTGTTTCTGTCCCCCTCCTGGAGCCAGTGGATGTGGCTCCGTTGCTTCCAATCTTGTTCCTCTATCTCCAGGATGTTTTCAAGTTTTGCCTCAAGCTGATGACAGTGACTATCGCATTCAATAGTGTAATTGTTCTCCAAATCCTTCATGGCACGGCCAATAAGCTTGTATAGGGTATTTTTCTTCTTGTGTAGTTCATTTCTGCATTTGGTGTCCCATTTAATAATAGGAGTTCTGCTGCGCTCCAGGGCCGTAGAAAAATATTCCGCTGCATCCCAAGCAGTGTCAAGGATGCTAGTGAAGTCAGGGTATGTTTGCCAGGATGCCTTTGTTTTGAACCTTCTTGAGCTGTTTGCCACCCCATTGTTCAGCACCGCAATGGGGTTATGATCGGAGCCTACTCTTGGGAGGGAGATACATGTGAAGTTAGGGTACAATCTAAGCCATTCATAATTTGTGACCGCTCTGTCCAATCGCTCATGAAGGAGTCCTCTCCTGTAAGTGAACTTGAAACCAGAACACCTGATGCATCAATATGCATTATTTCACATTATCTTGTTTTATTCTTATTAAAAATATCTCTCTTTGAGGATTTCTCTTTATTTTGCTTTCATTTTCCTCATTGGTTTTCCTTTTTACATTAGGAATGCTTGGGATACGAAATACCACTAAGGATAACTCAATTGTACCTCTTTTTACTTATTTCCCACATACTACTATTATTTTCAATTTATTTCTTGATAGGAAAATATTTAATTGATCTTTTCTTTTATTATTGCATTCTGTATGCAACTTTGGACTCCTTGGAACCCAAGGAATCCAAGAGGCACGAAATCCCTCTTTGGATTTGCCTTCTAGAGGTTTCCACATTTTTCTTTTCTCAAATATTCAATTATCCATTAATTAATTGAATTTCCTTGTTATTGGACCCAATAGCCAATAAAGCCCACAAATAACTCAACAAGGCTATTTTAAACAAAAATCATGCCTTCATTCATTGTTTGTTCATTTATATTTAATATGAGAAATTACATTTCTCAGCCAATGAACCCAAAATTGGGGTTGTAACAAAAACAATGGTTATCATCCAATGTGATTTGTCCAATAAGCCCTAACAGATATAGTACACAGTTGCTTTTTTGGTTTTATTAAGCCATGATTAGTCTTAGGGGTAGTTTTAAAACTACTAGATAACCACTAGGAAGTCACAATCAGCCCTATATAGGAACTAGGAAGACTAGAATCATATAAATCTCTTCCCTAGGTCAGTATAGGGGTCAGATTTCCTTTTATTTGATATCAAAACACCATAAGAATTACACTTTTCAGAGTCATTAAACTTTTATTTCGGATTTCATACTTTCCATGCTTCAAACAAAATCTCACTGCATAGAAGAAAACCTTCATAAAATCTATGGATGCTTAACAACTCATATTATCATCTTACTTATGAAAATAGTGCATAAAAGACCATCTTTTAACCTAGTAAACACTATTAAGGTCATGCATTATTAAGTAGGAAAGAAATGCATTAAGAAGTTATATTTCTCACCTCAAGGGTGAAGAAAAAGTCCAAATATCAATAAACACAAGAAAGAGAAGCAAGGATCTGAGCTTTATCCACCAAAAGCTCCAAGGAATCTCCTATCTTCAAGTAGCTAGAGAAAAGAGAGAAGGAAAGTGGGTTCTTCATCCATAAGTGTGAGTTTCCAGCTAGAAGCTTCATGGATCTCCACCATGGTGAAGGGGAGAATAAGGAAAATAGAAAGAAAAAGAGATTAAGAGAGAATATCTTATGTGAACAAAGTAGGGAACTATGCAAGAAGGATTTGAGTAATCCTAGGAGAGTGGGAACAAATCTTGCACCCACATGCAATCATGATCACACAAGGCTTCATCCCCTAAATGTCTCTCCTTCAACAACGGAGGGATTCTTATAGGTTCAGAAGAAATAAATTTGATGAAAGGTTTGTTTGAAGGAATTGGGGAGGGGTATTTATACCTAGGATGAAAGAGAAAGAAGGTTAAAGGTCAAAAGTTGTGTTTCCATTGATTAAAGGCTCGATTCTCATTCAATTTGCACAACTAGAACCTCCATTAGTTTGCAGCCATCCAGAAAAATATATGGTCTATGATTGTGTATAACTTCCTTTGATTTATTAGCATGAAGAAAAACCTTTGTAGTTGACAGCATAGAACAACAATTGGTTGTTGAACACCCAAAACAAACACCAGTTGTCACACCCAGAATAACCATCAATTATCACATACCAAACATTCATTGGTTGTCTCACCTAGAACAACCATCAGTTGTCATACCCAGAACATTCACTGGTTTTCATCATGTGGAGTAGCCATCCATTGTTGAAGATGAAGAACATCCCCTGGTTGTTGAAGACTAGAAAGTATCGGAAGGTGCACTTACCAACACTTCAATACAAAATTAATGAGACGATCCGTTCCATAAACCACGATATAAACTCAGCGGAAGCATTCGATTAGCAGCGGAATACAAAAATCACCGGAAATTAAAACCTTTTGAGACAAGATCTTGAAATCATAAAACTTCTTTCATAGAAATAAGATAAACTATTTACATCTCTGTTAAATTACTTCTTGAGTAATTATATACAGCATGATACAAAATCTCAAGAGTCAAAACCAAAAATCTCAGACCACTAACTCCAGGGACCTGAGAGTACAGAGACGGCATAGGACACACTATCTACAATACTAGACAATCAGTATCTCCACCTGAGATTCACTACTGTCCCTGATTTTGTCGCTGCTATTGTTGCTCATTCTTAAATGGATTCCTTCGTCCTCGACGACCACCTAAAAAGTTGAAATCTATGGAGCGAGACAATTTGAATAATTGTCCCAACAAGAGTTATAACTCTCCACCAGAAGCTTTATATAACATTTAAGGAATATCATAAGCAAAGTAACTTAAATCATTCAAAAGCGGGTTTAATAATAAGTAAAGCAACTTTTACTTAAGCAATCATTTCTTTAAAGCATATAAAGAACATGTACACTAAATATTTCAACAGATCAATAATGTAAACAATGTAACACCAATCATTGTTTCTCATAGTTCAACCTAAGAAGATATGCTACGCGGTTGATTATGTTTTACAAACATTATTTATGCCCTGCGGAGATGAGGTATACCACTCATACTCCAACCGATCACTATTAAGTCGCATCGATATCATACATAGGTCATCAAAAGAGCCGGATTCTTATGACCTCATCTTCCTCAGTCAGTAAGAGGATTTACTTACAGGACATCTTGTGTCTCTGCTGTAGTAGCTATCCAGGGTATTTTGGAAACTTCGCTATAGAGTTACAGTGGCATTCTATACTCTTTTCATCATCGAAAGATTTCTTGTTTATCTCTCATCGATGCGGTATTTGTAATTTCTT
Source organism: Alisma plantago-aquatica (assembly GCA_963693085.1). NCBI lineage: Eukaryota > Viridiplantae > Streptophyta > Magnoliopsida > Alismatales > Alismataceae > Alisma > Alisma plantago-aquatica. The sequence continues at coordinate 974,058,563 of OY856413.1, read as the reverse complement.
CGGGAGATTTGTGGTACATCACCTGGTATGAACTTATAGTGAAGGATTGATAGATTAAAGTACATCTATATCAATTCCTACACTAGGACGTAAGGATATTTGCGTCCATATTCCCCCATATACTCAAAAGTATATGTTCCAGGAGTTCCCTTAGGAAAACCTATTTCACCATCATTTGGTCTCTGACAATGATGGATCTATGATCAGGGCTCTACATAATATGATTATACTTGATTAGTTAGGTACATTCTAGCATTCTTTTAGCATCAAGCATGTTTCCAAATATTAATCATTAGAACAACAGCTATGAAAGTAGAATACTAAATGTATCAAGTCTAACTCACATCAATTATCAATTGGATATCATTTCTTAACCATTTCATTACCATGATTCAAGAATAGGGTATTCAAACCCTTAATTCATCATAAGTCATCTTATCAGTATGACCTTGTGATAACCTCCTATTTTAGTCGATTATCTTAGTTCTTTTTTTTAGTTTTGCATACTCTTTCTAAGTTTAAACTATACATAAATCCTAATTTTACCCTTTTTTGCAAATACACCGCCAGACTAACTTTCCTTTCTATATATGCAGAAAAAGAACAAAAAAATCATAAAAGAATAACTCAACCTCAAGACCACATGGATTCAAACGGTCCCAAGACCGCATGAAGCCAATCGGTCTCAAGACCGCATGAAGCCAATCGGTCTCGAGACCACATGGAGTCAAACGGTCCCAAGACCGCATGAAGCCAACCGGTCCCAAGACCGCATGGAGTCACACGGTCCCAAGACCGCATGAAGCCAACCGGTCCCGAGACCGCATGGAGTCAAACGGTCCCAAGACCGCATGAAGCCAACCGGTCCCGAGACCGCATGGAGTCACACGGTCCCAAGACCGCATGAAGCCAACCGGTCCCGAGACTGCATGGAGTCAAACGGTCCCAAGACCGCATGAAGCCAACCGGTCCCGAGACCGCATGGAGTCAAATGATCCCAAGACCGCATGAAGCCAACCGGTCCCGAGATCGCATGGAGTTCAAACGGTTTCAAGACCGCATGAAGCCAACCGGTCCTGAGACCACATGGACTTCAAACGGTCTCAAGACCACATGAACCCAAACGGTCTTGAGGCCCCAAACGGTCTTGAGGTCCAAACGGTCTCCAAACCGTTTGGATTTCACTCAAGGCCTATAAATAAGACCCCAAGGGTCCTCCATCAGATATCAAGTTTCAGACATCCAAAGGCTGCCCCAATCGTTCCAGAGCTCCTGCCACTTCCATCCTCTGCCCTGGGGTTGTCGGTCAGAGATCCATACTCCATCCTGAAGCTGCTTTCTCCTTCTTCGCCAAGAAGGTGGGAAGGGGAGACCTCCTCATGGTGCAACCTATGAAGACTGGTGGATCGTTGCTCTCTCTCTCCAAGGGGTTGACTTTCCTCCCTCCTTTGTGGGGATGATGCTCTCTCTCTCTACTCACCTCCTTCTTGGTCTTAGTCATGAGGGAGTAGTCTTCTTCACTAGGGTGCGGGGAGTAGCCCCGCTACCCATACTTTCATATCATGTAAAATGTAATCCTTAGGTTGTAATGTAGAGTTCTTATCTTTGTCAGTTCAACATCAAACAATTAATGAATACTTGTTGCTTGATCTCCAACTTGTGTTATCTTTTATCTTTTAGTATGAATTGTCTACGTTTGTACTATTAGATTCGAAACTCGTTTGCATGTTGGTTCTTGGTGCATGTATCCACCATGCATCTGTTTCGGTATCCAGAAGTGTATCTCAAGAAGTGGAGTAAACTCACTATCATCCGTTGCACTTTCATACTATGAAATGGAATCAGTTGACGTATGTAAGTGCAACCTTGGTAAGTCAAGGAACACACTTTGCGAGGGGAATGATGTAAAGTAATGTGACCATTTGATCGGGAATGGCTGGCGTTGCAACATTCCCGCACTTCTCGTAGCTAGATTATCCGAAAGGAGGCTAGGTCTACAAGGATACTAACTGACCGAACTCTTTTTGCAGGTTAAGTTTTGCTTTGCATGTGTTGATCGATGTGTAGTGGCGGTGAAAAACCGATCACACCCTAGTGATCTTTTATCATAGTTTAACTCATTAGCTTTACTTGCTTTCTTTACTTTTTATGTTCTTAGTTTAAAACCATCAAAATCCAACTTTCGATATAAGTGCCTGCTAGTAAGTAACTAAGTGAAATTCCATACGTTTTCTATCTTGTTGCTTGCAACAAGACCGTTGTCTTTTGGGTTCGATCCTAAATCTGTACTGCGATAAGGCTTCCATACTCTTATGGGGTTGGAGCATTTATCTAAGCACCAGTTCTAGGTAAACCTAGGGAAGATATCAATCCTCTCTAGGGTTTTTGGTGCATACCTTGGGACTCCCATTGGAAGAGTAATCTTTTGGTGTAAGTCCCAGCTCCATCAAAAAATGGCGTCGTTGCCGGGGATAACGGAACGTCGTAATTTCACTTAGTACCTTTCTAGTTGGTTAGGATTTTACACTTTCTTTTTAATCATAACTCTATATCTTCTTGAAACTTTCATATTTTCACTATTATCTAAAGGTGCTCTCTTTTCCCTACTCAGGTAGAACATGTGCATGCAATCACTGCATAGTCATGGATTCTCCCTTGATCCGGAGTTCGACTCTGAGGTAGAGAGAAGTTTCCACCGCCGAATCCATCTCAATCGCCAACGAGCCAGACAAATGGCTGACGAACAGCACCAGGCTGCTTTGGTGATGGAGAGGGTAAATGCTACCATCGCCGCACAACGGGCACAACTCATTGCAGACACTCGTGCCCAAATCCAAGCGAAGATACGTGCAGAAGAGCAAGCCTGCATAAGAGTTGAGACTGAGGCAGCAACCCAGGCTGCTCAGCTGGAGTTAAGGAACAAGCAACTGAGAGTCTATGCTGTCCTGAAGAACTATGAGGATAACCACCCGGTCCGACCTCCGATTATCAATATCTCAAACTTCGAGATTCGGACTCAGTGGATCCATATTATGCAAGGCATCTCCTTCTCCAGAGGTTCAGGAGATGATTGCATGGACCATTTGAAAAGGTTTAAGGCGTTATGCCGTCTAGTCCCGCAAGCTGGTGTCGCTTTTGATGCGATAATGCTCCATCTATTTCATTTCACCTTATCTGGGAGAGCCCTGAGTTGGTACAACTCACTGGATAGAGAACCCATAATAACCACTTGGCCCCCCCTAGAGGAAAAGTTCTTAGAGAAGTTCTTTCCACCCTCATTGACCTATGAAATCAGAGGGAAAATCAATCACTTCTCTCAACTGCCTGGAGAAACCCTTGTTGAGGCATGGGAAAGATTTAAGGAACTTCTGCGCAAATGCCTCCATCATGGAATTTCACAGAATCAAATGATAGAAACTTTCTACCGGGGAGTAAGCGATGATATAAAATAGTTCTTAGATTCCTCATCTGGAGGAAATTTCATGAGGAAGAATTACGAGGACGCATGGAAGATTGTTACTCTTGGAGCTAAAAACCAGTCCAACTGGGGACGGTCATCCAGTAAAGGCGTTCTCAAAGTTTTCAAAGCTGAAGAATCTATAGAAATGAAGGCAATAGCTGAGGCCTTGAAAACAATTGCTCATAAACAACAAGCTCTCGAGACTTCTCTCGGAGAGATGTATAAGAAGAAAACTCCGCTAGTTCAACAAGTCAAAGCCGTCACAGGATCCTGTGAAGCTTGTCATTCTTCTGAACATCTGACTCTGTCCTGCGGTATGCTGTATAATGTGATGATGGATCTACATCCACCACCACAACTTTATGAACCTATCACTGATCAGTCTGGAGATCAGATCTCGGAACAAGTCAACTCCATTCACACTATTCCTGGACAAGTCTACTACAATCCCAATCAACTGAGGAATCACCCTTGATTCCAATATGGGAACCCTTCTGGAACTACAAATCCACAGCATCAGACACAGGGGGGATCTGATAGTAGGCTACCACCTGGGTTCTCAAACAATTTCAACCAAAATCAAGGGAACTCCAGGAACAACTTCCCTAGGGCTAACTACCCTAGGAACCAATCAGCCTACTACCAGTACACTCATCCCCCGCTCCATCCACAACTGCTTACTCAGCAACCTCAGCCGGCGCTATCACCTCAACAATCTCAACAAGCCCAACAACAAATTCCTCTTCCCCAACCGGAAAAATGAAATATCCTTGATAAGGCAGATGTTACAATCACAGCAAACTATGCTTGCTAACCAACAGGCTCAGCAGAAAGCAGTCGAAGCTCAACTCGCCCAAATCGCTGCACAATTAAAGGCCCCAACAGGTACGTTTGTTGGGCAGCCTGAATCAAATCCTAAGCACGAGCAGAATAGACACGAATAGTTGAATGCCGTCACCACAAGGTCGGGATGCATTCTTCCTGAGACAAACAAGATCACTCTAGATGATGATGATACGCCCGCTTTTATGACAAAAGAGAGCTCGCAGTAAGGAACTGAGAAACCCTCTGAGGGCACCAAGGACAAAAATAAAGAACAAATACCCCCAGAACCCGAAGTATCGCAATTTAAACTGAGGATTTCGTATCCGGGCAGACTGCAAGAAAAAAAATGGACACCAGGTTTCTAAAATTCAAAGAAGCAATGAAGAAACTGTACATCGATATCCCGCTCCTTGACGCTCTATCCGAAGTGCCATCTTGGGCAAAGTATCTCAAAACCTTGCTATCAAGAAAGTATATCACCAAGGAGCAGGAAACTGTCAAGCTTGCTCAGACCACTTCTGACATTATCCTAAACAAATTGCCCAAAAAGAAGAAGGACCCTGGTTCCTTTGGAATCCAATGTTGCATTGGAAATGCATCCACAAAGAAAGGATTAGCTGACCTTGGGGCCATCATATCCATTATGCCTTACTCGATGTGCAAATGTCTGGGTTTCACCGAATTGTTACCAACAGCAATGACTATTCAACTTGCTGATTCTACTATAACCGCACCCATAGGGATCATTGAAGATATTCCGGTGAGAATAGGCAAAGATGCTTACGTACCATGCGATTTCATTATCATGGATATTAAAGAAGATTTAAGGTACCCAATCATCTTTGGTAGACCGTTCCTCGCTACCGCCAGAGCGCTTATTGACGTCGAAGTTGGGACCATCATTCTTAGGCTCGGAAAAGAAGCAATCCAATTTCGAGTCCTTGATAGCATGAAAGGTCCCAGCATCCAAGAAGAGGTCTTTCTTTTTGACGCAATTCAACAAATGTCGCAATTAGAAATCTCCGAGCCAATTGACGAACTCGAGAATGCTCTTATCAATCCGGAGGTTGAATTTTCTACATACGAACTAGTTCAGCAATGTCTCCAATATCTAGAAAAGATAGAAGAAGCGCCAAAGGCCACTTTTGAAGAGCTTAAGGTTGTTACCGTTATAGAAGCAGCCGAGCAACCGAAAGGCCCCGAATTGAAGACTTTACCTACAGGGCTTAAATATGTTTTCCTAGACGAGGAAGAGCTATGCCCGGTTATCATCAGCTCCACCCTTACCGAAGATCAAGAAGTAAGACTTCTGGATGAGTTGAGGAAGCATAGAAAGGTCATTGGATATAAAATAACTGACCTTATGGGCATAAACCCAGCTCTGTGTATGCACAGGCTTCCTATGGTTGAAGAATTCAAACCCTCTCACGAACATCAAAGAAATTGAACCCAAATATGAAGCAGGTAGTTTGTCTGGAAGTCCTTAAACTACTCAAAGATGGCATGATCTATCCTATCTCTGACTCTCAGTGGGTAAGCCCGGTTCAGGTCATTCCAAAGAAAGGGGGCACTACCGTACTGGTCAACGATAAAAATGAGTTAGTACCTACCAGGACTGTAACAGGATGGCGGATGTGCATTGATTATAGGAAATTGAACAAAGCCACAAGGAAAGACCACTACCCTCTGCCTTTCCTTGATGAAGTCCTGGAATGCCTGGCTCACCAGAAATATTTTTTTTATCTTGACGGTTACTCCGGGTTCTACCAAATACCTATACACCCGGAGGACTAGGAAAAAACCACCTTCATCTGTCCCTTTGGGACATATGCATTCAGAAGAATGTCATTCGGATTATGTAACGCGCCTGCCACTTTCCAACGCTGTATGTCGGCTATCTTCGCCGGTTTAACTGAATCTGTTATGGAAGTGTTTATGGATTATTTCTCAGTTTACGGAGACTCCTTCGACAACTGTTTAATCAATCTTGGACGAGTTCTGCAACGCTGCGAAGAAACGAACCTTATCTTAAACTGGGAAAAATGCCATTTCATGGTAACAGAAGGTGTCATCCTCGGACATAGGGTAAGCGATAGGGGAATCGAGGTTGATAAAGCAAAGATCAATGTTATCTCAAAGTTGTCACCTCCAAAGGACATAAGAGGAGTTCGAGCTGTCCTGGGTCATGCAGGATTTTATAGAAGATTCATCAAAGATTTTTTGAAGATAGCTAAACCCATGACCCAACTCCTGACCAAAGATGCTGAGTTCATATTCAATCAGGAGTGTATGCAAAGCTTCTCCACTCTTAAGGATGCGTTGATCTCCGCACCTATCCTAAGGGCTCCAGACTGGTCGCAGCCTTTCAAAATCATGTGTGACGCTAGCGATTATGCCATAGGGGTTGTTTTAGGACAGTGAATTGATAAGAAACCCTATGTCATCCACTACGCATCCAAAACACTAGATGAAGCGCAGAAAAACTACACCACCACGGAGAAAGAGTTTCTAGCTATCATCTATGCATTTGAAAAATTCCTCTCCTATCTGATTGGCTCTAAAGTCATCGTTTACACCGACCTTTCTGCTATCTGATACCTGATTCAGAAACAGGATGTCAAACCCAGGCTTATCCGCTGGGTGCTAATGCTTCAAGAATTCGACTTAGAAATCAAAGATAAAAGTGGAATAGAGAATGTTGTGGCTGATCACCTCATCCGGATCGAGGTTGAAGAAAAAGATAAAATCCCTATCAGGGATTCTCTTCCTGATGACCAGCTTATGAAGGCCACTCATGGCTTCCCTTGGTATGCTGACATTGTTAATTATCTGGCCACAGGGATTATCCACCCATCTGCTTCCTACCAGGATAAAAGGAAGTTCCTTCACGACATAAAACGTTATCACTGGGACGAACCCTACTTGTTCCACCTTTGTGCCGATGGACTTTTCCGTCGCTGCCTGCCAGAAGAACAAATAACCCCGGTCCTAGAACATTGCCATTCCGGACCCACGGGGGGGGGGCACATGAGTGCCAAGAAAACCACCATAAAAGTTTTACAATCTGGTTTCTTCTGGCCCACCATATCAAAAGATTCTTATGATTTCGTAAAAGCCTGCAACAAATGCCAATTTTCGGGTAACATATCAAAAAGGGACGAAATGCCCCTCACTATGTGGCAGGAAATTGAACTCTTTGATGTATGGGGGGTAGACTACATGGGCCCTTTCCCCTCATCTTATGGCTTCTCTTATATTTTGGTCACAGTGGACTACGTCTCAAAGTGGGTCGAAGCTATACCCACTGTGTCCAACAATTCCAAGCCTGTTATCAAATTGTTCAAAGATATTATTTTCCCAAGATTTGGAGTTCCAAGAACTATCATATCAGATGGAGGAACCCATTTCTTAGAGCGAAGTTTTGAGGCCTTACTGAGAAAATATGGAGTCCATCACAAAGTCACCACGCCTTACCATCCACAAACCAGTGGCCAGGTAGAGGTATCCAATAGACAATTGAAGGCGATTCTTGAAAAAACGGTGAACAAAAACTGCACATATTGGTCCACCAAACTTCCTGATGCCCTTTGGGCACATACCAAACTGCTTATAAAACACCAATCGGAACAAACCCATTCTGTTTGGTGTACGGGAAGTCTTGTCATCTCCCAGTCGAGCTGGAACATAAAGCCTGGTGGGCCATCAGGAAATTAAACTTCAATCTTAAAAGTACAGGAGAAAATAGACAACTCCAGTTACAGGAGTTAGAAGAACTCCGAATGATTGCCTATCACAGTGCCAGGATCTATAAAGAGCAAACAAAAATGTGGCACGATGGTCATCTTAAGAGAAAAGATATCGCCGTTGGCGACAAAGTGCTCCTTTTCAACTCCAAGCTCAAATTATTTCCTAGGAAGCTTAGAACAAAATGGTCTGGACCCTTCACTATAAAACATATCTACCCAACTGGAGCTGTCATTATCATTGACAACAACGGGGGAGAAAGGACGGTCAACAGTCACCGTTTAAAATGATATTACACCCCGGAAGACAAAATGCCATGACAAACCATCGACATCAGAGATGCTACGCTAATAGCATAACAGCTTTACAGCTCCGTCGAGCCAGCGACGTAAAACCAAGGCACTTCTTGGAGGCAACCCAAGATTTCATGAATTAGTTTATCCATAGCCCTTGTCCTAATTACCTCTCACCTTATCACTTTGATACTCTGAGGACAGAGTGAGTGATAAGTTAGGGGGGGTACTTTAGACAAGGGCAAGGTATCTTTTTTTTCCTTTTGAATAAAGTCACCCCAACTAACCTTAGAATCATGATAGTCCCCAAAAGTAATAGCACTTAGACATTTAATGGCGATTTAACAATTTTCATCCACTATCGATTTCATATTTTTTTGCTTCAATTCTTTATTTGACTCTCCACAGGTCAAAATCAAGGCAGAAATAAGCCAAGCTCTCAAGGATGAGAGGGGAATCAGGCAACTTCCAAATCAATAAGTTCTGCAAGTGGACCACAAACCAAATAAGTGCATGTTGAAAGACTCTAAGAACAGCTTTCCTCTCTTCAAAATAAAAGAGGCTTGGCCGCCCAAAATAATTTCCTAAATAAATCCCAAATCCCAAGCCTACGAGTCATCGAATAAAATCATGAGAGTTGTACCATGAATAAGGATCTATATAAAGAACCGATGAAGGTTTCACCCGGCCGGCACATTCCGCTGCCCTCACAAAGGCAGATGTGTCATGCCTGGTAGTGAAACCCTAATGTCTCTAAATGTATGAAAGGCTCATAAAGGACTCACCCGGCCAGTACATTCAGTTGCCCTCACAAAGGCAGATGTGTCGTGCTCGGTAGTGAGATCCCAAAAGCATAGATAGCCCCTCCCCCACTTGAAGGGGGAGCTACACCTCAAGCCTTTGGCCAACCCTCATACCCTCTCTAGCTCCCAGTAGGTTTTTCAGAGAGGTATAAAGTTGATTAGAGTCAACAACATGCACAAAATAAAGGTGGTCCCAATGCGAACTACGAGATACGGAAAGAACCTGAGACCCAAGCAACTCTCGAAACCTGAAAGAGTCAAGGCAAGCAATAAGACTTGATATGACCTCAGGGGAACTCAGGTTAAGAATTGAAGCAAGAGTATGGAAATCCTAATTAATAAGATCGCCTCGCCATTACATGTCTCAGCTCTATCTAACTTGACGACAAGCTAGACTCTAAGTTAGGGGGGGTGATAACCTCCTATTTTAGTCGATTATCTTAGTTCTTTTTTTTAGTTTTCCATACTCTTTCTAAGTTTAAACTATACATAAATCCTAATTTTACCCTTTTTTGCAAATACACCGCCAGACTAACTTTCCTTTCTATATATGTAGAAAAAGCACAAAAAAATCATAAAAGAATAACTCAACCTTAAGACCACATGGATTCAAACGGTCCCAAGACCGCATGAAGCCAATCGGTCTCGAGACCGCATGAAGCCAATTGGTCTCGAGATCGCATGGAGTCAAACGGTCCCAAGACCGCATGAAGACAACCGGTCTCAAGACCGCATGGAGTCACACGGTCCCAAGACCGCATGAAGCCAACCGGTCCCGAGACCGCATGGAGTCAAACGGTCCCAAGACCGCATGAAGCCAACCGGTCCCGAGACCGCATGGAGTCACACGGTCCCAAGACCGCATGAAGCCAACCCGTCCCGAGACCGCATGGAGTCAAACGGTCCCAAGATCGCATGAAGCCAACCGGTCCCGAGACTGCATGGAGTCAAATGGTCCCAAGACCGCATGAAGCCAACCGGTTCTGAGATCGCATGGAGTTCAAACGGTTTCAAGACCGCATGAAGCCAACTGGACCCGAGACCACATGGAGTTCAAACGGTCTCAAGACCGCATGAACCCAAACGGTCTTGAGGTCCAAACGGTCTCCAAACCATTTGGATTTCACTCAAGGCCTATAAATAAGACCCCAAGGGTCCTCCATCAGATATCAAGTTTCAGACGTCCAAAGGCTGCCCCAATCGTTCCAGAGCTCCTGCCACTTCCATCCTCTGCCCTGGGGCTGTCGGTCTGAGATCCATACTCCATCATGAAGCTGCTTTCTCCTTCTTCGCCAAGAAGGTGGGAAGGGGAGACCTCCTCATCGTGCAACCTACGAAGACTGGTGTATCGTTGCTCTCTCTCTCCAAAGGGTTGACTTTCCTCCCTCCTTTGTGGGGATGATGCTCTCTCTCTCTTCTCGCCTCCTTCTTGGTCTTAGTCATGAGGGAGTAGTCTTCTTCACTAGGGTGCGGGGAGTATCCCCGCTACCCATACTTTCATATCATGTAAAATGTAATCCTTAGGTTGTAATGTAGAGTTCTTATCTTTGTCAGTTCAACATCAAACGATTAATGAATACTTGTTGCTTGATCTCCAACTTGTGTTATCTTTTATCTTTTAGTATGAATTGTCTACGTTTGTACTATTAGATTCGAAACTCGTTTGCATGTTGGTTCTTGGTGCATGTATCCACCATGCATCTGTTTCGGTATCCAAAAGTGTATCTCAAGAAGTGGAGTAAACTCACTATCATCCGTTGCACTTTCCTACTATGAAATGGAATCAGTTGACGTATGGAAGTGCAACCTTAGTAAGTCGAGTAACACACTTTGTGAGGGGAATGATGTAAAGTAATGTGACCATTTGATCAGGAATGGTTGGTGTTGCAACATTCCTGCACTTCTCGTAGCTAGATTATCCGAAAGGAGGCTAGGTATACAAGGATACTAACTGACCAAACTCTTTTTGAAGGTTAAGTTTTGCTTTCCATGTGTTGATCGATGTGTAGTGGCGGTGAAAAACCGATCACACCCTAGTGATCTTTTATCATAGTTTAACTCATTAGCTTTACGTGCTTTCTTTACTTTTTATGTTTTTAGTTTAAAATCATCAAAATCCAACTTTCGATATAAGTGTCTGCTAGTAAGTAACTAAATGAAATTCCATACGTTTTCTATCTTGTTGCTTACAACAAGACCGTTGTCTTTTGGGTTCGATCCTAAATCCGTACTGCGATAAGGCTTCCATACTCTTATGGGGTTGGAGCATTTATCTAAGCACCAGTTCTAGGTAAACCTAGGGAAGATATCAATCCTCTCTAGGGTTTTTGGTGCATACCTTGGGACTCCCATTGGAAGAGTAATCTTTTGGTGTAAGTCCCAGCTCCATCACCTTGATGTTACTCATGGCTCTCACAGCTTATCAATCTTATATGATGTCACTTAACTAGACAACATAGTATATCATTATTCATAAAGCTAATAACATGCCTTCAATGAATGTGATATCATAACCTTTACATGGATATAATCATTCTTTTATAAGAACCTGCATAGTTAATTCAATTAACAACAATAAACATTTCATTTCCAGATCAGCAATTTATAAAGCAGAATTAACCTTTCAATTCAGGGGTTGTACCTTCATGCTTACTCTAAGGCTAGGTTCCCTTATTTACATCAATTAGGGTTATTCAATCCCTTTGTTTATGATTAGGAATATTGATTCCTCATATCATACTTTAATCATGAAGATTCATGCTTAAAAGCATAAGTAGAATTAGGGTTTTCCCCATTCAATTAAGGTTATTGAATCCCTTTGTCTTATAAGGCATAAGAATTCTTATTTTGTAATTTGTTCACAGAGTTTCATACTTGAAAGCATAACCCAGGACTAGGGTTAACATACCCCATCCTTTATTAATTCGGGTTTCCTGTTCATGTTATCAGTCCAACCCTAGTGTACAACTATACCATTCTTAGAAGCATACCAGTATATGATGAGTGTTTACTTTTGATTACAATACTTATTGAATATCATTAATGATCATAAATTCCAAGTATCATCCCATTTCTCCTTCATATCATATTCTACACTTATTAAGTACATGAATTCATTGTGCCCCTATCATAGCTAATTCCCCCTTATATCTTTTAAAAAATACAAAGGTTTAAACATTGTTGATGTAGGATAAATCATCTTATATGATTGATTTAGCTATACCTCACTTTAATGTATTACCTAGTAGACCGTCTCCAGGGTTTCATAATTGCCAAGCCATAAACTAGGCTTACTATTCATCCTACTAGGGTTTCCCATATTTTCATTTCCAATTAGGGTTTTTCATATTACAACTTGTAATTAGGGTTTCTATTCACATTACATGTTATTACCCTAGAACTAGGATTTACTATTCACTCCTTAGTGAATTGAACTTATAACATCATCATGTATGAGAAACATCACCATTGATGCCTTTAGATTATATTGAGATTCATCAATTATCATAATTAGGGTTTCCATGATCTCACATAGGTGGATCATACCTTAATCATGCACATTCATATATATAGAAGGTACTTTACTTGAATTTCAACCATAAATGGTACTTTATCTCTCCTCTTACTAATAGATGGTGATTACATCACTCTAGATTAGGTTGAGTCAAGTCCTCATTGATTAACATAAACCAAATCACCACTATCATGTCATTAGGGTTTGATTAAAACAAGGTATCATTTAGTTGAACCCTTCAAGGGCATATTGGTAAAGTACACCATTGATCACCATCATGGGTCAATCCATTAGTCACTTAGTCCCTTAATGTCTTAGGGTACCATTAAGGTTTAGATTAGACCATCATTGGACCAATTACACCTTCAAACGATTAAGCATAATCAGCTCTAAAAGTATCCAAACGGTTTCACCCCTCAACCTCCAAACGGTCTTGAGATCGTTTGGGGGCGTTGACCGTTTGGGCACTTTGACCTTCAAGACCGCATGGATCACCAAGATCGCATGGGTCACCAAGACCACATGGGTGCATTGACCGTTTGAGAAAGTTGACCTCCAAACCGTTTGAAGCTATGCGACTTGAAACCATTTGATCTTAAACGGTCTTGAGATCGATTGGACCAAACGACCTTGAGATCGTTTGAGCCCAAACGGTCTCGAGACCATTTGGCCCCAAACGGTCTTGAGACCGTTTGTCCTCAAACAGTATTGAGACCGTTTGGTCCAAATGGGCTCAAAACTGCATGGACCTCAAAGGTGAATCAAAGGTTGTACTCGATTGGGATCTTCTATGTTGAAGCCTTCAATTGGTCATATCCTTGTTAACCACTTGTGAATTGAGTCAATTAGGGTTAGCCTTAATCAATTGGATACTAAATTGACCCTCAATTGAAAGACAGTTAGGGTTGAATCCAACTCAATTAGGGTTTTCAATCGAATAATCATCAATGTTCAACAATGTGAATCAAATTGAGGTTGAACCCATCAATTGACCTCCAATTGGGCCCAAACATGGCCCAAACGGTATTGAGATCGTTTGGACATCCTCCAAACGGTCTTGAGACCGTTTGCCCAAAGTTTTATCAAAATCTAAGTCGATTGGATAAGGGTTGAACCCTAATTAGGTCTGAAATCAGCATTTTTATCAATTCATCAACCTATTGTGATTGGACCCTCAAACCATCAAATTACCTTAACCCTAGACCTCCAAACGGTCTTGGGTTGTCTCCAAACGGTCTTGAGACCGTTTGGATGAACCCCCAAATGGTCTTGAGACCGTTTGGGTCCTTCAACCCAAAGTTCACCAAAATCTATCCTTGAAATCAGCAAATCAACCCGATTAGGGTTTAGGGGGTTGAAGTGCCTTCAACTTATGATTGGTTTGGAATTAGGTTATGATTCTTTATAGAAATTAAATTCAACATGTTTAAAACATACCCTTAAACGGTCTTCCCTTGGTCAACCCTATCAAAAGGTCTTGAGACCGTTTGATTCTAAACGGTCTTGCAAGACCGCATCAGATCAAACTGTTTGAGACCGTTTGATTTCAAACGGTTTGCAAACCGTTTAGACCAAAAGGTCCAAGGTCGTTTGATAAAGTTGCCTAGGAATTCACTCCCATCATCTTCAACCTCTGTTCGGGTCGGTTACTCCACGGCTTGTTTGCAAAAGTGCAAGGAAGAATGGGGAAGAAGAAGAACTAAGTATCATTTGTAAGAACATAGATATGCATAATAAAGCAAGAAGTTTAGAGTTATAAAACCCACCTCAAACGTTGTTCCTAGAGCTCCAAGCTTCCGAGCTTCAAGCCTTCAATGGAGTATTGAGTTCCACAAGTTGTCCAAAGGTGATTCTCCAAGGAAAGGATGGGGATGGTCGGCTAGAACAAGAAACCTAAGTAAGCTAACCATAGAACCAACCTTATACAAGGAATTCCTCCAAGAATCCGAGCTAGAAGATGATCTCTTCTCACCTTAGAACAAGTTGGTCGTCTCCTTGAGTTCCAGATCTCTACCTTGGTCAGTTGAGCAAGATGAGAAATGAAGAAGAGAAAGGGTACGTTTACTTGGTTTGCAAGGGAATAGGCTTATATAGTTTAGGTTAGTTTTCACCATAAGGACCTCTAATTCATAGATTTCTCATCTAAGTCCCTCCTTCCTTCTAAAGCACTTCCAACCATCATAAATTAAGCAAATCCCATCAAAACTCAAGATTTAAAGGTAAGGAAAACCATCATGCAAGCTAAGGTACATATATGAAGGGTCTCCTTACTCATACTAGGTGAATTTTACTACAAAGATCATTCTTCTTATCTGATTATTTCATTGAAGCGCCCCTTTCATCATTTCTACTCTAAATGATGTCAAGAGTCATACAAGATATTCTATAAGGTGTATTTTACAAGTTTCACCCCACATTTTGGGTAAATTGCACTTTACTCCAAAATTAGGGTTTTAAGCACAAGGATCGTTCCACAAGCTGCATCTTGATGCCCAAGCTTGGGAAATCCATCATACCTCATCATTTTCACTCATATGATGTCTCATCATCAAAGGAACATTTTAACCTGTGAAATTTGCAAGTTATTCCCCCTAACTGGGTAATTTGCACATAGGTCCCTGCATTACAAAACAATACTACAACTTTGTTTAAAAAGGGTAGAATTGAAAGTGTATGTTCCTAAGGGACTTAATTACATGCCAGGGAGTAATCACAAGTATTTAATTACATATTTATGCAAAACATCTAGGGTTAGTTTATAACCCAAGTCAGGGATGTTACAAATTATAAACCCCTAACAAGGATTTCGTCCCCGAAATCCTAGAAAGAAAGGGAAAAGCAGATATTATTCAAGCATCATTTATTACATCTTTAGATAACATTACACCATTAGGGAGATGTTATAGAGTTTTGATCAACATTTCTTAAGATCACACTCAAGCTCTGTTATTTATTTGAGACCATATAAGTGCCTTCGCGCCCTGAGTGTGTCATCAAGTTCGATAATCACCATACTAACTTTCTTTATTATTTGCACTAACTATCTCATTAGTTGTATATTCTCTTATTATAGGAAAAAGTACCTTTTTAAACAAGGATTTATTTAACAGACATCTAGAGAAGGATATGTTTATGAAAAACATAAACCCCTAACATGTGATGTTCATGTCATTCTATATGTCAACTTTTAATTTCATAGTTGATCATTCAAAATAATTAATATATTCATTTGATATATTTTTGCATTATTATTTTAGTACTTATCACATGTTTTATCAACACATTATATTTTCTTCTTTCTTTTATCATGGGATATTACACATTACATATATTCTTACCTTAGAACCAAAATCTAGATTAAATTGATTCCTTTATAAGCATTCATCACATAACATCTTTATTGTTATTATTTCAACCATTACTGATCAGGATTAATCTTCCTTATTCTCATATTTCTTATTTTATGATACTCTTTAGGTTGTTTTCAGAATGACTACTTGATCAGAGTAATCAAAAAGATAACAATCTAAGAGTTTCCATATTTATTTTATCATCAACAATTGTATACCTAGCCAGGGTATATAATTACTGAGGTAAGGAAATATGCACTTGTATACTACCATGTTCCTTCTCTTTTCTCATCCTCACAAGTGTAAATATTAACTTTACTGAATTTTATATCCAGATCAATTCTTTAATACCTTATCTTCTTATGGAAATAAGCATGCAACATGAAACATCTATCTGATGCAACATTATAAGTCTTTATGAGACCAATCAAGGAAGGTTCAATCAATTGCTTTTTAAATTTTTTATCCAAAAGATCATAAAAAGACTTATAAGAAATACCATTTATCTTGTCTAACCTGTCATGGCTCGAGGATTATTCATTATCTCAGGCTGATTCTGCCTCAGAGGTTGATTCGCCATAACATTTCTGGTTGGGCAATCTCTCATCAGATGCCCTACCTGTCTACATTGATAGCAAGCTCTGAGTCCCTTGTGTGGTCTAAAGGTTCCTTACCCTTTATGGATAACCATTGCCTTGGTGTACTAGGTCCTTGTTGTGTTGCTGACACCAGAAACTTCTTCCTTATGGAACTACCAGGTCTCTGCTTCTGGGTTTGGATAGGCCTTTTCTCAATTCTTCCTTTATATTTCATTTCTGGACAATTAGGTCTGATATGTCCAGGCCTCCTACACTTATGGCAGGTCCTGTTTCTAGTTGTATCCTAACCCCTATATTACTGTATACTGATTCATCAGACTGAGGTTGAACACAGGCTTGTTCTAAGTTCAAAGCTTCGTTATTTACTTCTTCTTCAACCTACTGTTGAGGGCTACATATTCTATGGATATCTAAAACATCATCATTAGGAGATGGTAATCTGGGTTGTATTGCTAGTGCTTGATCTACTAGATACATCATGGTTTCCCTAAATTCCCCAATAGTGATTCCTAAGGAAGGATTCCTTATCATGGTTGGATTAGCTAGGGGAATCTCAGGTAAGTGTCCCTCTATTACTTGCTCCTCTACACTTCTTCTTGGTGTAGCATTGTTGCTTTCTGCAACAAACTCTTCATCCGGTCCAGTCATCTTCAAGTTCTCCTCCTCCTATGTGAGCAGAAGATACCATCAGATACACTAGATGACACTTAGAACAGACTCTACTACCTAAGTCCTATGTCTCTATAGACTCAGCAAACCTAAAGCTCTGATACCAATAAACTGAGACGATTTGTTCCATAAACCACGATATAAACTCAGCGGAAGCATTCGATTAGCAGCGGAATACAAAAATCACCAGAAATTAAAACTTTTTGAGACAAGATCTTGAAATCATAAAACTTCTTTCATAGAAATAAGATAAACTATTTACATCTCTATTAAATTACTTCTTGAGTAATTATATACAGCATGATACAAAATCTCAAGAGTCAAAACCAAAAATCTCATACCACTAACTCCAGGGACCTGAGAGTACAGAGACGGCATAGGACACACTATCTACAAGACTAGACAATCAGTATCTCCACCTGAGATTCACTACTGTCCCTGATATTGTCGCTGCTGTTGTTGCTCATTCATAAATGGATTCCTTCGTCCTCGACGACCACCTAAAAAGTTGAAATCTACAGAGTGAGACAATTTGAATAATTGTCCCAGCGAGAGTTATAACTCTCCACCAGAAGCTTTATATAACATTTAAGGAATATCATAAGCAAAGTAACTTAAATCATTCAACAGCGGGTTTAATAATAAGTAAAGCAACTTTTACTTAAGCAATCATTTCTTTAAAGCATATAAAGAACATGTACACTAAATATTTGAACAGATCAATAATGTAAACAATGTAACACCAATCATTGTTTCTCATAATTCAACCTAAGCAGATATGTTGCGTGGTTGATTATATTTTACAAACATTATTTATGCCCTATGGAGATGAGGATACCGCTCATACTCCAACCGATCACTATTAAGTCGCATCGGTGTCATACATAGGTCATCAAAAGAGTCGGATTCTTATGACCTCATCTTCCTTAGTCAGTAAGAGGATTTACTTACAGGACATCTTGTGTCTCTGCTGTAGTAGCTATCCAGGGTATTCTGGAAACTTCGCTATAGAGTTACAGTGGCATTTTGTACTCTTTTCGTCATCGAAAGATTTCTTTTTTATCTCTCATCGATGCGGTATTTGTGATTTCTTCGGGAGATTTGTGGTACATCACCTGGTATGAACTTATAGTGAAGGATTGATAGATTAAAGTACATCTATATCAATTCCTACACTAGGACGTAAGGATATTTGCATCCATATTCCCCCATATACTCAAAAGTATATGTTCCAGGAGTTCCCTTAAGAAAACATGTTTCACCATCATTTGGTCTCTGACAATGATGGATCTATGATCAGGGCTCTACATAATATGATTATACTTGATTAGTTAGGTACATTCTAGCATTCTTTTAGCATCAAGCATGTTTCCAAATATTAATCATTAGAACAACAGCTATGAAAGTAGAATACTAAATGTATCAAGTCTAACTCACATCAATTATCAATTGGATATCATTTCTTAACCATTTCATTACCATGATTCAAGAATAGGGTATTCAAACCCTTAATTCATCATAAGTCATCTTATCAGTATGACCTTGATGTTACTCATGGCTCTCACATCTTATCAATCTTATATGATGTCACTTAACTAGACAACATAGTATATCATTATTCATAAAGCTAATAACATGCCTTCAATAAATGTGATATCATAACCTTTACCTGGATATAATCATTGTTTTATAAGAACCTGCATAGTTAATTCAATTAACAACAATAAACATTTCATTTCTAGATCAGCAATTTATAAAGTAGAATTAACCTTTCAATTCAGGGGTTGTACCTTCATGCTTACTCTAAGGCTAGGTTCCCTTATTTACATCAATTAGGGTTATTCAATCCCTTTGCTTATGATTAGGAATATTGATTCCTCATCTCATACTTTAATCATGAAGATTCATGCTTAAAAGCATAAGTAGAATTAGGGTTTTCCCCATTCAATTAAGGTTATTGAATCCCTTTGTCTTATAAGGCATAAGAATTCTTATTCTGTAATTTATTCACAGAGTTTTATACTTGAAAGCATAACCCAGGACTAGGGTTAACATACCCCATCCTTTATTAATTAGGGTTTCCTGTTCATGTTATCAGTCCAACCCTAGTTTACAACTATACCATTCTTGGAAGCATACTAGGATATGATGAGTGTTTACTTTTGATTACAATACTTATTGAATATCATTAATGATCATCAATTCTAAGTATCATCCCATTTCTCCTTCATATCATATTCTACACTTATTAAGTACATGAATTCATTGTGCCCCTATCATAGCTAATTCCCCCTTATATCTTTGAAAAAATACAAAGGTTTAAACATTGTTGATGTAGGATAAATCATCTTATATGATTGATTTAGCTATACCTCACTTTAATGTATTACCTAGTAGACCGTCTCCAGGGTTTCATAATTGCCAAGCCATAAACTAGGCTTACTATTCATCCTACTAGGGTTTCCCATATTTTCATTTCCAATTAGGGTTTCTCATATTACAACTTGTAATTAGGGTTTCTATTCACATTACATGTTATTACCCTAGAACTAGGGTTTACTATTCACTCCTTAGTGAATTGAACTTATAACATCATCATGTATGAGAAACATCACCATTGATGCCTTTAGATTAGATTGAGATTCATCAATTATCATAATTAGGGTTTCCATGATCTCACATAGGTGGATCATACCTTAATCATGCACATTCATATATATAGAAGGTACTTTACTTGAGTTTCAACCATAAATGGTACTTTCTCTCTCCTCTTACTAATAGATGGTGATTACATCACTCTAGATTACGTTGAGTCAAGTCCTTATTGATTAACATAAACCAAATCACCACTATCATGTCATTAGGGTTTGATTAAAACAAGGTATCATTTAGTTGAACCCTTCAAGGGCATATTGGTAAAGTGCACCATTGATCACCATCATGGGTCAATCCATTAGTCACTTAGTCCCTTAATGTCTTAGGGTACCATTAGGGTTTAGATTAGACCATCATTGGACCAATTACACCTTCAAACGATTAAGCATAATCAGCCCTAAAAGTCTCCAAACGGTTTCACCCCTCAACCTCCAAACGGTCTTGAGATCGTTTGGGGGCATTGACCGTTTGGGCACTTTGACCTTCAAGACCGCATGGATCACCAAGACCGCATGGGTCACCAAGACCGCATGGGTGCATTGACCGTTTGAGAAAGTTGACCTCCAAACCGTTTGAAGCTATGCGACTTGAAACCGTTTGATCTTAAACGATCTTGAGATCGATTGGACCAAACAACCTTGACATCGTTTGAGACCGTTTGGTCCAAATGGGCTCAAAACCGCATGGACCTCAAAGGTGAATCAAAGGTTATAATCGATTGGGATCTTCGATGTTGAAGCCTTCAATTGGTCATATCCTTGTTAACCACTTGTGAATTGAGTCAATTAGGGTTAGCCTTAATCAATTGGACACTAAATTGACCCTCAATTGAAAGCCAATTAGGGTTGAATCCAACTCAATTAGGTTTTTCAATCGGATAATCATCAATGTTCAACAATGTGAATCAAATTGAGGTTGAACCCATCAATTGACCTCCAATTGGGCCCAAACTTGGCCCAAACGGTCTTGAGATCATTTGGACATACTCCAAACGGTCTTGAGACCGTTTTCCCAAAGTTTCATCAAAATCTAAGTCGATTGGATAAGGGTTGAACCCTAATTAGGTCTGAAATCAGCATTTTTATCAATTCATCAACCTATTGTGATTGGACCCTAAAACCATCAAATTACCTTAACCCTAGACCTCCAAACGGTCTTGGGTTGTCTCCAAACGGTCTTGAGACCGTTTGGATGAACCCCCAAACGGTCTTGAGACCGTTTGGGTCCTTCAACCCAAAGTTCACCAAAATCTATCCTTGAAATCAGCAAATCAACCCGATTAGGGTTTAGGGGGTTGAAGTGCCTTCAACTTGTGATTGGTTTGGAATTAGGTTATGATTCTTTACAGAAATTAAATTAAACATGTTTACAACAGACCCTTAAATGGTCTTCCCTTGGTCAACCCTATCAAACGGTCTTGAGACTATTTGATTCTAAACGGTCTTGCAAGACCGCATGAGATCAAACGGTTTGAGACTGTTTGATTTCAAACGGTTTGCAAACCGTTTAGACCAAAAGGTCCAAGGTCATTTGATAAATTTGCCTAGGAATTCACGCCCATCATCTTCAACCTCTATTTAGGTCAGTTACTCCATGGCTTGTTTGCAAAAGTGCAAGGAAGAATGGGGAAGAAGAAGAACTAAGTATCATTTGTAAGAACATAGATATGCATAATAAAGCAAGAAGTTTAGAGTTATAAAACCTACCTCAAACGTTGTTCCTAGAGCTCCAAGCTTCCAAGCTTCAAGCCTTCAATGGCGTCTTGAGCTCCACAAGTTGGCCAAAGGTGATTCTCCAAGGAAAGGATGGGGATGGTCGGCTAGAACAAGAAACCTAAGTAAGCTAACCATAGAACCAACCTTATACAAGGAATTCCTCCAAGAATCTGAGCTAGAAGATGATCTCTTCTCACCTTAGAACAATTTGGTCATCTCCTTGAGTTCCAGAACTCTGCCTTGGTCGGTTGAGCAAGATGAGAAATGAAGAAGAGAAAGGGTACATTTATTTGGTTTGCAAGGGAATAGGCTTATATAATTTAGGTTAGTTTTCACCATAAGGACCTCTAATTCATAGATTTCTCATCTAAGTCCCTCCTTCCTTATAAGCACGTCCAACCATCATAACTTAAGAAAAGCCCATCAAAACTCAAGATTTAAAGGTAAGGAAAACCATCATGCAAGCTAAGGTACATATATGAAGGGTCTCCTTACTCATACTAGGTGAATTTTACTACAAAGATCATTCTTCTTATCTGATTATTTCATTGAAGCGCCCCTTTCATCATTTCTACTCTAAATGATGTCAAGAGTCATATAAGATATTCTAGAAGGTGTATTTTACAAGTTACAACCCACATTTTGGGTAAATTGCACTTTACTCCAAAATTAGGGTTTTAAGCACAAGGATCGTTCCACAAGCTGCATATTGATGCCCAAGCTTGGGAAATCCATCATACCTCATCATTTTCACTCATATGATGTCTCATCATCAAAGTAACATTTTAACCTGTGAAATTTGCAAGTTAATCTCCCTAACTAGGTAATTTGCACATAGGTCCCTGCATTACAAAACAATACAACAACTTTGTTTAAAAAGGGCAGAATTGAAAGTGTATGTTCCTAAGGGACTTAATTACATGCCAGGGAGTAATCACAAGTATTTAATTACATATTTATGCAAAACATCTAGGGTTAGTTTATAACCCAGGTCATGGATGTTACAATTAACATAAGAGAATGGTACAATTATGCAATTAGGTTCAAAAGCATTCAAATAAAGGTCAAACTTACCTGATTATAAAGAATGCATGCAGAAAAATATTCATGTGTTAAAATCACAATTCAGTCCCTAGAAAAAAGGAAAATTTAGAGAAATCAACAAAGTGCATAAAATTATAAACTTGAGCAAACAAAGTCCAAATTTACTCAAATTTGAAACTTAGCATAATCAATTGATATTATAACATAAAATAATGTTTAAATAGGAAAGTACACAGCTAGTTAAAACAAATAAGTATGTTTAATCTTTAAACTGTGTCAGGGGTATTACAACCATAAATCCCGAACAAGGATTCCTTCCTCAAAATCCTATGCAAACAAGGATGGGTAGTTCCAACACATCTCATCCCCTAACTCCCCTGTGACTTTCTCTACACCACATTGATTCCACAATGCCTTCACTAGGGCTATATCCTTCTTCCTCAATTTCTCACATGTCTATCTAAGATCATAACTGGACTCTCTACATAACAAACATCATCATAAAATTCTACTTTAATTGGTTGTATCATCTACTCCATGTCTCAGTGACACTTCCTCAGCATTGAAACATGAAACATGTTGTCAGAATTGTGGAACTCTGGTGGTATATCCAACTTATAGACTACTTTCCAACTTGAGTTATTAATAGGGTAAGGTCCCATGAACCTAGGGGACAACTTACCTTTCTTCCCAAACCTTAGAACACCATTCCAAGGGGAGACTTTAAGATACACATGGTATCCAACTCTAAAGTCTAACAGTCTATGGCAGATATCTACATATGACTTGTACGTCTTGTTCTGCCTACAACTGTTGTTGGATCACCTTGATCTTATCTATAGTCTGCTAAACTAACTCGAGGCCCAACAACTAATATTCGCCTTCCTTGTACAAACAAAGAGGCAACCTACAATGCCTTCCATATAATGCCTTGTATGGTGCCATATCTCTACTCTTACGATATTTGTTGTTGTGGAATAATTCAATTAAGATCAACTTAATATCCCAACTCCCAAGAAATTGAAGTAAACAAGCTCTCCAAAGATCGTCGAGTGTATGAATGGTCCTTTCCTCCTGGCCATTAGTATGCTGGTGAAAGGCCATACAGTGTCCCCAAAGATGTAGGAATAAGCTCCTGAGACATACTTGTAAACTGAGTATAGTTTTCTGACACTATGGTAAATGGTATGTCAAGCAACCAAACTACCTCATCAACATATATTTGACTGGAAAAAAGGTGAGCTAAGTTTGTCAATCGATCAACAATCACCAAAATAAAATCATGATTCTTGGTTGTCCTCGTAAGATGAACCACAAATTCCATGGTTATGGGATCCCATTTACTGTGGAATTGACAAAAGTTGCAACGTCACCATAGGATTTTAATGATATGCCTTAACCTACTAACAAACTAGACACTTGGCCACAAACTCTTCCACATCAGGCTTCAAACATGATCACTAGTACAAGTCCTTCAATTTGTGATACATCTTTTTACTACCAGGATGCACCATGAACATGGAGGAATGAGTATCCTCAAGTACCTTCTCTTTTAGACTATCAACGTCTAGAACCACCATCCAATTGTGAAAATATACTTCTTAGTCATCTTCCTCATGAAACCCATCATGCTTCCCACTACCAAACTTTGATATGATATTATGTGTCACAGTATCATCCATTTGTGCATCTCTTATTTAGTGTATTAATGTTGGCTTGACCTGTATCTATGCCAATAAGGATACTTCAAATTGTACATTCATTTGTCTAATAGACACCAACATATTCCTCTTGTGACATACCATGGAGTACAGTTGTACTTTATCTGTAGATGATGATGAAGAAACATATAACTTTCTACTCAATGCATTATCCACTACATACATCTTTATAGGATGATATATTATTGTATAGTCATAGTCCTTGATCAGATATACCCATCTCCTTTGCCTCATGTTCAACTCCTTCTTCAAGAAGATGTACTGTAAATTCTTGTGATTTGCAAATATTTTAAAAGTAGTGCCTCCAAACATTTAGAACAATAACCATAGATTCTAACTATAGATCATGAGTTGGGTACCTCTCCTTGTATTTCATATTCTATCAAGAAGTAAAAGAAATCACATTCTTATCCTACATAAGCATACACATCAACCCATTCTTTAAAGCATTACAAAAGATGATACCCTTTTCCAGGCTCTGGCAGCATTAACACAAGAGTACTAGTCAACTTATCATTTAACCACTAGAAAGAGTGTTGGAATTTCTCATCCAAAATAAAAGATAGACACTTCCTAGTTAAACTTGTCAAAGATAAATCTGCTATATTGAAATTCTAGATGAACCTCCTATAATAATTGTTTGATCTAGGAAGCTTTAAGCCTCACTCAGTTTCTTGGACTGCTCCCATGCCAACATTAACTCCACCTTCTTAGGTTCTACACAAACACCTTTGTATAAAATGACATGACCAAGAAAAGACACCTCAAGCAACCAAAACTTACACTTATTAAACTTAGCAAAATCTTATGCTACCTCAACAACTCCAAATCCTGATGAAGATGATGCTCATATTGTTGGTTGTTCCTAGAGTATAATAAGATTCCATCTATGAACACCACCATACAATGATCAAGGTATAGTCTGAAAATTTTGTTCATCAACAATGTTGACCTATTAGTTAACCCAAATGGAATAACTATAAACTAATAATGACCATAACTAGTCCTGAAAGCAGTCTTAGGTATCATCTACCTTGATTGTAAGTTGGTGATATTCTGATATTAGATCTGTCTTGGAAAATATTATATCATCCCTCAACTGATCAAACAAGTCATCTATTCTTGGCAATCGATACTTTTTCTCAACTATGACCTTTTTCAGCTATCGGTAGTCTATGCAAAGCCTCATAAAACCATCCTTCTTCTGGACAAACAACATTGAAGCACCACAATGGGAAGTGCTCGGCCGTATGAAACCCTTATCCAACAACTCTTGCAACTACTTCTTCAACTTCTCATCTCAACTGGAGCCATCCTATAGGGTGCATGTACTATGGATTTTGTGCTAGGATCTAGATTGATTTCAAAATAAATCTCTCTTGGGGGTGGAACACCTAGAAACTCTTTGGGAAAAACATCCTCAAAATCACTCACTAAGGTGCATCCTAGATATTGGAACTCCTCATCTTGGTATCCACCACATTATCCAAGTAATCCTCACATCCCTATCTCATTAAATTATCTACTATCACAAACAACACAAGATAGGTAGAAAGAATCTCCCTATCTCCTTAGAAAGTCTAAGAAACATCACCATCATAAAAGTTAGAAAATTTGGAACAATAGTCCAAAACAACCTTGTCTCTAAGGTATCCATAGGATCACATCAAATCCATGCATATCAATTATCACAAGATCTACTTGAATGTTGTGTCATGATAAAGAAAGAGTGAAAGATGAATAAACTTCCCGCAACACAATGTAAGCAATCAAAGGGATTTTTAACAAGAGGTTATCATTTATACTACAAATAAGCAAGTTAAAACTATTTATCACCTCTCTTATGATAAATGAGTGTGTCACACCCAGGTTAACCAAAATAGTTACAAAGGTAGATGTAAATAAGTCAGAATGAAAAAGTCTCAACATACTTGTGACAACTCACAGGTTGAACACTCCTTCCGTATGACTCATGGAATGGAATCTAGAAGTTGCATGTTTTTGTCCTCAACCTCTACATGCTGGTCCTGAAGACCCTTCATGTGTGTTTGTCCATATCCTTTACTGCTACCACTACTGTATAGATACTTTTGTGACACCATGTGGATCTTCCTTGGCTGCTAAGTAATCTCTTGATTCTTCATGGGGCAAGACCACTTCATATGTCCAAGTCGACCACACTTGAAGTAGGTCCTTGTATCACACAGTGTTGTAGATGACCTTGACACGGACATAGACTCCAAACTATTCACCCTAACTGTAGCAAAGCTACAACCTCACCCTTTGCTAGAATACCACTTTGGTTTTACATATGCCCTTGGTTCATAAATAGTTGATCTCTATTGTAACTATTGATATTTTTGGGGTAGAGAACCTTTGCTTCTTGAAACTTGTAGACCATTGTGCTTGAAATTGTGTTCACCTCTTCCTTTTTATAGCCTCTCATTGGTTTACACATATCATGGCTCTCCTCCTCACGAACTCCATGAAGGTTAAAAACTTCTCACGCGACTTCAAAGTAATGTCATCCTTGGCAACTTAACATTTAAGCCTTTATTAAAACCTTCTTATCCTATCATTCTCCATTGTTTCCATGTGAGGAAAAAACCTCAACAATTCCATAAAATTTGTCACCTATTCATTCAGAAACCATGATCCCTAGTGCAATCTCTCAAACTTATCCATTTCTCCTCTAAAAATGTCTTTTGGAAGTGACAACTAACAAACTCTCACTGAAACTCCTCCCAATCGATCACCTCAACCGATCTCTTTTCTTACTCATTGGCTCATTAGTGGAACACACTACCCTTAAGAAAGTAGATTGCATGCTTCACCTTACCGTCATCAGTGATATTTAGGATCTTAATCACCTTCTCTAACCTCGTCAGCCACATATCTACATTTGTTGTGTCTGTTGTGGCTGCAGATTCGATGGGTCTCACATGCTTCAACTTATTAAAGGTCTTCTTGGGATTGTGAAATTCATCATTTGGGATAGGTGCCCTTAGTTGAGGCATAGGTACAATGTCTGTTAGATGCATGATCATTGTCGTTACTTGTCTAAAGGAAGATTGAGAAATTAGAGAAGTTATATGTTTTAGGTCAAAAGGAGGTGGGATAGTATGTTCAGGACCGTCTTGGGTTCTCTTCCTTCCAATACTCATCTCCTACCATCATCTCCAAGTGCCACATAACTACTCTAAGCATTATTCACATTCTCCAGACATGTCAGCATAACCATAAATCAGGGTTATATATGTTGGATACATAAGAAAAACACAACTTCCTAAGTCATATGTCCATGTAGTCTCGGTGAATCGAAAGCTCTGATACCACCAAATGTGTGAACCCACAACATAGAACAAGTTCCTCAAAACCAAAACATCGATCAAACACTAATCAATTATATTATAAAAAAAAGTATTGAGTAAAAACCGAATATAATTTCCATTCAATTTGAAAGAAGCATTTATACAAAGGTCCAACATCATATAAATTCATACCAGGTTTCTTTGCATGAGTTCCATGGCCTCATCCACAACCTTTATAAAAAATTATTTTCCATATAATAACAACATTTACATCATTCATGATATACAACTAAAATTTCAAGTTGATGTACATCATATATCAACCCCCCTATCCAGACCAGAGAGTAAAGGGACAACTCTAGGACTCTATTTTAACCAAACCAATGTATTAGATTCACTTATCTTCAAATTGATCCTCCTCAACACCAAGAACGCAATATTTCTCACCTAAAAATGTGTATAAACCCACAAGGTGAGACCCATGTCCCAGTGATATGATATAACAAATAACAACATTTATTTCTTACAAGAAAATTATGTGATTAAATGATTTAAAGGTAATAGTATGATAGTTTAGGACATTGGGCATTGTATATAAAGTGATCAAGCATGACAAGAATTAGAGGTATAGGTAACCACA
Organism: Alisma plantago-aquatica; assembly: GCA_963693085.1. Lineage (NCBI taxonomy): Eukaryota > Viridiplantae > Streptophyta > Magnoliopsida > Alismatales > Alismataceae > Alisma > Alisma plantago-aquatica. The sequence continues at coordinate 974,030,220 of OY856413.1, read as the reverse complement.
CATGTGAACATGTGAATCACATATAATATTACCAAAAAAATAAAAACAATGATTATCATCCAATGTTGTTCTACAAAGAAACCCTAAAAGTTGAACTACACAGTTCAATTACTTATTTTATTTAGACTTGGGTAGTTTGAGTAGTACCTCTCAAACTACTGCTAACCATTGTGGAGTCACAATCTATCCCATATAAGATCTAGGACGATCAAGACCCTAAATATCTCTTCCCCTCAATCAATACAAGTGACAAATTGTAGTGGCTCATTAGCCCGAACTACTAAAATCCAACCTGATCCATCTTGGGTGCACATGACATTACAAGAAACGGGGGTATAACCCCCCACATCCAATTAATGACCACAACCAGTTTCTATTACATTGAATCCAAAGCACGACCTCAACACTCCATAAAACCTTGAAATCAATATGTCATTAATATGCCCTCTCTACACCTGCATATACTCAATAATATATGACTTTGAAATCCTCTCATATTACTCATTTCACTATCCAATTAATTCTGACACTTAGACAGTTCTACGGTCTCAGGGAACTACATAATTGAGGTTACACTTGATAATAAACAAAAGGAAATCCTATCCCTACATAATAATAATTACAAATCTTAAACTTGATAAGAATTACATTTTTAGGGGTCATTACACTTGTATTTCAAATTTTAGACTTTGCATGTTTTAGTAAAATGTCACTATACATCATAAAATGTTCATAAAATATAAATAAGCTTAAGAACTCATATTATCATCTTATTTATACAAAACAATGCAAAAAAGGCCATATTTTGGCCTAGAACCAACTTTATAAAATAAGATTAAGGCCATGCATGTATTTAGTAGGAAAATAATGCATTAAGGATTTATATCACTTGTCCCAATGACGAAGAAAACATCCAAACATAAAGAAATACAAAAATGAGAATCAAAGCTCTAAGAATATCCTCCAATAGCTCCTGGGAAGCTCCAATCTTCAATAATGTGAAGTATCTAGAGTGAAGAGAGAAGGAAAGAGGGTTATTCATCCATAAGTATGTGTTTTTAGATAGAGGCACCATGGATATCAACCATTATGAAGGGGATAAATAAGAAAACAATAAGAAAAAAAGGTTTGGAGAGAAAATCTTAGGTGTATAAAGTAGGAAACAAACCAAGAAGGATTTCAACATCCTAGGAGAAAAAGATCGAGGCTTGCACCCACATGCAACCATGATCACACAAGGCATGACACCCATTAATATCTCCTTCGACAATTAATGGTTTCTTATAGGTCCAAGAATAAGAAATTTGGTAAACAACTCATTTGAAATAAATAGGAAGGAGTATTTATGTCTAGGATGAAAGAGAAAGGAAGTCAAAGGTCAAAAGTTGTGTTTCCATCAGTCAAAGCCTAGGTTCTCCTTCAATTTGTACATTCAAAACCTCCATCAGTATGCATAATTTCCATTTGTTTGTGAGAATGTGGAAAACCCTTTGGTTGTTGATTGCAGAGAACAACCAACACCTAGAATAACCATTGATTGTCACACTCAGAATAACCATCAATTATCACACCCACAATAACCATTGGTTTTCACACTCATAAAAACCATCAGTTGTCATCATGCAAAACAACCATTTGTTGTTGAACATTCAAAACAATTTTTGGTTGTGAAGCTTAGCAAGTATTAGAATGTGCACTTACAAACACATCCATACAAAACTAACATAAGAGAATGATACATTTATGCAACCAGGTTCAAAATCAATAAAATAAAGTGAAAATTTACCAAATTATAAAGAATACCACACAACAAATATTTATGGGTTAAAATTGCAGTTAGGTCCTTAGAAAAGGTAACAATTTCATATAAGTCCACAAAGTGCATAAAACTATAGAACATGAGTAGATGAAGTCCGAATTGGATCTAATTTATAATATAAGACCATAAAATGATACGAAACATAAGAAAATCTTTAATAGGAAACTAAACACCCAATTAAGTAAAAAACATATATAAGCCTTAAACCAGGTTAGGGGTCTGATAACCAACTTTAGGCAAAAGGGATCCAATTCCCTTTTATGTGCTGCATGTGTAGGAAACAGAAAGAATATATGGATAACATAATTTTTAAATGTCAATATTCCAATGAGATATTGGAGCTTCCATTGGGAGGGATCTGTCTTAAAAATGTTCGTAAAGATATCTCTAAGGTTCTTAGGGACAATGACCATACTGCAAAATCATTGTTCTTTTTTATTATTTATACAATATGGAGAGATAGGAATTATACCATATTTTAAGAGGGAAAATTCAATGTGATAGATAGTTGGATAAGTACAAAGTTACATATATATACTTTTTATAGTATTTTCTCTTCTTTTGTCCTCACTTGTAAAGCTTTCATGTACATATTTTTGTGAGAAGTAACAAAATGGAGGCGACACACTTTGAGGATAAAAATGTTTGATTGAGTATTTGTTTTTACTATTGTTATGTAGATGTAAAAGTGGGAAAATGTTTCCACAAGATCACCAATAAAAAAAATTGTAGTCTAGGATGGAATTGGAATACTAGTGCTACATATTAGTGAAAATACCTTGATTAACAACAATGAATTGTATTCTTATAACTATATTAAAAATTAAAAAGGCCTTTTATTAAGAACTAACATTCATGAAATGTGGAATTTCAAGTTTCCTTGTCTGTCTCTGAAGGGATATAGTCGTATTAGTCTTTTGTTTTCTTGTTTTATCAATCATAATTACCAACTCTAGAATATTGGTTGAATGTATGATGTACTTCAAATTTTTGATAGTAAGAAGCCACTTTTACTGTTGTCAATTTGTATGTGACTATATGAATCCATATGAATTCTTGGGACACAAATGGGGAGTAGATGTAAAAGATAATTGGTTGTATTAAGAATCAAACATCACAATACTTTCTCAACTAGTAGGGTGTAACATCCTAGGATTCTATTTCGTATATAAAATGAACATGAAAGGAATGATTGGACTACCCATATTGTAATGACACCACCTCTCGGTAACCCCCAATTAAGGGAGACCAAGAGGTCAGAGTCGTTATCCCAATTTCCCGGATCAAAGTTTCGACAAATAATCAATAATAATTATAAAATTCTACAAAACTATACCGAAAATTAGAATAAAATAAAACTTTGCATACCTTTTTCAAAAACTTGGATATCTACTTCTATCAACAACTAGAGTCTATTCTAACTAATCCTCCTTTACACTTTGATACTTAATTTCATAATATGCCACTTTACTGTTTGTCTTTTTCCAACTTGTACCTAAAACGCCGACAAACAAAATGTCGACCAACATAAATGAATATGTCGGTATGTGGGGACAAACAAAATATCAAACATAAGGCTAAAAACCTACTTATCACAATCAAGGTAATTAACAATTCAATTCACATTTTCAATGTGTCAATCGCCACCGCTTTTACCCTAACCCTGGAATACCCCCATTAGGGTTTCTCTTTTGCCATTGACTTAAGCCACCTTCTCCATCCTGAGCTTGGTGCCTGGGGTCTCCTCTCAGAGTGCCCATTAGTCATGCAACAAAGACCACCTTCTCTATCCTGAGCTTAGTGTCTGGGGTCACCACTCATGGTGCCCATGGGTCTTCCCTCCTGGGCTTGACCTTTTGGCATCATCCATTAGGGTGGCATGTAGGTGCGAGAACACACACTTATATCATAATTGTGATAATCATAGTGACTTTATGATTTGCAAGTATGAACATCCAAACTGATAGGTTGCATTCAATGCGATCAATCATCCAAAAAACCTTCGAGAAACTAATGCAGTTAACCATAATTAACCACATACCTAATCCAGAGCAACTTGATGTCCAAGAAATAATGATAAAGAACAATCACACAAGTAATCAACAATATCCTGAAATTAATGCATAACATCCAAGTGTTATAGTTTATCCAAAACATTCTCATGATAGACTTGGATTCCACCTTAGGCTTTCTAGGCCACTTTAGGGTTTTATTAGGGTTTTAGCCTCCATAATACCTTTATCACGTTTAATAATCTTTTACACTAAAACTACCATCTTTATCCTTTTAAGTTATTTCAAGATCATTAAACTCAATTATCACATTCGGTTTCTTTCAAATAAGCAACTCATATTTCATTATAGTTCAATTCATATATGAACTCTATTCATCACTAATTCCACCTTTATCTACTAGAAAACCCTAATTACCAAATTAAGGGTATTTATCCACAATTAGGAACTTTTATACTCAAAAATAGCTTAGAACCATCATATCTTTGCTTTATACATGAATTTGAACAATTAAAGCCATTAAGAATCATAATTACTAACATTAGGGTTTCAAGGCCCATTAAAGCTTATTTATGTACATGGAACCCTAAATTAATCCAATTATGCATAAAGTTCATCCTTTTAGATCTGATGCATCTTTTTATAATCAATAGGTTAATAACAACTTTAACCATCCATATAACCCTTCTTGATACATTAATCATCTTAAATTAGGGTTTCTTAATCATTAATGCATTAAAGTTGATAACTTCCACTATTTTTCTAATTTCAAGAGGAATTAGCTTCTAAATCTATTTTTAATGGATTCCTCGCATTTTTCTGAGAAAAATACATATATTATATGTACCCTTTCGATCTACTAATAATTAGATACGATTTTTGTAAGAATTGCTTACTTGGACCAATAGTAGGCTGCCACATCATCTCTTCCATGCATTACATAGCCGCGGCCGATTATAACCAAATTACCATACTGCCCTCACTTAAGCGGCTGACTTTTCATAGCAGGGAGGGGCAAATATGTTAAAAACTTCCCAATCTTCTTCCTCCTCATGAAGCCCTAGTGCTGCCGACTGCAGTAGCTCGGGGGGGGTCTCCTCCTTCCATTCCTTGGACCCTAAGGGCACTGGCGATGGTCCCTCTACTTTCGCCGCCCTTCGCCGCACTTGAGGAAGCCCCCAGCTGCGGCCGAGGTGATGGGGGTCGGGCCGGCAGCTTCTTCTGTGGCGGCTGAACTTGCAGACCCGCTGCAGGCGGCTGGAGCAAAGTCGAGAGCGTGGGATGATAGCTAATCATCCTAGGTCATCGTGGGAGCTTCATGCCTCCATCGAGATCCTATCACAGCTACTTGTTGCCCCCGAGATAGCCCTATACCCTCTTGGTTAGGGTTTAAATGAAAAGAAGAAGGAGAAGAGAGAGGGATGTATGGAATCCTCTTAGATTCAGCCAAGGGTTATACCCTTTATATAGGGGTGGGTAGCAATGCCCTAACATGCTTGCCCACTAAGAAACAAATCCCTTTTCCAATAAGAAACCAAGTTCCTTCATTAGGAAGCAATCTTCTCTCTCTTAAATATCTCTTTGATATTCTTTATTCTTTAGATATTAGGAATTCGAAAATTACCTCTTTTATTCTCTTTATACTTGGATTTTAATCCATTGGCCACGAAATTATACTTCCTCGTAGAAGAAAGTACCTCTTTTAATAATATTGCAAATTCATTAATTATGTATCACATTATCCTCTTATTTTGTATTATTTTGCATTTCCTCTTTCTTCTTATTCATTGGGACTCCTTGGATCCCAAGAAATCCTAAGATTTTGAAATTCCTTTTTAAGGATACTTATCATCCTTCTAGATGCATCTACATTCTTAATTTTTCATTATCTTACTTATTTCTTTATTAAGATTTTTTTTCAAGGATTTCTCTTTATCTTTCATTTTCTTTTTCCTCTTTTCATATTTCTTTTATTAGAAATCACATAGAAACGAAATTTATTTAATTGTGGCCATTAATTCCACTTTCTAGAGATTCTATGTATTTCTCATAATTACTTTGCTTAATATCCAGTATCTTGCATATTTTCCTTTTATTTGGACTTTTCTTCTTTTCTTCTCTTTTATATCCATTATTGGATTAATCTAATAATAGAAATTACGAAAAGGGAGATTTGCAAAGAAATCCATCTTTTGAAGCAAAGCATACAACCTTTTCAATTAAGTCCATATTCACAAAATCTTTACAATTCAATTATGAAAACATATACAAAATTGAGGTTGTAACATCCTTCCCCTCTTATAGGAATTTTGCCCTCAAAATTCCCTCAAACATACAAACAAATAGGATAAGACTTCCTCATGTCCATCATGGCTCCCATGTGGTTTTACCCT
>OY856413.1:973653996-974018996 GCA_963693085.1 Alisma plantago-aquatica | reverse complement strand
ACGAACACAGTGAATATGAACCCTCTGAATCTCATTTCAAAGTCGCGTGTCTACTCGAAGACAACTATAACAACTTTGAAATTAATAAAGAATTATTAAAGAAAGACTTTTTATATGATAATAATAAACCAAAAGTAAAATGGTTTTTTACACATTTTGATAAATATGAAAGGTCGGCTATAAGAGATCTATGGTATTCTCAAATGAAACAGTTAAATAAGAATATATATTTCTTTGATTGGTATGAATCTAATTATCTTAATGCACTAAAAGAAATGTTACCTAATCTCCCTAGTGAGGATCGCACTATGGTAATAGAAAAACTATCCTTAACATGGAAACATGCTACAAAAGATGAAGAAGTTGAATCTATTCATCCACCCTTTCAAGCTATAAAATTTGGAGAAAATGACATCAAGGCCAGTCCATTAAAACTAATGGAATATAGTCAAGAACCAGCTAAAACACACCATATAGCTCATATATTTGAACAAAATAACTATACAAATATAAATCTTCAAACCCTTAGCAAACAAACTGAAAGGATGGAGACAATGCTTATTGATATTAGCAAAGTACCAATATATCAAAAGAAAGTAGAAACAAAAAATTTGCCACTTATTGTTCCTCAAACTATAAATGGAAATATTATATTAGGAAAAAAGGCACCCATTAAGTTTGATAAACAACTCGATGAATTAACACATGAAATCACAAGACGGCTAGACCAATTAAATCTTCAAAAACCAACCGTTACTACAATATATGGAGATTCATCATATTCAGATGAAGAAGATATACCTAAGAATCTAGAACTAAATAAAGTCAGCTTTGGTAAAACTGCTCGATTTTCAAAAACAAAAAATTATTACTCTAGACCAACGCCGGTTGACCTACAATTTGAAGAAACTCCTGATCTTACTTTATGTCAATTTGATGGCCAATCTCTTATAGAATGGAACTTAGATGGATTTTTAGAATACCAAATATTACAAATTTGCCATCAAATGCTGATATATGCCAATGCTTGTCGAGCTCACGGTAGTCTTGAAACTACAATTGCCCAAATGATAACTTCATCATTTACGGGTCAGTTAAGAGGATGGTGGATTAATTATCTTAGTGAAACACAAAGACAAGAAATACTTCAAGCTACAAAAAGAAATGAGCATGGTGCTCAAATTAAGTTAGAAAATGGTCAACCCCAATCAGACGCAGTATATACTCTAATAGTAAACATAATTCAACATTTTATAGGCCATAATGGCACTATATTAGAAAAACTTAGGGAACAACTAATGAATTTAAGATGTAAGAATCTGAGTGATTTTCGTTGGTATAAAGATGTTTTTCTTTCTAAAGTTTTCCAATTCACAGATTGTAATTCTGTTGTTTGGAAAGAAAAGTTTTTATCTGGATTACCTGTTTTATTCGCTGAAAAGGTAAGAGAACATATTAGACAAGCATATAATAATGTTGTCCCTCTAGAACATATATCCTATGGAGAAATAATACAAAGAATAAACCAAACAGGACTATCTCTTTGTAATGACTATAAATTAAAAAATCAATTAAAAAGACAACAAACAATAGATAAAAAGGAACTAGGAGAATTTTGTTATCAATTTGGATGGGACATGGATTTACCAAAAGAAAAGAAACGGGACTATATAGACGAAATTACAATATGAGTGAGGTGGAGGAAGGATTACAAGACTTAGAAATTCTCTAGGGAGGAGAATTTTGATCTAAGGCACTTCCTACTACAAAAGCTAAACTCAATAAGTAAGGGGAGCTCTTTGTGTGGAAGAGTGTTGTGCCTCTTACAACTCTTTTTAATAGATATTTAATTTGTTTATGAATATGGGGGAATGCTTGCATAAAATTAATTAAATAACGTCAGGGAACTTACAGTTGGCGTTGAGTACGTTGTTGATCTCACCGAGTGACCGTCGGGAACGTCACTGGAGCTTTGGGAATCTCCTTGATCTTGCTTTTAATCAAAGAACGGATCTTTGATTATGATTCAAAGAGACAAGAACATGCACACACAATTTTAACTTAACAAAACACAGATGGAATTTTTATTGGCAACTGGAGGGTTTACACTCAGAAAATATATGGAAACTAAGAACACATGACTATATAGATGAAATTACAATATGAGTGAGGTGGAGGAAGGATTACAAGACTTAGAAATTCTCTAGGGAGGTGAATTTCGAGCTAAGGCACTTCCTACTACAAAAGCTAAACTCAATAAGCAAGGGGAGCTCTTTGTGTGGAAGAGTGTTGTGCCTCTTGCAACTCTTTCCCTTCTTCTTCAACTTCTTTGCCTTTTATAGGCACCTTGGATGGAGTGGACGAAATTCTTTTTCTTGCCACTTGCTCTCCTTCATTTGTGTCTTTGACAAGTGTTGTAGTGGCTAAGTTTGATGTATTTGCCACTTGTTTATTCATCCTTGTGCCCTAGACAAGTGTTTGATGCATTTCATGCAATAAAATATTCTTGTCTTCTTCTCCATTTGTTTTTTATAGAGATGTCACTTCCATGTTTGAGTGACCTCATTTTTATAGATGGAATCTTAAGCAAAATGTTTAAAATATTTTGCTTTTACTTTACCACATCATTGTTTTTATTCACCTTTACCTTTTACCAGACTGTTGCTTTTTTATTTACTTTTGACTTTTATCCATTACTTTTTTACCCAAACTTTTTTATTGTCCGGTAACTATTTTTCACTTTCTTCCTTTTTTCTGTCTTCTTCAATTTCAGGTTTATTTGAGTCCTTTAGACTATTTTCATCCATAACTTTTGTCATTTCTTCAAAAACCATCAATTGTAGTTGATTATCCGCAATGTTTGGATTTTCAATTTGAATTTTTCTTGTCAACTCTTGCTTTAGTTGACTAAATGAAAACATTTTATTTGTTTTAGTTTCTTGGTGTTGGGATCCAGAAACTAGTATTGGAATTAATTTTCCCTTTAAAATGGGATCAATATTGAATTTGTCCCACCATTTGACATATATCTGTCTTTCCAGAATTGGTGGTAATTCGGTTGTTTCTTTTTCCCACTTCCATTGTATAACCCATGGTATTCCATGAGATGATATATATTTCATCATGTTTAAGTCTTCTTCAATAAGATCATTTCCCATAATATTTTTCTTTAATATTGTGGGGAGTATTTCTCTTATTGCCCCAAAATTTTTCCAGAATTTATAGAAAAACCAATTCGGTAATTTGGTTTGTAAAGACCATTTCACTGACCATGTATGACTCATTTGTGTGTTCTGAACATATAAAACTTTTTCCCACGCATTTTGATAATCCCAATAATTATAATATTGGGGTTGACAGAATGTTTTGAATCTTCTTGGAATATTAGGGTATCCTTCTTTATTCCATTCAGATAACGTGATTATTTTTTGAATTTTTAGTTGAGAGAACTGTAGGTTTCTTTTTGTGGCTTTATCTCTATAATTATGAAAAACTTTTACACTTCCTGTTTCTAAAAGGATTTTTTCATAGTATATTTGTTTTTTCCCAGGTAGGGTGGGAATATGATTGTATCCTTCAGGAAAATATCTGTTTATTATATATTCAATTTCTTTTGAGAGATCCTCATTCTCAAGAATAAGTACCTCTTCAGATGATTTCAGAATAAATTCAGAGGATGTTTTAGTTGACGAATCAACTTCAATGTTTTGTATATTTTCTTTCTCCCTCCTCGTCTGTGTCATTGCGGGAGGACTTTGTTTAGTAGCTAGAATTGATGTCATTATGCTAGCCTTTTTGAAGACAATTTCCCTGCAAAAATTCTCTCGATAAGAAATCAGGTAAAAAATTATTTTCTCCTTTTATGAATTCTATATCAAAATCAAATATAGGTAATATTGCTTGCCATCTAGCAAATATTTGTTTTGAGGCAAGATTTTTAACATCCTTTTCTAAAACAAATTTTGCTGATTTACAATCTACTCTTAATAAAAATTTATTATTTAAAAGATCACCTTGAAATTTTGTAATTGAGAGAACTATGGCTAATATTTCTTCTTTTATAGTTGAATAATTTTTTCTTGTTTCATTCCATACTCCTGAGGTGTATCGAACCAAATGTTCTTTATTATCAATTTTTTGCTTAAGAATTCCTCCGTATCCTATATATGATGCGTTTGTTTCTACTATTTTATAGGCTTCTGGGTCAACGATATTTAAACATGGTAATCGTTGAACCTTTAATTTGATTCTTTGAATGGCCTTGGTGTGATCTATGGTCCAACTTGGTGGAATCTTTTTTAATCTATCTGTAAGGAGTTTTCTATCTAGTGACAGATTTTCATAGAAATCAGATATGTAGTTTAAGCATCCTAAAAATCTTTGGAGTTGTTTTTTCTCTAGGATTTCATCTGGGAATTTGTTAGCAAAGTCTATGGCTCTTACTATAGGTGATACCGTTCCCTTTTCTATTTTTTAACCCAGAAATTGAATACTTGTTTGAAATAATTTCATCTTTTTAGCAGAGACTACTAGTCCATTATGTTTTATTATTTGAAGGAATGTGTTTAGGTGTTTCCAATGTTGGTCACAATCTTTAGAGAAAATAAGTACATCATCAATATAGACTATACTAAAAGAAGTATATGGATTAAATATCTCATTCATTATTTTTTGGAATTCTGATGGAGCATTTTTTAGCCCAAAAGGCATAACATAACATTCATAGTGACCAAAAGGTACTGTGAAGGAAGTTTTATATCTATCTTCTTCACTTATTTGTATTTTCCAGAATCCAGATTTCATATCAAATTTTGAGAAGATATTAGCACCATGTATTCTTTTTATTAAGTCATGCTTATTAGGAATTGGATATCTGATCCATTGGAGTACTTTGTTTAGAGGTTTGTAATTAATTACAAGCCTAGGAGCCCCTCTTTCTATTTCAGATGCATTTTCTACATAGAAAGCAGCGCAACTCCATGGAGAGGAGCTAGGTCTAATTAATTTCTTTGTCTCAAGTTCTTTTATTTCATTTTTACATATATCTAAAAGTCTTTGATCCATTTGGATGGGTCAGGCTTTTGTTGGAATATTAGTTTCAGCAAAGTTGTTAATGTATGGTAAAGTAACTTCATGTTTCTTTCTATGCCAGAATGCAGAGGGTAGTGTGGAGCATATTTCCTTTTCAACTTTTTCTTGAAATTCTATTATTAGTTTTTGAAAATTACTACTGTTGATTTTATTATGGATTCTTTCAGTTTCTATTTCTGTGTTAAGTTCGTTAATGAAGTTTTCTTTATATTTGATTGAAGTGTTTATTTGTTGTATAAACGATACTTTGGGTTCATTTTTAAACTTAAAGGTAATCATTTTTCCATTTATATTAGCATGTACTCCTTTTGTATCTACTATAATAGGTAGTATTTTATTCAGGAATGGTGTCCCTATTATTATGTCCTCGGTTATATATTTGGCTAGCATGAAAGTAGTTTTAATACATGTATGTTTTATACAAACATGGACATTAGGGATTTTATAATTGATTTGTAATTTATCATTGGTGCATGAATTGACATTGTGTGTGGTTTTTTCGAAATATTTAGTTGGTATTAGACCTTCTCTAATACAGTTTATGTCTGCTCCAGAATCAAATAAAGCTAGTTTCTTAATAGTGAAATCTGGGTTAATTTTAATTATAACATCCCCCTTCCATTTCCTTTTTATATATTGTTGGATGCTATTTAGGGACTTATTTTTGGATTTATTTTGACTTTCTAAATTTTCATATGTCTTTTTAGTTTCTTTTAAATCTTTTATTTCCTTTTTAATAATTTTTTTTTCTCTTTTGAAGTCTTTTAGAGTTGGTTGTTTTTCAGTTGCCTTTTTAGTATCATATGAAATATTTTGGTTTGGACTACCTTTAGAGTTGATTTCCTTTTTATTCATTTTCATATATTTTGAAAATAATTTTAATTTTTCTTGATCATTTTTAACATTATTAATAGTTTCAAGAATGAAGTATTGTTCTGTGCTTAATACCTTTACAAAGTACTCTTCGCTTTCTTTACTTGTAGTTTTAGATGGATTATTTACTTTATCAATCATGTGTTTATTGGAAGAATGAGAACTTTCTTCTTTTAATTGTAGATTACTCTTATTTTTTATATTTTGGACTGATAGGTTTTCATGGTGCAATGGTCTGGGATTACTGTCAGACTTACTAGGCTCATACCACGGTGGAACAAGTCTATAGATTTTTTCTTTAAGTTCTTTGATATAATAATTTTTATACCATTCAAAGAAATGTATATTTTTTCTATGGTATTGCATTTGTGAGTACCATTTTTCTCTAATGTAATCTCTTTCCTTTTTATCAAAGTTTTCATAAAATTGTTTTGTCTTGAACTGGTTTTTATCAGATAAAAATTCTTCTCTTAGCTTTTCTTTATCGATGATGAAATTATTTTTATTTTCCATTGAATGTCTTTTATTTATGGTCTGAAGGGTATTTATTATTTTATTGACACCTGATAGTGAGTTAAGCGTTGTATTCAATTTTTTTTTTATAGTTGAAGATACAGAGTTGTCAAAAATAAAGAGATCTGAGGCTTAAATCTTAAAAATTTTAAAACCAAAAGAGCTTGATAAAAATAATGATTTTGTTGAGCAATCTTATTCTCTTTTCAATAAGTTCATTCCTAGTGGCCTGTCAATAGTTGAACTACTGCGACAAGGAGGCCTCGGACCTAGGTATTTCTTAAAGAAAATTGAATATGATACACTCAGAAAGGTTTGTGGGTGAGAGATTGAAATCATCAATCAAGGGATTACTAAGTGGTCTGTCAATAGCTAATCCTAGCCCTACAAAACCCTAGAACGCCTACCACGGCTAAAGCGGGTGCAACGGGCTACCACTACGACAAGGAGGCCTCGGGCCCTAGAAGCCCAAGAAGGAAAACCCCAAACTCTCACCCCTTCAGAGAAAGAGAAAGAGACGCAAGTATATCCCAACCGCCCCTAACTTGGCTCTGATACCATTTAGGGTGGAAGCTAGGATTTTGGTGGTTGGTCGGTAGAGATTTGGTGGAATGCGGTATCAGAGCCAAGTTAGGGGCGGTTGGGATATACTTGCGTCTCTTTCTCTTTCTCTGAAGGGGTGAGAGTTTGGGGTTTTTCTTCTTGGGCTTCTAGGGTCCGAGGCCTCCTTGTCGTAGTGGTAGCCCGTTGCACCCGCTTTAGCCGTGGTAGGCGTTTAGGGTTTTGTAGGGCTAGGTTTAGCTATTGACAGGCCACCTATTATCTCCAAGGAATCAACATCCCAACTCTTCTATATTACAATTCATCCCTAAAGACCAATGGAAAGAATACTCTCCAGAATTTCTACCAATTCCCATACAAACCCTTCCATAGTTCGAACAATGTCAATAAAAAATTGTGAACAAATTAATTTTAAAAATATAGAACAATCCATTCAAAATTGGGAAATCCCTAAAGTTCCCATAAAAGACATCTACTCTAAAGGTAGTTTTCGATTGATGTCCAACTATTACATCAAAACTATTGAAAAAACTATATCAGTTACATCTTCACAAGAATGCATACAACTTCTATCTAAAAGAGATATAAACATGATAAAAAAATAACTCGAGATACAACTTCATTCATTTAGGATTAGTCCAAGTATCCGCCAAATCCTTAACAAGAAAAGGTATAAATTGTTCTGTACTCTTGTGCCTTAGAGACTGTAGGCATCTAAAATTTTCAGATTCCCTTCTTGGACTCGTTGAATCCACTTAAGACGATGGACCTATTTACTTTAATGCATTTCCTAATTTCTCAGTTTCCCTTACCAACCCAGGCCTTTTGAAGGTCTTAACCTTGAATGTGCAAACATCAGGATTTGACATGGATCCAAATTCTGAAAATATTGTACTATGTTATAGAGTTTGCTTCAAGGCCATGAACACAGTAACTCCTCAATCTTTGATTTGCCCAGAAAAGGGGCTTACAACTCTTTTTCTAACCAATATAAGAAACAAATCCATTATTCCTAAGGCCTTGCGATGGGAGGAAGTTAAGCTTCCAGAAAATTGGACCATGCCACAAGCAAATGCACCTGTACCTAGAGAAAATACCAGAATACAAAACATTATCGAGCATATTAATGGGGATGTAGAAATAAGTTTTTGTCCTTCGGAAAAAAGAAATTCTACTTCATCTTAGTCTAGGGAAAACACCTTAGAAGATGGTTCTTCTTCATATTTACATATAGATCACAATAAACCTGAAACATCCAACACTATGAATAGAAGACCTACAGGAATATCCTACCCAGTATATGAACACAGTGAATATGAACCCTCTGAATCTCATTTCAAAGTCGCGTGTCTACTCGAAGACAACTATAACAACTTTGAAATTAATAAAGAATTATTAGAGAAAGACTTTTTATCTGATAATAATAAACCAAAAGTAAAATGGTTTTTTACACATTTTGATAAATATGAAAGGTCGGTTATAAGAGATCTATGGTATTCTCAAATGAAACAGTTAAATAAGAATATATATTTCTTTGATTGGTATGAATCTAATTATCTTAATACACTAAAAGAAATGTTACCTAATCTCCCAAGTGAGGATCGCACTATGGTAATAGAAAAACTATCCTTAACATGGAAACATGCTTCAAAAGATGAAGAAGTTGAATCTATTCATCCACCCTTTCAAGCTATAAAATTTGGAGAAAATGACATCAAGGCCAGTCCATTAAAACTAATGGAATATAGTCAAGAACCATCTAAAACACACCATATAGCTCATATAATTGAACAAAATAACTATACAAATATAAATCTTCAAACCCTTAGCAAACAAACTGAAAGGATAGAGACAATGCTTATTGATATTAGCAAAGTACCAATATATCAAAAGAAAGTAGAAACAAAAAATTTGCCACTTATTGTGCTCAAACTATAAATGGAAATATTATATTAGGAAAAAAGGCACCCATTAAGTTTGATAAATAATTCGATGAATTAACACATGAAATCACAAGACGGCTAGACCAATTAAATCTTCAAAAACCAACCGTTAATACAATATATGGAGATTCATCATATTCAGATGAAGAAGATATACCTAAGAATCTACAACTAAATAAAGTCAGCTTTGGTAAAACTGCTCGATTTTCAAAAACAAAAAATTATTACTCTAGACCAACACCGGTTGACCTACAATTTGAAGAAACTCCTGATCTTACTTTATGTCAATTTGATGGCCAATCTCTTATAGAATGGAACTTAGATGGATTTTCAGAATACCAAATATTACAAATTTGCCATCAAATGCTGATATATGCCAATGCTTGTCGAGCTCACGGTAGTCTTGAAACTACAATTGCCCAAATGATAACTTCATCATTTACGGGTCAGTTAAGAGGATGGTGGATTAATTATCTTAGTGAAACACAAAGACAAGAAATACTTAAAGCTACAAAAAGAAATGAGCATGGTGCTCAAATTAAGTTAGAAAATGGTCAACCCCAATTAGACGTAGTATATACTCTAATAGTAAACATAATTCAACATTTTATAGGCCATAATGGCACTATATTAGAAAAACTTAGGGAACAACTAATGAACTTAAGATGTAAGAGTCCGAGTGATTTTTGTTGGTATAAAGATGTTTTTCTTTCTAAAGTTTTCCAATTCACAGATTGTAATTCTGTTGTTTGGAAAGAAAAGTTTTTATCTGGATTACCTGTTTTATTTGCTGAAAAGGTAAGAGAACATATTAGAAAAGCATATAATAATTTTGTCCCTCTAGAACATATATCCTATGGAGAAATAATACAAAGAATAAACCAAATAGGACTATCTCTTTGTAATGACTATAAATTAAAAAATCAATTAAAAAGACAACAAACAATAGATAAAAAGGAACTAGGAGAATTTTGTTATCAATTTGGATGGGACATGGATTTACCAAAAGAAAAGAAACGGCACAAAATCTATAAAAGGTTTAGTGAAGATAGTAACAAATCAAAGAAGAATTATACAAAAAGAAAACAGATAAGAAAAGCAGATAATAAGAAAAACATAACATGTTACAATTGTAATGAAAAGGGGCACTATGCAAACAAATGTTTTAAATGAGATTTTAAGAAAAAAGTTAACGAACTATTACTAGAATCAAAAAGTATTACGCCAGAAGAACTTGACACTTTTGTTAGTAAATTAAATCTAAATGAATCCTCGGGATCAGAAAGTGAAGAAGGATGTCATTGTAATTACTATAGCAATGAAACATCATCAGATGAAATTCATGTTTTAACTAGTGAACAACAATTTATACTTGAAACCATAGATTCCATCCAAGATAAACAAGAAAGAAGATCTAATTATATTCCATTATTTGAAAATATAGATCAAGAAGATCTTAATATACTAAGATGTTGTTGTGCTTACGGAATCCCATGGATTATGCAATGGAAATGGGAAAAAGAAACTAATGCCTTTTTACCCTACCTAGGAAGGCAAGGATTGATTAAATGGTGGGACAAATTCAACATAGACCCTATTTTAAAGGGAAAGTTAATATCTACCCCAGTTTCTGATTATCTTATTGATCAAGAAACTAAACGGGGGCCTCCATATAAGAAAATAAAGTTATCAGGAAAGTCTCTTATGAGAGACCCTAACATGGACAATTCTCAATTAATTATATTTGACGAAATCCTAGATCCAGAAAATATTCCAATCCTGGACATTACTCCAGGAGAAAGCTACTTTGAAAATGGAGATGATTGTTACGGATTACTCGATTCAAAAAATATGTAAAAATACCTTGATGAAAGGTGACAACAGGAGAAAAGACAAGATAGATCTTCCCTATACATAAAGACAAAAGACAGTTGTCAAGACTCACAAAAAAAAAAACAAGTGGCATATGAAAAGGAAGATGAAGGATATTTGTCAAAGACAAAAGAGTACGTGGTAGACACAACAAATATTGCCACAAAAACACTTGTCAAAGATACAAATTGAAGAAAACAAGTGGCAAGAGAAACACATTCGTCCACACCATCGGAAAGGTCTATAAAAGGCAACAAAAAGAGTGGTAAGAGGCACAACACTCTTCCACACAAAGAGCTCCCCTTGCTTATTGAGTTTAGCTTTTGTAGTAGGAAGTGCCTTAGCTCGAAATTCTCCTCCCTAGAGAATTTCTAAGTCTTGTAATCCTTCCTCCACCTCACTCATATTGTAATTTCGTCTATATAGTCATGTGTTCTTAGTTTCCATATATTTTCTGAGTGTAAACCCTCCAGTTGCCAATAAAATTTCCATCTGTGTTTTGTTAAGTTCAAATTGTGTGTGCATGTTCTTGGCTCTTTGAATCATAATCAAAGATCCGTTCTTTGATTAAAAGCAAGATCAAGGAGATTCACAAAGCTCCAGTGACGTTCCCGACGGTCACTCGGTGAGATCAACAACGTACTCAACGCCAACTGTAAGTTCCCTGACGTTATTTAATTAATTTTATGCAAACATTCCCCCATATTCATAAACAAATTAAATATCTATTATCCTTTAATCACAAACCCTAACCCACATCTAATCACCTTAATCACAAACCCTAATCCACCTCTAATCACCCACTTCTATCAATTATCCAAACGCAAACCAGCCCTTCCTACTCATCCAATCATTCTGAAACTCCACCAATACTCCAACACCGCATTCCACCAAATCTCTACCGACCAACCACCAAAATCCTAGCTTGATGTACTTATTTTCTCTAAAGATTGTGACCAACATTGGAAACACCTAAACACATTCCTTCAAATAGTAAAACATAATGGACTAGTAGTCTCTGCTAAAAAGATGAAATTATTTCAAACAAGTATTCAATTTCTGGGTTACAAAATAGAAAAGGGAATGATATCACCTATAGTAAGAGCCATAGACTTTTCTAACAAATTCCCAGATGAAATACTAGAGAAAAAACAACTCCAAAGATTTTTAGGATGTTTAAACTCTAAAATTATGAAATATTTTTACACTACCAATTTCTATGAGAATTTTCTCGTAATACCTTGTTCCATTCTGAAATGGTGATAATTTTTTGGATTTTTAATTGAGAAAAGGATATCATCTTGTTTGTTGATTTGTCTCTAAAATTATGAAATATTTTTACACTACCAGTTTCTATGAGAATTTTCTCGTAAATTGTGAACAAATTAATTTTGAAAATATAGAACAATCCATTCAAAATTGGGAAATGCCTAAAGTTCCCATAAAAGACATCTACTTTACCCCAAACTCTCACCCCTTCAGAGAAAGAGAAAGAGACGCAAGTATATCCCAACCGCCCCTAACTTCGCTCTAATACCAGATTATAAAGATAATTTTATTCATGTGAAAATTCTCATAGAAACTGGTAGTGTAAGAGGCACAACACTCTTCCACACAAAGAGCTCCCCTTGCTTATTGAGTTTAGCTTTTGTAGTAGGAAGTGCCTTAGCTCGAAATTCTCCTCCCTAGAGAATTTCTAAGTCTTGTAATCCTTCCTCCACCTCACTCATATTGTAATTTCGTCTATATAGTCATGTGTTCTTAGTTTCCATATATTTTCTGAGTGTAAACCCTCCAGTTGCCAATAAAATTTCCATCTGTGTTTTGTTAAGTTCAAATTGTGTGTGCATGTTCTTGGCTCTTTGAATCATAATCAAAGATCCGTTCTTTGATTAAAAGCAAGATCAAGGAGATTCCCAAAGCTCCAGTGACGTTCCCGACGGTCACTCGGTGAGATCAACAACGTACTCAACGCCAACTGTAAGTTCCCTGACGTTATTTAATTAATTTTATGCAAGCATTCCCCCATATTCATAAACAAATTAAATATCTATTATCCTTTAATCACAAACCCTAACCCACATCTAATCACCTTAATCACAAACCCTAATCCACCTCTAATCACCCACTTCTATCAATTATCCAAACGCAAATCAGCCCTTCCTACTCCACCAATCATTCTGAAACTCCACCAATACTCCAACACCGCATTCCACCAAATCTCTACCGACCAACCACCAAAATCCTAGCTTCCACCCTAAATGGTATCAGAGCCAAGTTAGGGGCGGTTGGGATATACTTGCGTCTCTTTCTCTTTCTCTGAAGGGGTGAGAGTTTGGGGTTTTCCTTCTTGGGCTTCTAGGGCCCGAGGCCTCCTTGTCGTAGTGGTAGCCCGTTGCACCCGCTTTAGACGTGGTAGGCGTTCTAGGGTTTTGTAGGGCTAGGATTAGCTATTGACATGCCACCTATTATCTCCAAGGAATCAACATCCCAACTCTTCTATATTAGAATTCATCCCTAAAGACCAATGGAAAGAATACTCTCCAGAATTTCTACCAATTCCCATACAAACCCTTCCATAGTTCGAACAATGTCAATAAAAAATTGTGAACATATTAATTTTGAAAATATAGAACAATCCATTCAAAATTGGGAAATGCCTAAAGTTCCCATAAAAGACATCTACTCTAAAGGTAGTTTTCGATTGATGTCCAACTATTACATCAAAACTATTGAAAAAACTATATCAGTTACATCTTCACAAGAATGCATACAACTTCTGTCTAAAAGAGATATAAACATGATAAAAAATAACTCGAGATACAACTTCATTCATTTAGGATTAGTCCAAGTATTCACCAAATCCTTAACAAGAAAAGCTATAAATTGTTCTGTACTCTTGTGCCTTAGAGACTGTAGGCATCTAAAATTTTCAGATTCCCTTCTTGGACTCGTTGAATCCACTTTAGACGATGGACCTGTTTACTTTAATGCATTTCCTAATTTCTCAGTTTCCCTTACCGACCCAGGCCTTTTGAAGGTCTTAACCTTGAATGTGCAAACATCAGGATTTGACAAGGATCCAAATTCTAAAAATATTGTACTATGTTATAGAGTTTGCTTCAAGGCCATGAACACAGTAACTCCTCAATCTTTGATTTGCCCAGAAAAGGAGCTTACAACTCTTTTTCTAACCAATATAAAAAACAAAGCCATTATTCCTAAGGCCTTGCGATGGGAGGAAGTTAAGCTTCCAGAAAATTGGACCATGCCACAAGCAAATGCACCTGTACCTACAGAAAATACCAGAATACAAAACATTATCGAGCACATTAATGGGGATGTAGAGATAAGTTTCTGTCCTTCGGAAATAAGAAATTCTACTTCATCTCAGTCTAGGGAAAACACCTTAGAAGTTGGTTCTTCTTCATATTTACATATAGATCACAATAAATATGAAACTCCACCAATACTCCAACACCGCATTCCACCAAATCTCTACCGACCAACCACCAAAATCCTAGCTTCCACCCTAAATGGTATCAGAGCCAAGTTAGGGGCGGTTGGGATATATTTGCGTCTCTTTCTCTTTCTCTGAAGGGGTGAGAGTTTGGGGTTTTCCTTCTTGGGCTTCTAGGGCCCGAGGCCTCCTTGTCGTAGTGGTAGCCCGTTGCACCCGCTTTAGCCATGGTAGGCGTTCTAGGGTTTTGTAGGGCTAGGATTAGCTATTGACATGCCACTTAGTAATCCCTTGATTGATGATTTCAATCTCTCACCCACAAACCTTTCTGAGTGTATCATATTCAAATTTCTTTAAGAAATACCTAGGTCCGAGGCCTCCTTGTCGCAGTAGTTCAACTGTTGACAGGCCACTAGGAATGAACTTATTGAAAAGAGAATAAGATTGCTCAACAAAATCATTATTTATATCAAGCTCTTTTGGTTTTAAAATTTTTAAGATTTAAGCCTCAGATCTCTTTATTTTTGACAACTCTATATCTTCAGCTATAAAAAAAATTGAATACAACGCTTAACTCACTATCAGGTGTCAATAAAATAATAAATACCCTTTAGATCATAAATAAAAGACATTCAATGGAAAATAAAAATAATTTCATCATCGATAAAGAAAAGCTAAGAGAAGAATTTTTATCTGATAAAAACCAGTTCAAGACAAAACAATTTTATGAAAACTTTGATAGAAAAGGAAAGAGATTACATTAGAGAAAAATGGTACTCACAAATGCAATACCATAGAAAAAATATACATTTCTTTGAATGGTATAAAAATTATTATATCAAAGAACTTAAAGAAAAAATCTATAGACTTGTTCCACCGTGGTATGAGCCTAGTAAGTCTGACAGTAATCCCAGACCATTGCACCATGAAAACCTATCAGTCCAAAATATAAAAAATAAGAGTAATCTACAATTAAAAGAAGAAAGTTCTCATTCTTCCAATAAACACATGATTGATAAAGTAAATAATCCATCTAAAACTACAAGTAAAGAAAGCGAAGAGTACTTTGTAAAGGTATTAAGCACAGAACAATACTTCATTCTTGAAACTATTAATAGTGTTAAAAATGATCAAGAAAAATTAAAATTATTTTCAAAATATATGAAAATGAATAAAAAGGAAATCAACTCTAAAGGTAGTCCAAATCAAAATATTTCATATGATACTAAAAAGGCAACTGAAAAACAACCAACTCTAAAAGACTTCAAAAGAGAACAAAAAATTATTAAAAAGGAAATAAAAGATTTAAAAGAAACTAAAAAGACATGAAAATTTAGAAAGTCAAAATAAATCCAAAAATAAGTCCCTAAATAGCATCCAACAATATATAAAAAGGAAATGGAAGGGGGATGTTATAATTAAAATTAACCCAGATTTCACTATTAAGAAACTAGCTTTATTTGATTCTGTAGCAGACATAAACTGTATTAGAGAAGGTCTAATACCAACTAAATATTTCAAAAAAACCACACACAATGTCAATTCATGCACCAATGATAAATTACAAATCAATTATAAAATCCCTAATGTCCATGTTTGTATAAAACATACATGTATTAAAACTACTTTCATGCTAGCCAAAAATATAACCGAGGACATAATAATAGGGACACCATTCCTGAATAAAATACTACCTATTATAGTAGATACAAAAGGAGTACATGCTAATATAAATGGAAAAATGATTACCTTTAAGTTTAAAAATGAACCCAAAGTATCGTTTATACAACAAATAAACACTTCAATCAAATATAAAGAAAACTTCATTTACGAACTTAACACAGAAATAGAAACTGAAAGAATTCATAATAAAATCAATAGTAGTAATTTTCAAAAACTAATAATAGAATTTCAAGAAAAAGTTGAAAAGGAAATCTGCTCCACACTACCCTCTGCATTCTGGCATAGAAAGAAACATGAAGTTACTTTACCATACATTAACAACTTTGATGAAACTAATATTCCAACAAAAGCCAGACCCATCCAAATGAATCAAAAACTTTTAGAAATATGTAAAAATGAAATAAAAGAACTTGAGACAAAGAAATTAATTAGACCTAGCTCCTCTCCATGGAGTTGCGTTGCTTTCTATGTAGAAAATGCATCTGAAATAGAAAGAGGGGCTCCTAGGCTTGTAATTAATTACAAACCTCTAAACAAAGTACTCCAATGGATCAGATATCCAATTCCTAATAAGCATGACTTAATAAAAAGAATACATGGTGCTAATATCTTCTCAAATTTTGATATGAAATCTGGATTCTGGCAAATACAAATAAGTGAAGAAGATAGATATAAAACTGCCTTCACAGTACCTTTTGGTCACTATGAATGGAATGTTATGCCTTTTGGGCTAAAACATGCTCCATCAGAATTCCAAAAAATAATGAATGAGATATTTAATCCATATACTTCTTTTAGTATAGTCTATATTGATGATGTACTTATTTTCTCTAAAGATTGTGACCAACATTGGAAACACCTAAACACATTCCTTCAAATAGTAAAACATAATGGACTAGTAGTCTCTGCTAAAAAGATGAAATTATTTCAAACAAGTATTCAATTTCTGGGTTAAAAAATAGAAAAGGGAACGGTATCACCTATAGTAAGAGCCATAGACTTTTGCTAACAAATTCCCAGATGAAATCCTAGAGAAAAAACAACTCCAAAGATTTTTAGGATGCTTAAACTACATATCTGATTTCTATGAAAATCTGGCACTAGATAGAAAACTCCTTACAGATAGATTAAAAAAGATTCCACCAAGTTGGACCATAGATCACACCAAGGCCATTCAAAGAATCAAATTAAAGGTTCAACGATTACCATGTTTAAATATCGTTGACCCAGAAGCCTATAAAATAGTAGAAACATACGCATCAGATATAGGATACGGAGGAATTCTTAAGCAAAAAATTGATAATAAAGAACATTTGGTTCGATACACCTCAGGAGTATGGAATGAAACCAGAAAAAAATATTCAACTATAAAAAAAGAAATATTAGCCATAGTTCTCTCAATTACAAAATTTCAAGGTGATCTTTTAAATAATAAATTTTTATTAAGAGTAGATTGTAAATCAGCAAAATTTGTTTTAGAAAAAGGATGTTAAAAATCTTGCCTCAAAACAAATATTTGCTAGATGGCAAGCAATATTAGCTATATTTGATTTTGATATAGAATTCATAAAAGGAGAAAATAATTTTTTACCTGATTTCTTATCGAGAGAATTTTTGCAGGTAAATTGTCTTCAAAAAGACTAGCATAATGACATCAATTCTGGCTACTAAACAAAGTCCTCCCGCAATGACACAGACGAGGAGGGAGAAAGAAAATATACAAAACATCGAAGTTGATTTGTCAAGTAAAACATCCTCTGAATTTATTCTGAAATCATCTGAAGAGATACTTATTCTTGAGAATGAGGATCTCTCAAAAGAAATTGAATATATAATAAACAAATATTTTCCTGAAGGATACAATCATATTCCCACCCTACCTGGGAAAAACCAAATATACTATGAAAAAATCCTTTTAGAAACAGGAAGTGTAAAAGTTTTTCATAAT
This sequence comes from Alisma plantago-aquatica, assembly GCA_963693085.1. Classification (NCBI taxonomy): domain Eukaryota; kingdom Viridiplantae; phylum Streptophyta; class Magnoliopsida; order Alismatales; family Alismataceae; genus Alisma; species Alisma plantago-aquatica. The sequence continues at coordinate 974,001,052 of OY856413.1, read as the reverse complement.
TATAGAGATAAATCCACAAAAAGAAACCTACAGTTCTCTCAACTAAAAATTCAAAAAATAATCACGTTATCTGAATGGAATAAAGAAGGAAACCCTAATATTCCAAGAAGATTCAAAACATTCTGTCAACCCCAATATTACAATTATTGGGATTATCAAAATGCGTGGGAAATAGTTTTATATGTTCAGAACACACAAATGAGTCATACATGGTCAGTGAAATGGTCTTTACAAACCAAATTACCGAATTGGTTTTTCTATAAATTCTGGCAAAATTTTGGGTCAATAAGAGAAATACTCCCCACAATATTAAAGAAAAATATTATGGGAAATGATCTTATTGAAGAAGACTTAAACATGATGAAATATATATCATCTCATGGAATACCATGGATTATACAATGGAAGTGGGAAAAAGAAACAATCGAATTACCACCAATTCTGGAAAGACAGATATATGTCAAATGGTGGGACAAATTCAATATTGATCCCATTTTAAAGGGAAAATTAATTCCAATACTAGTTTTTGGATCCCAACACCAAGAAACTAAAACAAATAGAATGTTTTCATTTAGTCAACTAAAGTAAAAGTTGACAAGAAAAATTCAAATTGAAAATCCAAACATTGCGGATAATCAACTACAATTGATGGTTTTTGAAGAAATGACAAACGTTATGGATGAAAATAGTCTAAAGGACTCAAATAAACCTGAAATTAAAGAAGATGGAAAAAAGGAAGAAAGTGAAAAAATAGTTACCGGACAGTAAAAAAGTTTGGGTAAAAAAGTAATGGATAAAAGTCAAAAGTAAATAAAAAAGCAACAGTCTGGTAAAAGGTAAAGGTGAATAAAAACAATGATGTGCTAAAGTAAAAGCAAAATATTTTAAACATTTTGCTTAAGATTCCATCTATAACAAACGAAGTCACTCAAACATGGAAGTGACATCTCCATAAAAAACAAATGGAGAAGAAGACAAGAATATTTTATTGCATGAAATGCATCAAACACTTGTCTAGGGCACAAGGATGAATAAACAAGTGGCAAATACATCAAACTTAGCCACTACAACACTTGTCAAAGACACAAATGAAGGAGAGCAAGTGGCAAGACAAAGAATTTCATCCACTCCATCCAAGGTGCCTATAAAAGGCAAAGAAGTTGAAGAAGAAGGGAAAGAGTTGTAAGAGGCACAACACTCTTCCACACAAAGAGCTCCCCTTGCTTATTGAGTTTAGCTTTTGTAGTAGGAAGTGCCTTAGCTCGAAATTCTCCTCCCTAGAGAATTTCTAAGTCTTGTAATCCTTCCTCCACCTCACTCATATTGTAATTTCGTCTATATAGTCATGTGTTCTTAGTTTCCATATATTTTCTGAGTGTAAACCCTCCAGTTGCCAATAAAATTTCCATCTGTGTTTTGTTAAGTTCAAATTGTGTGTGCATGTTCTTGGCTCTTTGAATCATAATCAAAGATCCGTTCTTTGATTAAAAGCAAGATCAAGGAGATTCCCAAAGCTCCAGTGACGTTCCCGACGGTCACTCGGTGAGATCAACAACGTACTCAACGCCAACTGTAAGTTCCCTGACGTTATTTAATTAATTTTATGCAAGCATTCCCCCATATTCATAAACAAATTAAATATCTATTATCCTTTAATCACAAACCCTAACCCACATCTAATCACCTTAATCACAAACCCTAATCCACCTCTAATCACCCACTTCTATCAATTATCCAAACGCAAATCAGCAATTCCTACTCCACCAATCATTCTGAAACTCCACCAATACTCCAACACCGCATTCCACCAAATCTCTACCGACCAACCACCAAAATATCTGATGCGTCTGTTTCTACTATTTTATAGGCTTCTGGGTCAACAATATTTAAACATGGTAATCTTTGAACCTTTAATTTGATTATTTGAATGGCCTTGGTGTGATCTATGGTCCAACTTGGTGGAATCTTTTTTAATCTATCTGTAAGGAGTTTTTTATCTAGTGCCAGATTTTCACAGAAATCAGATATGTAGTTTAAGCATCCTAAAAATCTTTGGAGTTGTTTTTTCTCTAGGATTTCATCTGGGAATTTGTTAGCAAAGTCTATGGCTCTTACTATAGGTGATACCGTTCTCCTTCATCTTCCTTTTCATATGCCACTTGTTCTTTTTTTTTCATTGGAGCTTTGGTAACCTCCTTTATCTTGCTTTTAATCAAAGAAATGATCTTTGATCTCACCAAGTGACCGTCGGGAATGTCAATTTAGGGTGGAAGCTAGGATTTTTTTGGTTGGTCGGTAGAGATTTGGTGGAATGCGGTGTTGGAGTATTGGTGGAGTTTCAGAATGATTGGTGGAGTAGGAAGGGCTGATTTGCGTTTCGATAATTGATAGAAGTGGGTGATTAGAGGTGGATTAGGGTTTGTGATTAAGGTGATTAGATGTGGGTTAGGGTTTGTGATTAAAGGATAATAGATATTTAATTTGTTTATGAATATGGGGGAATGCTTGCATAAAATTAATTAAATAACGTCAGGGAACTTACAGTTGGCGTTGAGTATGTTGTTGATCTCACCGAGTGACCGTCAGGAACGTCACTGGAGCTTTGGGAATCTCCTTGATCTTGCTTTTAATCAAAGAATGGATCTTTGATTATGATTCAAAGAGCCAAGAACATGCACACACAATTTGAACTTAACAAAACACAGATGGAAATTTTATTGGCAACTGGAGGGTTTACACTCAGAAAATATATGGAAACTAAGAACACATGACTATATAGACGAAATTACAATATGAGTGAGGTGGAGGAAGAATTATAAGACTTAGAAATTCTCTAGGGAGGAGAATTTCGAGCTAAGGCACTTCCTACTACAAAAGCTAAACTCAATAAGCAAGGGGAGCTCTTTGTGTGGAAGAGTGTTGCGCCTCTTACAACTCTTCTTGTTGCCTTTTATAGACCTTTCCGATGGTTTGGACAAATGTGCTTCTCTTGCCACTTTTTTGCTTCAATTCGTATCTTTGACAAGTGTTTTTGTGGCGATATTTGTTGTGTCTGCCACGTACTCTTTTGTCTTTGACAAATATCCTTCATCTTCCTTTTCATATGCCACTTGTTCTTCTTTTTTTTGTGAGTCTTGACAACTGTCTTTTGTCTTTATGTATAGGGAAGAGCTATCTTGTCTTTTCTCCTGTTGTCACCTTTCAACAAGGTATTTTTACATATTTTTTTAATCGAGTAATCCGTAACAATCATATCCATTTTCAAAGTAGCTTTCTCCTTGAGTAATGTCCAGGATTGGAATATTTTCTGGATCTAGGATTTCATCAAATATAATTAATTGAGAACTGTCCATGTTAGGGTCTCTCATAAGAGATTTTCCTGATAACTTTATTTTCTTATATGGAGGCCCCCGTTTAGTTTCTTGATCAATAAGATAATCAGAAATTGGGGTAGATATTAACTTTCCCTTTAAAATAGGGTCTATGTTGAATTTGTCCCACCATTTAATCAATACTTGCCTTCCTAGGTAGGGTAAAAAGGCATTAGTTTCTTTTTCCCATTTCCATTGCATAATCCATGGGATTCCGTAAGAACAACAACATCTTAGTATATTAAGATCTTCTTGATCTATATTTTCAAATAATGGAATATAATTATTAAGCTTTTGTGGGAATATTTCCCGAGTAGCTCCATAGTTTTTCCAAAAAATGTAGAAGAACCTGTTGGGTAAGTTAGTCCTATAAGACTATTTTATGAACCATGAATGAGTCATTTGACTATTTTGAATACATAAGATATTTTTCCAGGCATCTTGATAGTCCCAGTAATTGTAGTATTGGGGTTTATGTTTGTCTTTGAATCTTCTTGAAATATTAGGATTTCCATCATTGTTCCATTCTGAAATGGTGATAATTTTTTGGATTTTTAATTGAGAAAAGGATATCATCTTGTTTTTTGATTTGTCTCTAAAATTATGAAATATTTTTACACTACCAGTTTCTATGAGAATTTTCTCGTAATAGTAGTTATTCTTTCCAAACATTGTCGGAATAAAATTATATCTATCAGGAAGGTAATTTTGCAGTAAAGTTTTTGTTTCTTTGGATAAGTCTTCATTTTCTAAAGTTATTGTATGTATTGATGTTTTGAATATGAATTTTGTTATGTTTTTTGCTGGAAAATCTACTTCCATTTCATCATTACCTTCCTTAGTAGAAATACTTGATTCCGAACATACCTCTGGGATACATGCTTTAGATGTTGATGCCGACATATTTTGAGGTTTCTGTGAAGAAGTCATATAAACTATAATAAATATTTAGAACATCCTTTTGATGTGTTTCTTATGAAATAGTAAGTGCATGAATAAAATTATCTTTATAATCTAATGCAGCTTTTATTTTCTTTAAGAACATAAGTTCAGGTTTCTTTCTAAACTCAAAGGTTACAAAGTTATTGTTAACTCGAGTATGAACCCCCTTTTCACTAACTAATATAGGGAGAATTTTATTAAGAAAGGGTGTCCCAATGATAATATCCTCGGTTATATTTTGAGGAAGGATAAAAGATGTTTTAATATTATTATTGTCGATGCATATGTGTGCTTTAGAAATTTTATGTTTTACTTTGAGTTTATCTTTTGTAGCAGAATTAACATGATGATTAGTTGTTTCATAATATTTTGTTGGTATAAGGTTTTCTCTTATACAATTTACATCAGCTCCGGAATCAAACAAAGTTATCCCTTCTAGGGTGAAGTCATTAATTTTTATAGTCGCTTCACCTTTCCATTTTCTCTTAACAAATTCTTGAAGATTATTAACAAAGGAATCTTCGTTATCTTCCCTTGTTTCATCGACTTGGTTTTTATTTGAGCATTCTCCAAGCATTGTATTAAATATATGTTCATCTTCATCATCATAATTATACCTTTCATATATATATTTTTGAAGATTTTCAACCTTATCTTTTAGTTCAATGATTTCTATTCTGATTTTGTTTTGTTCTTTTCTCAAATCTTCTATAGAAATTTGTTTATCATTAGTCTTTTCATGTTCAATTCTTTTCATTACATGATCAAATGAGTAGAACTCATTTACTTTTGATTCTATCTTATTGTCTGATTTTTTTGTCTATAATCATATTGAGATATTTTGCAAGTTTAGAGCTTCTTTCTTGTTTATCTTGGATGGAATCTATGGTTTCAAGTATAAATTGTTGTTCACTAGTTAAAACATGAATTTCATCTGATGATGTTTCATTGCTATAGTAATTACAATGACATCCTTCTTCATTTTCTGATCCCGAGGATTCATTTAGATTTAATTTACTAACAAAAGTATCAAGTTCTTCTGGCGTAATACTTTTTTATTCTAGTAATAGTTCGTTAACTTTTTTCTTAAAATCTCGTTTAAAACATTTGTTTGCATAGTGCCCCTTTTCATTACAATTGTAACATGTTATGTTTTTCTTATTATCTGCTTTTCTTATCTGTTTTCTTTTTGTATAATTCTTCTTTGATTTGTTACTATCTTCACTAAACCTTTTATAGATTTTGTGCCGTTTCTTTTCTTTTGGTAAATCCATGTCCCATCAAAATTGATAACAAAATTCTCCTAGTTCCTTTTTATCTATTGTTTGTTGTCTTTTTAATTGATTTTTTAATTTATAGTCATTACAAAGAGATAGTCATGTTTGGTTTATTCTTTGTATTATTTCTCCATAGGATATATGTTCTAGAGGGACAACATTATTATATGCTTTTCTAATATGTTCTCTTACCTTTTCAGCGAATAAAACAGGTAATCCAGATAAAAACTTTTCTTTCCAAACAACAGAATTACAATCTGTGAATTGGAAAACTTTAGAAAGAAAAACATCTTTATACCAACGAAAATCACTCAGACTCTTACATCTTAAATTCATTAGTTGTTCCCTTAGTTTTTCTAATATAGTGCCATTATGGCCTATAAAATGTTGAATTATGTTTACTATTAGAGTATATACTGCGTCTGATTGGGGTTGACCATTTTCTAACTTAATTTGAGCACCATACTCATTTCTTTTTGTAGCTTGAAGTATTTCTTGTCTTTGTGTTTCACTAAGATAATTAATCCACCATCCTCTTAACTGACCCGTAAATGATGAAGTTATCATTTGGGCAATTGTAGTTTCAAGACTACCGTGAGCTCGACAAGCATTGGCATATATCAGCATTTGATGGCAAATTTGTAATATTTGGTATTCTAAAAATCCATCTAAGTTCCATTCTATAAGAGATTGGCCATCAAATTGACATAAAGTAAGATCAGGAGTTTCTTCAAATTGTAGGTCAACCGGCGTTGGTCTAGAGTAATAATTTTTTGTTTTTGAAAATCGAGCAGTTTTGCCAAAGCTGACTTTATTTAGTTCTAGATTCTTAGGTATATCTTCTTCATCTGAATATGATGAATCTCCATATATTGTAGTAACGGTTGGTTTTTGAAGATTTAATTGGTCTAGCCGTCTTGTGATTTCATGTGTTAATTCATCGAGTTGTTTATCAAACTTAATGGGTGCCTTTTTTTCCTAATATAATATTTCCATTTATAGTTTGAGGAATAATAAGTGGCAAATTTTTTGTTTCTACTTTCTTTTGATATATTGGTACTTTGCTAATATCAATAAGCATTGTCTCTATCCTTTCAGTTTGTTTGCTAAGGGTTTGAAGATTTATATTTGTATAGTTATTTTGTTCAATTATATGAGCTATATGGTGTGTTTTAGCTGGTTCTTGACTATATTCCATTAGTTTTAATGGACTGGCCTTGATGTCATTTTCTCCGAATTTTATAGCTTGAAAGGGTGGATGAATAGATTCAACTTCTTCATCTTTTGAAGCATGTTTCCATGTTAAGGATAGTTTTTCTATTACCATAGTGCGATCCTCACTTGGGAGATTAGGTAACATTTCTTTTAGTGTATTAAGATAATTAGATTCATACCCATCAAAGAAATATATATTCTTATTTAACTGTTTCATTCGAGAATACCATAGATCTCTTATAGCCGACCTTTCATGTTTATCAAAATGTGTAAAAAACCATTTTACTTTTGGTTTATTATTATCAGATAAAAAGTCTTTCTTTAATAATTCTTTATTAATTTCAAAGTTGTTATAGTTGTCTTCGAGTAGACACGTGACTTTGAAATCAGATTCAGAGGGTTCATATTCACTGTGTTCATATATTGGGTAGGATATTCCTGTAGGTCTTCTATTCATAGTGTTGGATGTTTCAGGTTTATAGTGATCTATATGTAAATATGAAGAAGAACCAACTTCTAAGGTGTTTTCCCTAGACTGAGATGAAGTAGAATTTCTTTTTTCCGAAGGACAGAAACTTATTTCTACATCCCCATTAATATGATCGATAATGTTTTGTATTCTGGTATTTTCTCTAGGTACATGTGCATTTGCTTGTGGCATGGTCCAATTTTCTGGAAGCTTAACTTCCTCCCATCGCAAGGCCTTAGGAATAATGGCTTTGATTTTTATATTGGTTAGAAAAAGAGTTGTAAGCCCCTTTTCTGGGCAAATCAAAGATTGAGGAGTTACTGTGTTCATGGCCTTGAAGCAAACTCTATAATATAGTACAATATTTTCAGAATTTGGATCCATGTCAAATCATGATGTTTGCACATTCAAGGTTAAGACCTTCAAAAGGCCTGGGTCGGTAAGGGAAACTGAGAAATTAGGAAATGCATTAAAGTAAACAGGTCCATCGTCTAAAGTGGATTCAACGAGTCCAAGAAGGGAATCTGAAAATTTTAGATGCCTACAGTCTCTAAGGCACAAGAGTACAGAACAATTTATACCTTTTCTTGTTAAGGATTTGGCGGATACTTGGACTAATCCTAAATGAATGAAGTTGTATCTCGAGTTATTTTTTATCATGTTTATATCTCTTTTAGACAGAAGTTGTATGCATTCTTGTGAAGATGTAACTGATATAGTTTTTTCAATAGTTTTGATGTAATAGTTGGACATCAATCGAAAACTACCTTTAGAGTAGATGTTTTTATGGGAACTTTAGGCATTTCCCAATTTTGAATGGAATGTTCTATATTTTCAAAATTAATTTGTTCACAATTTTTTATTGACATTGTTCGAACTATGGAAGGGTTTGTATGGGAATTGGTAGAAATTCTGGAGAGTATTCTTTCCATTGGTCTTTAGGGATGAATTCTAATATAGAAGAGTTGGGATGTTGATTCCTTGGAGATAATAGGTGGCATGTCAATAGCTAAACCTAGCCCTAAAAAACCCTAAACGCCTACCACGGCTAAAGCGGGTGCAACGGGCTACAACTACGACAAGGAGGCCTCGGACCCTATAAGCCCAAGAAGAAAAACCCCAAACTCTCACCCCTTCAGAGAAAGAGAAAGAGACGCAAGTATATCCCAACTGCCCCTAACTTGGCTCTGATACCATTTAGGGTGGAAGCTAGGATTTTGGTGGTTGGTCGGTAGAGATTTGGTGGAATGCGGTGTTGGAGTATTGGCGGAGTTTTAGAATGATTGGTGGAGTAGGAAGGGTTGATTTACGTTTGGATAATTGATAGAAGTGAATGATTAGAGGTGGATTAGGGTTAATTTTGATATATCTGTCTTTCCAGAATTGGTGGTAATTCGATTGTTTCTTTTTCCCACTTCCATTGTATAATCTATGGTATTCCATGAGATGATATATATTTCATCATGTTTAAGTCTTCTTCAATAAGATCATTTCCCATAATATTTTTCTTTAATATTGTGGGGAGTATTTCTCTTATTGCCCCAAAATTTTGCCAAAATTTATAGAAAAACCAATTCGGTAATTTGGTTTGTAAAGACCATTTCACTGACCATGTATTACTCATTTGTGTGTTCTGAACATATAAAACTTTTTCCCACGCATTTTGATAGTCCCAATAATTGTAATATTGGGGTTGACAGAATGTTTTGAATCTTCTTGGAATATTAGGGTTTCCTTCTTTATTCCATTCAGATAATGTGATTATTTTTTGAATTTTTAGTTGAGAGAACTGTAGGTTTCTTTTTGTGGATTTATCTCTATAATTATGAAAAACTTTTACACTTCCTGTTTCTAAAAGGAGTTTTTCATAGTATATTTGGTTTTTCCCAGGTAGGGTGGGAATATGATTGTATCCTTCAGGAAAATATTTGTTTATTATATATTCAATTTCTTTTGAGAGATCCTCATTCTCAAGAATAAGTACCTCTTCAGATGATTTCAGAATAAATTCAGAGGATGTTTTAGTTGACGAATCAACTTCGATGTTTTGTATATTTTCTTTCTCCCTCCTCGTCTGTGTCATTGCGGGAGGACTTTGTTTAGTAGCCAGAATTGATGTCATTATGCTAGTCTTTTTGAAGACAATTTCCCTGCAAAAATTCTCTCGATAAGAAATCAGGTAAAAAATCATTTTCTCCTTTTATGAATTCTATATCAAAATCAAATATAGCTAATATTGCTTGCCATCTAGCAAATATTTGTTTTGAGGCAAGATTTTTAACATCCTTTTCTAAAACAAATTTTGCTGATTTACAATCTACTCTTAATAAAAATTTATTATTTAAAAAATCTATAGACTTGTTCCACCGTGGTATGAGCCTAGTGAGTCTGACAGTAATCCCAGACCATTGCACCATGAAAACCTATCAGTCCAAAATATAAAAAATAAGAGTAATCTATAATTAAAAGAAGAAAGTTCTCATTCTTCCAATAAACACATTTTTAAATAATTTTCAGTCATAGAGTTTATCTCATCACACATGGCATCGATCCATTTCTCAGAATTTTCAGATTTCATGGCTTGTGAATATGTAACCGGATCTTTATCCATCCCTATGTTAAATTCACATTCTTGTAAATACAATAAGTAATCATCTGAAATAGTTGATTTCCTGCTTCTTGTAGATCTCCTTAATTCTACTGTAGGTGTTGCATTTACATTCGGTTCAATGGCGACAACAGGCTCATTATGGAGTGCATGATCATTGACATGTTGTTCTAGATTATTGATTGGATCAACAACATTAGCTGGAACAATGTCAGTCGGAATTGAGGGCAAGGGAATTGGTATTGGTTCCCTTATTTCTCTAATGATCACTTCTCTAACTTTATCACTCCCACTGATTTCGCCATTCTCAATGAATTTAGCATTACCGGTTTCTACAATTCTAGTAGTATGGTTAGGACAGTAAAATCTAAACCCTTTTGATCTTTCAGGATACCCAATGAAAAAACCGCTAATGGTTTTTGGATCGAGTTTCTTCTCATGTGGATTATAAATGCGTGCCTCCGCTGGACATCCCCATACATGTAAATGTCTTAAGCTGGGTTTCCATCCCTTCCACATCTCGAAAGGTGTCTTAGGGACATCTTTGCTGGGAACCCGATTTAAGATGTACACAACAGTCATAAGGGCATGCATCCACAAGGATATGGGCAGATTGGAAAAACACATCATACTCCTAACCATTTCTAGAAGTGTACGATTACGTCTCTCAGCTACACCGTTCATCCACGGGGAACCGGGCATTGTGTACTGAGGAACAATTCCTAATTTTTCTAAGAGTTTAGCAAAAGGACCAGGACGTTGTCCTGATTCATCATATTTTCCATAAAATTCACCACCTCTATCAGACCTAATGATTTTCACCTTTTTACCTAATTGCCTCTCAACTTCAGTAATGTAAATTTGAACAGCATTCACATATTGAGATTTATCATGCAAAAGGTAAAGATAACAGTAACGTGAATACTCGTCTATAAAGGTAATGAAATATTTTTCTCCACCAAAAGATGGAATATCGAAAGGTCTGCATATGTCTGTGTGTATAATTTTGAGTAGTTCAGTGCTTCTTGTGGCTCCTTTCTTAGTCTGTTTGGTTTGCTTACCCTTAATGCAATCCACACAAAAACCCAAAATCAGTAAAATCAAGACTCGGAAGAATCTCATCTTTTACTAAACGATTAACTCTTTCTCTGGATATATGACCCGGTCTTTTATGCCACAAAAATGCAGAACTTTCACTCGTCCTACTACCTTTCAAACCCACTTTAGGATGCAAGGTAACAAGAAGCGATTCAGAAAATGTATCATCAAGAAAAATTTGATATAAACTATTAAGTAAAATTCCTGAACCAAACAAACAGTTTTCCTTAAACAAACTGAAACGTCCACCACCAATTTCTAATGAAAAGCCATCATTATCAAGTTTAGACATGGAAATTAAATTCCTAGAAATGGAAGGTACATAAAGAGTTTGCTCCAGATCTAAATAAAAACCAGAGTCTAATACTAAATGAAAGGTGCCAATGGCTTCTACTGGAGCTTTCACTCTATTTCCCATGTAAAGATAGGCTTCATTTGGACTTATGTTCCGGGTTGTAAGGAATCCCTGCATCGAGTTTGAAACATGAACATTAGAGCCAGAATCAATCCACCAAGTATTACAAGGTGCTTCTACAAAGTTTGATTCGAAACTACATACAAAAGCCAAAGGCTTACCTTTTTTTCGAACTATTCTCTGCGCTTTATGCAATCTTTTTGAATGTGTCCAGGCTTCTTACAGAAGTGGCAGTTTTCATTCTTCCTTGCTTTCTTAGGTGCAGATTGGCCTGACTGATTGGATGGACTAGTCTTAATGCCCTTCCAATTTTTCTTACCGACTTTGTTCTTCCCGTACCCATTACCATGCATGTAATTTGCCTGAGCAACATGACCATTCTGCTGCTTAATTCGAGCCTCTTCCTGAACCAGCTTATTGGTCAGTTGATTCACATTCCACGTATCCTCAATCGTGTTATAGTGAATCTGAAAAGGACCATATTGCTGAGGCAGCGAGTTTAGGATAAATTGGACTAGGAACGAATCCGCAACCGTCATGCCCAATTTACCTAGTTTTGCAGCCAGATTAGTCATGTCAAGTACATGTTTCTGCATAGTTTTAGTACCATCATAACGGGCAGTCGTTAGTTCAGCCATAAGTTTTCCAGCAACTGCTTTATCAGCAACCTTAAAGCGTTCAGTAACTATTCTTAAATACTCCTTAGCTGTCTCACTCTCACTCTCAGTAATGGAGGATTTGATGTTGGTAGCAGTGGTTAAACGCATGAACTTCAAGCAAAGTTTATTTAGCTCTAGTCCATGCATTAAAGTTTTTGATCTCATTCTCTGTTGAGGTAGCAGTAAGATCAGCAGGCTTGTCTACGGTTAATCCCGAATCAATCTCAAGCACACCCAAGTAAAACTCGACATGTTCTTTCCGCTCGGTGTAATTAGTCCCATCTAGTTCGGGAACTGAGTTGACAAAGGAATTAAGACTAGCGGGTTGATGAACTGCATTATAGAAATATGTTCACGATAATTAATCTTTGAGTTGTAAACACATATAGACAAATATGACTAAGATTTATGCATAAGCGAGTGATTTAAACCAATAATCAAACAAGTATGGTATGTGTGGATATCCTATACATGTTTAATTACAGAAACGAAACAACTCCATAATAGTTATTTTACTTGTAATGCATTGACTACCTGTGAGTAATACATAATGCTAGTAAACAACCAACAATAAGTTTACTTAGTCCGACATCCATTACGTTCTTTGAGTCCACTGTGGTGAACTTCAACCAATAATATGAACGTCATATCTTAAGAAGAGTAACATTCACGTACCGAGATGAAATCACTGTGGTGATTATCAGAACGATATGATATGAACATTGCTCTTAATAGCATATTTTCCCTAACAATTATACGCATATATGGGATTTTTCCTTAACAGTTATACGCATATATGAGATTTTGGTGAACAAATAATTAAGGAAAAATTTTATAGTCCTATACATGATAGAGTTTTACTCCAAGATTATTCAATAAGGCACGGAAACATCAAACAAAATTTACATAACAATTATGCCCAAAAACACTTAAAACGTGATTTTGAGGGTCTAAACGGCCGAATTAGGCTAAAAAATAAAAACTTTATGGCGTAGCGATAAATCTTGAAGAAAACGTCGTTTCTGATGAAGAGTCAAAATTTCATCAAATTCTGACACTTTTTCGGAAGATGCGGAAACATGGATAAAAGTTGATTTTATCTTGATTTAGGACTAAGAATATGATCATAATGAAGCGACTGGTACCACATATTAATTGATTCTACGATACGTAAGCATGATTAACATGGACATGATTACGATTTAGGATCTTGATCATAAACTAGTCACTAAACAATATAAAACATACCCGTAAACATTGTGGAATACAGAAGACGAGATCTTGATGAAGCAAAACTTCTAGATCTGAAACGTGTCTTCTCTCCCTTCGCCTAAGCCGCCAGCCGTAAGTCTAAGTCGTAATTGCGGTTTCGTAAGTTAACCCTAAGATGGATTTCGGGTTATATTTATAGGCAGAGAGGGACGGATTTCTCTATAAGCCTTAATCACAACCGTCCATCAAGGTTGTAAAATAAAAGAGAAAGTCTTCTAAATTAAATCTCAATCCTATTAATTCAGCAGTTTCCTTCTTTGACCATGATTGTTATATGGGCCACATAATAAAAGTATATAATGAAATTCGGAATATCCACAAGTCCATAAAAATAGGGACTTGTGGGTTACGAAATTTCCAACGGCGCCACCGTCAGGGTTGAGCGGGCCCGGAGGACCTGCCGTCTCATCTTGCCCAACCATGCCATCTCCATCGTAGAGACTGCAGATGAGTTATGCTGTGCCAATGAACCATGGACCATTCGGTGTGCCGGGCTCACAGGCGGCAGCTACTATCTGTGCAGTAGGTCACCGTCGTCTGGGGTGCTTCCTTTGCCATAGCTGTCACCACTTACTCTGGACGGAGTCTTGGGCACACGAGCTGGTCGGGAGTGGGCGTGAGACGGGTGCTTGACTGGAGACGACGCGATCAGACAGAATGGACTACTGAATATGCGGCCCAACAGCTACGAGTCGGAGAAGTTCCCACGTGATTATGGGCCTTTTTGGTTGGGAGTAAGACCAACCCACTGTGTCAGTCAGTTATAAAACAGGAAATCGAAGGCGTTGAATTAGAACGGTAACTCGTTGGTTTGGTACAACGCAAAAGTAACTTGTCTATTTAATTTGTAGTACGTTTGGTTGAGTGTTGTTTCCGTAGGTGGTTCCAGAATTACTACTGCGTTTTGCATGAAAGCAGACGATGTCTCAGCCATCTCATGCATGAGACAACGTCCCAGCGGCAACGAGACCAAAAGAAGTCGTTGCAGCGCATGTAGTATCCACCCAAGAAAAACGAACCGCGCATGTTTATGGCGCAGTTGACTTTCCACAAATCTCTACAGGTTGGGGAATAACCGTGCAGTTTCTTTTCCTAGTGCTAGTTGCAACAACACGGAACCAAACGCAATGAGTTGGTAAACGCAGTGCAGTTGATAAACACGTTTTGCAATTCAGTGAAACCAAACGAGTCTAAGGGCCTTTTTGGTTGGGAGTAAGACCAACCCACTGTGTGAGTTATAAAACAGGAAATCTAAGGCGTTGAATTAGAACTGTAACTCGTTGGTTTGGTACGACGCAAATGTAACTTGTCTATTTAATTTGTAGTACGTTTGGTTGAGTGTTGTTTCCGTAGGTGGTTCCAGTATTACTATTGCGTTTTGCATGAAAGCAGACGATGTCTCAGCCATCTCATGCATGAGACGACCCAAGGAAAACGAACCGCGCCTGTTTATGGCGCAGTTGACTTTCCACAAATCTCTACAGGCTGGGGAATAACCGTGCAGTTTCTTTTCCTAGTGCTAGTTGCAACAACACGGAACCAAACGCAATGAGTTGGTAAACGCAGTGCAGTTCATAAACACGTTTTGCAATTCAGTGAAACCAAACGAGCCCTAAGTGAAGTACGACGTCCGAGTAACTTAGACTAAATACTCTCACTGGTGGCTTCATCTCTAAACGATCATTCTCTTCATCTGCGGCGCTGCCTTTGTCGCCGGGAATCTGGCAAGTCTGTGATCTCGTTATCAATGAGTCGACGTTCGTGAAAAGCAAGAGGCGATTAGTTACCGTAGTTACAAGTCATGCCACCACATTTCTGGTCATGGGTAGTATTTCTACCGTACCCGTGCGGGCATTAAAAACCAACTCACACACACACACATATATATATATATATGGAGATTTGTTCATTGCCCGTGCGGGTATCTAAAATATGCTACCCAATCAACAGAATAGTGTTGGTCTAATTGTAAATATGTACAACGCCTCGCCTATTCCATCTGCCACCTGAGTCCCGACAGACGACCCTACCTGGCTTCCCCAATTCAGACTCACCGCCTCACAACGTTGACGCTATGCGGGCTCGCCGTGACAGTAGTCGGTGGGAGCAGGGGCGGAATTTCCTTTCTCCATGGTCGGACTCCTCCTGAAGATTAGCATAGAGGAGATTCTACTACAACACTGCCACAGCTGACGGCACCAAGGCAAGTCAGCGGCGACAAGAAATGAGCATTCCACAATCATTTGTAGTAACGGTGTGATGGCAGTTTGCCTGCCCTAGCCGCAGGTGGCCCCACGGAAGTGGGCTGAGAACGTCCTTGTGGGAGTGGCTCTTCAACCGTCCATGGAGGAGTCCCTTCGTTGGTTCCTATAGAAGAGGGCCTCCAGATTGAAAGTTCAACCTGTTCGCCGTACTCCGCGGCGGCCAAGATCCCCTCATCGACGTCCCTCTATCAGGGGCTATATCGAAGTTGTTGATTTGGGTGGACAGGAATCGATGACTTGAGCAGCAAAAATAGTTGATTTTCATTGAGAGTCAATTGGGCCTTTCCAGATCTAAGACCTTGCCTACCTAGAAGCGTCATCGTCTTGCAGCCTCAATCCGACAGTGCCTCCAAAATAGGGCATGCGTAGAAGCATCATTGTCGGACGGAGACACGCTCCTGGAGCTCGACGGAGACAGTCAAGAGTCAATCTACCTTCATCTAGTGTGCGCCTGAAGATCACATTTGTTAATTGGGAGCGTGGCAATTTTTGTCCAAATGCATTGTTTGAACCAATTTTCTGGGACATAAGTTTGGTAGGTGGTAGTCCGCTAGACAATTATTGTTGGTTAGCAAGTAAATGCTATGATGAACGCGATGAAACATGAAAAGACTCTAGTGTCTTGATTTGTGTAAGCATTAGTGGTATGCATGAAGATCCCAAATGGCAGTTATTACAGCGAATTGAAATCAAACCATTATGCTACAATGGATGAGATGATCATATTATGACAGAATTTGACAAGCGGTATTTTGTAATGGAAAATTATAATATGGCCTTGAAGAAGGAAGGTGCGAAGGGGAAAATTCTAATGATTATAATTAGTACATGCGTTTTGTTGGTGTTGGTTATATGCTTATTGTTGTTAGCAATAAAATACAAGATTGCAAAGTCACACGGGTTATGACTTTGTTATCTGGGTTTAATAACTACGAGCAATGTAATGGGATGCAAGCAGTTGTTATTCAGTTTTTCTTTTGAGAAAAGAAAACGTTGAGTATCAATAGTTGTTTTGCTATTTTATGATATGAACTTCAAAGATCTTATGTTTTAAATCAATTGTTGTGTTACCTTGAGCTCCAGAAGTTGTATGTATACACTGATTATGTTACAAAGAATCTTTTCTGATCAAATGTTACTCTTTGAAGAATATCTGTCTCTCTTTGTGTCCAATGAATACTCTTTCTTTTGAAATACTTACATTTTTTGAGTTACTCGCGGGCTTTTTTCAGTTACTCGTAGGGTTTTTTCAGTTACTCGTAGGGTTTTTTCAGTTACTCATAGGCTTTTTTCAGTTACTCACAGTTACTCGCATGCATTTTTCAGTTACTCGCATGGTTTTTAGTTACTCGCATGGTTTTTTCAGTTACTCACATGGTTTTTTCAGTTACTCGCAGTGTTTGTTCAGTTACTCGCAGGGTTATGACAGTTACTCGTAGTGTTTGTTCAGTTACTCACATGTTTGTGACAGTTACTCGTAGTGTTTTTTCAGTTACTCAACCATTACTTGCAGTGTTCAGTTACTCACAGGCTTGTTTCAGTTACTCGCAGGCTTTTTTCAGTTACTCGCATTGTTTGTTCAGTTACTCGCAGGGTTGTAATAGCTACTCGCAGTATTTTCGCGGTTACTCTAACCCTATAGTTACTCACAGGGTTGTCATAGTTACTCGTAGTGCTTTTTCTGTTACTCGTATTGTTTTCACAGTTACTCTAACTGCTATTTGAGTTACTCGTAGTGCTCATTCAGTTACTTGCATTGTTGTCATAGTTACTCGTAGTGTTTCACAGTTACTCGCAGGATTTTTTCAGTTACTCACAGGCTTGTTTCAGTTACTCGCAGGGTTTTTTCAGTTACTCGCATTGTTTGTTCAGTTACTCACAGGTTTGTGATAGTTACTCGTAGAATTTTTTTCAATTACTCAACCATTACTTGCAGCGTTTAGTTACTCACAGGCTTGTTTCAATTACTCGCATGTTTTTTTCAGTTACTCGCATTATTTGTTCAGTTACTCGCAGGGTTGTGACAGTTACTCGCAGTGTTTTTGCAGTTACTCTAACCCTGTAGTTACCCGTAGGGTTGTCACAGTTACTCGTAGTGCTTTTTTAGTTACTCGTATTGTTTTCACAGTTACTCTAACTGCTATTTGAGTTACTCGTAGTGCTCATTCAGTTATTCGCATTGTTGTCATAGTTACTCGCATTATTATCACAGTTACTCGCAGTATTGTCACAGTTACTCGTAATGTTTTTTCAGTTACTCGCAGTATTGTCACAGTTACTCGTAGGGTTTTTTCATTTACTCGCATGGTTTGTTCAGTTACTCGCAGGGTTGTGACAGTTACTCGCAGTGTTTGTTCAGTTACTTGCAGGTTTGTGACAGTTACTCGCAGTGTTTGTTCAGTTACTGAACCATTACTTGCAGTGTTCAGTTACTCGCAGGCTTGTTTCAGTTACTCGCAGGCTTTTTCAGTTACTCACATTGTTTGTTCAGTTACTCACAGTGTTTTCGCAGTTACTCTAACTGCTATTATAGTTGCTCACAGGGTTTTTTCAGTTACTCGCATTATTGTCACAGTTACTCGTAGTATTGTCACAGTTACTCACAGTGTTTTTTCAGTTACTTGATGAAGGACCATTAATTGGTATCAAACATGGAAGGGGATGGCAGGTCCCAAGGATCATACTTGCGGATGTCGAGCTCTGTGATAATGGGTACAAGAAATGGAAGATTTATCACACGGCACCGGGAGTAATTGAGAATGAATTTCTATTTGTTGGGTGGAAAAAGAAAATTGCCGGCTTAAGGGGGTATATAGACAGTGGGGCCGCGAGCATGGTGAATAGGCGCGGAGGTGGAGGTAGGCAAATGACAGATGGTTTAGGAGTTACAGACGACCATGGGCCAATGACGTCTTTAATGGTGATATCGATGGCATCCATCATCTCAATTCTTACAGTTACTCGTAGGTGTTCGTACAGTTACTCGTAGTGCTCTTATAGTTACTCTAGGTGTTCTTACCGTTACTCTAGGTGTTCTTACTTTTATGTTGTTACAGTTACTCATAGTGCTCTTACCGTTACTCTAGGTGTTCTTATAATTATTTTATTGATGACGAGTTCATCTCTAATTACAGTTACTCTAACTGTTATTTGAGTTACTCGTAGTGCTCGTTTAGTTACTCACATTGTTGTCATAGTTACTCGTAGTGTTTCACAGTTACTCGTAGGCTTTTTTCAGTTACTCGCAGGATTTTTTAGTTACTCGCAGGGTTTTTTCAGTTACTAGCATGGTTTTTTCAGTTACTCGCAGTGTTTTTTCAGTTACTCGCAGGGTTGTGACAATTACTCGCAGTGTTTGTTCAATTACTCGCAGGTTTGTGACAGTTACTCGCAGTGTTTGTTCAGTTACTCAACCATTACTTGCAGTGTTCAGTTACTCGCAGGCTTGTTTCAATTACTCGCATGCTTTTTTCAGTTACTCGCATTATTGTCACAGTTACTCGCAGTATTCTCACAGTTACTTGCAATGTTTTTTCAGTTACTCACATTGTAACAGTTACTCGAGACTATTCTTTCGTGTTCGTACAGTTACTCGTAGTGTTCGTACAGTTACTCGTAGTGCTCTTACAGTTACTTGCAAGCACCCTTCGATCCACCATCATGTACTTGCAAGCACCCAGTCACCCCGCATCTCCACTCCACTTCTCTCTACCCCACCCAAGCCAGCTCTTCACTCTACCTTCCCTTCTTCCATCTGTATCTACATCCCCCACCTCTTCTTCTTTCTCTCTATCTTCTGCTTACCCACCATCCAACCCAAGATCTCAGCTTCATCACCGCCACCACCGCCAGTCTTCCTGTTGGCACCTTTCCCCGACCATTACATGTCTAGGCGTCTATAGCATGAGAAAACAGTGGGGGGCTCAAAGCCGTCGAATCTAAAATAGGAGTTCGACAAGGGCGGCGTTGGCGGTCCGGAGCCAGGCCAAGCTGTGGTTCACATGGGTGCTCGACCGCGAAGTGTAAATGGTGTGTTGACTCGTAGTTATGTACTCGTTCTAGGAAAGGCTCTGAATCACTAGTGATCAGAGAAGATAGGACACATAGAACAACGACACTTAAAATAGTTACTTTTATTACCTATCATTACTTTCTTGAATAAAAACTTACTTTTTATAACGCACAGTTACTTTTCATATTATATAATTACGTTTTATTAGTGTGTTTAATAATGTATAGTTTATGTATCTTTTTTATTTTCCAGGATCTATACATCACTGTATCTCCTGATTCGCGCGTCTTCTTTTCTTCCTAACACAAAGCATGTTACCTACGATTATCTCTCAATAATAGTATTCTATGCAAACTATAACTATTGTTCATGAGATAAACCAAAAATTGAGCGTTGATAGATGCAAACCTTAAACAGCACCCCAAGTCACATGTAACTGAACATGGATTATCACTTTGCATTAACTTTTGTTGCTAAATAATTAGATCAAAGATCCAAACGGGTATATTACATGCGAAAAGATTAGCCTGGACGTTGGGAAGGGGGAAACAATGGCGAAGCTTAACATGTCAATGGGCGTCATTTTCCACATTCCCAAGACCACCGCAAAGGACGTTACGCTGCAACCTTTTTGAACTGATTTTCTACCTTGACCATGATGAGCGGCTGGATTTCAATTTCCTGTGCGGTTACATTGCTGTCGGCGTCGCCGCACCGCTTGCCGTATTTCAGGTCGCTGGTGGGGCATGTCAGGTTCTGCGCCCGACGGGCCTGGTCGTCCCAGTCGGTGGTTCCCACCACATACATCATGAGACCGGCGGAGCAGACCTGTGCTGCGAGTAGACCAACCCAGAGACTGTAGAAACCGACGCCAAGAAAGAAGGCGAGGCCCACAGCGACAGGCATGCCGACGAGGTAGAATGCGCCGAGGTTGACGCCAGCGGAGACCCTCGGCCGCGCGCACCCGCGTAGCACGCCGCATCCGACTGTCTGTGGCCAGTTACCGAGCTCGCAGAGCCCCAGTATGGGCAGTACAGCGGCCGTGAGCTGGAGAATCGCGTTGTCGGCGGTAAATATCCTCCCCCATTGTCGTTGATCCCGGCCGCGAACCCAGCCGTGTTATCTGACGTATTTACAATGTTTGCCACCGGGTCTTTGGAACGGGTAGGGATTTCTACTATAAAAAGAGCTAGTTAGATGCTGCGCTCTCCTTGATTTACTCTTCTCTCCTTTTTTTCAAGGAATTTTGCTCTTAAAAATATTTATTTTTATACTCTCCTAATAACTTTTATTATTATTAATTCTATATTTTTCTCTCCAATCCACAGAAACGGTTCCTTGATTCTCTCATTTTAAACAACCGACACAAATATCTTTTATTGTAGAGACCCTTTCACGGACGAGTCATCTCCCCCACGCATTTCCAACAAATTTTATATTTCACGTACATGTGCACGTGTGCGTTCACTATTATATATATAAGAGAGAGAGCACGTGCCCACATGTACCTATGTTATAATGGTCTTTTCAAAAAGAGGAATTTAATTGACCACTTAATTAGACAAGTACGAACATTAATTACTCGTGACCTTGTAGGTAACGTTTATCAATATGCTTATGAGGCACATAGGTGGGAATATATACAACCATGCAAACAAATCTCTTGAACACTTTTTAAAGTTCTACATCCAAATCTATGAATAACTACATTAACCAACCCGAAAATGTTTTAGACTTTTGCTAAGCAAGTGCCGACTCTTCTAGCAACACTGCACAAGAAACGAGTGGAGCCCGTCCACGATAGTATAAAGGCATCACAATTAGATTGATGCATCAAAGCTATCAATATTTTTTTGTTGAATTATATCCATTCCCATAAGAGATATAGAAAACCCTTCATACTTCATACAAGCGCTTCAACTAGGAACTACGTTTCGAGCTACTCGATGCGGCGCGTGAGTGACTTAACACCGCCCCCCCCCCCCCAAAAAAAATTGTATGGATCTTAAGTTTATTGTATTAGGGTGTGTCTAATCTAAGTCATGTCCATGAGGTGTTTATGCTATTATCACTAGTTAAAGCTAAAAGGTTAAATATATATAATACTATTGCTTTGTTTGACAAAGTTTTGATTATTGTTCGGGCAACGATGGACAACCACGAACAGTGAGTCAATTACAACTAATCGCGTTGCCAAACACACAGTTGTCTACATTGTGTTTTCTATCTGGAGCGATCAACAAACACTACCGACCACTCATTTCTCATAGTGAGAAATTGTTGTGATAAGTCATCTGTGATGGGTCACCGGCGATAAATGTAATCACGTTATATATAGAATAACAAAAATAATATTTAATGCAATACTTTAATACTCATTTTCTAAAGGTGGAATATAAGTATAGGCATTCTAACTTATACATTACAGACTTCAACGAGTTCTGCATGTGGTATTTAATTAGCAGAAAAATAGGGGCAGTGTCAGATTGCACAAGAATAAGTAAACCAAATACTTATCTTGCATGAACCCATTTGTCTATGTTCATATAATTGGAGAGATATATAAATTAAATTACTATGCCCCAAGTGAGCCAATGTGTCTAAAGAATGGATATTAGAAGGAATAGAAAGACAATAGCCGCCAGTCCATCGGATGGAGTGACATAGGGTGAGGGAGGGGTAGTTAGGCTTTTGGGGTGAGTGATGAATGTTGTTAGGATTTTTGAGACATTAGGGATTTTACTGGAATTATTTGAAAAATGAGGGAGATTTTGAGAAAAAAAGTTTTTATTTTTAGGAAAAATTGCATTTTCGATGCACACGTCACTCACTGCTCGTAGTGGCTTTTCTTAAACTTTATGTGAATAAAGATAGAGTTTTTTTCCCAAAACCCCCTCACATTTTCCATAATTCTGTAAAACCCCCTCTGTTATCTTAAATCCCTATAGCCCCCTCCCTTTCATCCTAAATTCCTACCAACCCCCTCCAGCCAACACCGTTAGCATGTGAGTTAACGGTGGTTGCTGCTTTATTGCTTTTTGGTTAAATCATCTGTCATTAGCATAAGAGATAACAATGCTTAGTTATTTATAATAATAATAATTATTTAAATATTATGTTGATGATATAAATGTAAATAATATTTGTTGACTAAAAATATATTTTTTGTAAGGATGAGAAAATTGTGGTTTAGAGCGTAAAATTGGACTGGACTTATCTGTTCAGTAATGGTGTAGACCGCAAAACCATGACCAGACTGTTCAATTCGACGTGGTCCTTTGTGCGTTTGGTCCGGACCGAGGTCTGAGAATTTCAATGAGTTCGGATTTCAGTCTGGTCCGGTCCAAAATAGGTCCAACCGCAGACCGGATAACAAACAGACTTTTATATAAAATTCATGTATATTTGTAGGTATATTATGTAACAAGTACATATATAAGCACTAGTATTATAAATGTTTGCTATTAATGTTATATAATTATTAAAAGTGACTAAGAATTTCAACTTTGTACAATTAGATAAGTTGCAAAACATGTAAAAAATATTTATTATAGTCCAAACAGTTAGGTCCGGTCCTACATGAAATGGTCTGGTCGCGGTCCGATCCTACCTCAAAATGGCCCGGTCTACGATCCATAAATTTGTTAAAAAAATATTGATTACGGTCCAAACGATCCGGTCCGGTCCTACATGAAACTGTTTGGTTGCAGTCCGGTCCTACCTCAAAATGCTTCGGTCTACTGTTACGACCCCACCTCCCAATAACCCCCAATTAACGGAGACTGAGAGGTCGAAGCCGCACCCATAACTTCCGGATCAAAGGTTCGGCAATTAACCAAGAATAATTATCAAATTTTAACCTACTATACTGAAAGTTGTAAGAAAAATAAATTTTTTGCATACCTTTGTGAAAGCATGGATTTCTAAACTTCTATCCACTTAGGGATTCTACTCTAACTAATCCTCCTTGTATTTTACTTCATGTATTTCACAATATGACGATTTACTATTTGTCCTTTTGACTTGTACATAAAACGCCGACAAAAAAAACGTCGGTCAGCCGAAGCTGGTATGTGGGGGAAATAATAATCATATAAATACATTAACAATGTAATCATTCAATTAATCATTTAACAACCAAGATTACATTTAGATATAACTCCGCGATCCAAGAGTACCATATCCTCTATATTGTCCCCATTAAACCCCTCATGATCCACCTATAAGTGAACCAATTTCTAGGGTTGAATCACATGGCACTACTCGCAAGTAGCCCACTCCTTAACTCATGGTAGGCTAATGAGTCTCATGGAACTACATGTAGGTAGCCCAGTTTCTAACTCTCGGTGTAACATCCCTGACCTGGGTTATAAACTAACCCTAGATGTTTTGCCTAAATATGTAATTATATACCTGTGAATACTCTCTGACATGTAATTAAGTTCCTCAGGAACATATACTTTCAATTTTTCTCCTTTTTAAAACAAAGTTGTAGTATTGTTTTATAATGCAGGGACCTATGTGCAAATTGCCCAGTTAAGGGGATTAACTTGCAAATGTCACAGGTTAAGATGTTCCTCTGATAATAAGTTATCATATGAGTGAATATGATGAGGTATGATGGATTTCCCAAGTTTGGGCATCAAGATGCAGCTTGTGGAATGATCCTTGTGCTTAAAAACCCTAATTTGGAGTAAAGTGCAATTTACCCAAATTGTGGGGTGTGAATTATAAAATACACCTTATATATCATATTTTATGACTCTTGACATCATTTAGAGTAGAAATTATGAAAGGGACACATCAATGAGTAATCAGATAAGAAAAATGATCTTTGTGCATAAAATTCACCAAGTACGAGAATGGAGACCCTTCATATATGTACCCTAGTTGAAAGTTGGCTTTCTTTACCCTTAGATCTTGAGTTTTGTTGAGCTTTGCTTAAGTTTAGATGGCTTGGACGTGCCTTAGAAACAAGGAGGGACTTAGATGAGAATTCTATGTTCTAGAGGTCCTTAAGGTGAAAAATAGCCTAAAGTATATAAGCTTAAACCCTTGCAAACCAAGTGAACGTATCACTTATCCTCTTCACTTCTCTTCTTTCTCAAACGACCAAGGCAAAGCTTTGGAGCTCAGGGGGACGACCATCTAGTTCTAAGGTGAGTAGGAACCATCTTCTAGCTCGAATTCTTGGAGGAATTCTTCATAAAAGGTTGGTTCTATGGTTGACTCACTTAGATTCTTTGTTCTAGCCGACCATCCCCATCTTTTCCTTGGAGAATCACCTCTGGACAACTTGTGGAGCTCAAGACGCCATTAGAGGCTTGGAGCTTGGAAGCTTGGAGCTCTAGGAACAACGTTTGAGGCGGGTTTTATAACTCTAAACTCCTTGCTTTTTTTATGCATATCTTTGTTCTTGCAATTTGTACTTAGTTCTTCTTCTACCCCCTTTCTTCCTTGCACTTTTGCAAGAAAATCTGTGGCTTAACTGACCTGAACAGAGGTTGAAGATGATGGGCATGAATTCCTAGGCAACTTTATCAAACGACCTTGGACCCCTTTTGGTCCAAACGGTTGCAAACCGTTTGAAATCAAACTGTTTGATCTCATGTGGTCTTGCAAGACCGTTTGGATCAAACTGTCTCAAGACCATTTGATAGGATTGACCAAGGGATGACCGTTTGAGGGTCTGTTGGTAAAATATTGAATTTCATTCCTACAAAGAATCATAATCTAATTTCTAACCAATTGAGAGTTGAAGGCACTTCAACACCCTAACCCTAATCGGGTTGAAATTGTTGTTTTCAAGTATAGATCTTGTTGAGTTTTAGGTTGAAGGACCCAAACGGTCTCAAGACTATTTGGGGATTCATCCAAACGGTCTCAAGACCGTTTGGTGACAACCCAAGACCATTTGGAGGTCTAGGGTTGAGGTAATTTGATGGTTTGAAGGTCCAATCACAATAAGTTGAAGAATTGATAAAAATGCTGATTTTAGACCTAATTAGGGTTCAACCCTTATCCAACCGACTTGGTTTTTGGTCAAACTTTGGGCAAACGGTCTCAAGACCGTTTGGAGGGTGTCCAAACGATCTCAAGACCGTTTGGGCCAAGTTTGGGCCCAATTGGACGTTAATTGATGGGTTCAACCTCGATTTGATTCACATTGTTGAACATTGATGATTATCCGATTGAAACCCTAATTGAATTGGATTTAACCCTAATTGACTTTCAATTGAAGGTCAATTTGGTGTCCAATTGATTAAGTCTCACCCTAATTGACTCAATTTATAAGTGGTTAACATGGATTTGGCCAACTGAGGGCTTCAACATACATAACCATAATCGATTGTAACTTTTGAACCATGTTTGAGGTCCAAACGGCCTCAAGACCGTTTGAGGCCAAACGGCCTCAAGGCCGTTTGGGCTCAAACGATCTCAAGGTCGTTTGGACCAATCGATCTCAAGAACATTTTGATCAAACGGTTTCAAACCACACAAGCTTCAAACGGCTTGGAAGTCAACTCTCCCCAAACGGTCAACGCACCCAAACGGTCTCAAGACCGTTTGAGGTCAAACGGTCTCAAGACCATTTGAGACCAAACGGTCACAAGACCGTTTGGTGGTTGAAGGTTGAAAACCGTTTGGAGATTTTCAAGGTTGTTTATACTTAATCAATTGAAGATGTAATTGGTTCAATGGTGATCTAATCTAAACCCTAATGGTAACCTAGGACATTAAGGGACTAAGTGACTAATGATTTGACCCATGATGATGATCAATGATGTAATTTACCGAAATACCCCTAAAGGGTTCAATTGAAGAATACCTTGTTCTAAGCAAACCCTAATCACATGATAGTGGTGATTTGGCTTATGATAGTCAATGAGGACTTGACCCAACCTAATCTAGAGTGGTGTATTCACCATCTATTAGTAAGAGGAGAGAGAATGTACCAATTAAGGTTGAAACTTAAGTAAAGTACCTTCAATACATATGAATGTGCATGTTTAGGGTATGATCCACCTATGTGAGATCATAGAAACCCTAATTGTGATAATTGATGAATCCCAATATAATCTAAAGGTATCAATGGTGATGTTTCTCATACATGATGATGATATGAGTTCAATTCACCATGAAGTGAACAGTAAACCCTAATTTTAGGGTGATGACATGTAATATGAATAGTAAACCCTAATTGATGAGAAATCAGGGAACCTGACTCTTCTAAGAGTATGAAAGTATAACCTATGAAATGAATTGTTTATTGTTATTAGTTGAATTAACTATGATGGTTTTTGTGTGATGATGATCATATCCAGGTAAGGATTATGATACAGTATTCATTAGCATGCTTTAACTTTATGAATAGTGAAATACCATGTTGCTCAGTAGTGGCATCTTATGAGATTGTTAGGCTGTGAGAGCCATGTGTATCATCAAGGTCATGCTTATTAGATGACTTGTGATGATATGACTAAGAAATGATAATTGATGTTAGTCCTGTTACATTTAGTATTCTATTTCCATAGCTGCTAAGCTAATGATTAATGTTTGAGAACATGTATGATGTTAAAATAATACTGAAATGTACCTAACTAATCAAGTATAATCATACCATGTAGAGCCCTGATCATAGATCCATCATTGTCAGATTCAATATGATGGTGAAACAGGTTTTCCTAAGGGAATTCCTGGAGCACATACTTTTGAGTATGTGGGGGAATATGGATGTGTAAATCCTTACATCCTAGTGTAGGAATTGATGTAGATGTACCTTAATCCATCAACCTTTCACTATATGTTTATGTTGTAACACTATATGTTTATGCTTGAGGAGATCCTTATACCGCATCGATGAAAGATAAACAAGAAATCTTTCGATGATGAAGAGAGTGCATAATGCCACTGTGACTCTAATAGTGAAGTACCAGATTACCCTGGTGAGCTATAGTAGCAGAGACACTGGATGTCCTGCAAGTTATCCTCACTCTGACTGAGGAAGATGAGGTCATAAGAATCCGGCTCTTTTGATGACCTAGGTATGATACCGATGCGACTTAACAGTGATCGGTTAGAGTATGAGCGGTATACCTCATCTTCGCAGGGCATAAAGATGTTTGTAAAACATAATCAACCGTGTAGTATATCTATTTAGGGTGAACCACGAGATACTTGAATGATTTTGCACTGAATAGTACATATGTTGTTCATATTCCTTAAACTGTTGTTGTTCTGCTTATTTCCAATCTGCTGTTGTTTATCTTAAAAGCTTTTATTGCTTATGATGTTCTTGATTTGCTATATAAAGCTTCTAGTGGAGAGTTATAACTCTCACTGGGACAATTATTTAAAATTGTCTCACCCCGTAGATTTCAACTTTTTAGGTGGTCGTCGAGGACGGAGGAACCAACCTGTAGGTGACCAACACCAGCAACAGCAGCACCAGGAGCAGCAGTGAATCTCAGGTGGAGATATTGACTGCTGAGTTAGTAATTAGATAGTCCTATGCCATCTCTGTACTCTCAGGTCTTGGAGTTAGTAGTCTGAGATTTTGGTTTTTGGCTCTTGAGATTTTTGTATCATGTTGTATATAATTACTCAAGAAGTAATTCAACAGAGATGTAAACTGTTCATCTCCTTTCTATGAAAGAAGTTTTATAATTTCAATATCTTATCTCAAAAAGTTTTAATTTCCCGTGATTTCTGTCTTCCGTTGTTAATCGAATGCTTCCGCTGAATTTTAATCGTGGTTTTGGAGATCGGAGCCCACAAGATAAAGTGGTATCAGAGCTCTGGGTTCGCCGAGTCTATAGAGACATAGGACTTAGGATGTCGAGTCTAACCTTAGTGTTCTTCCTTATCTAATAGAATCTTCTGCTCCTCAGGAGAAGAAGATATATAAGGATGTTTGAGCCACATGAGGAGTACGTGGAGGAAAGTAGCGTAGCTGCACCACAAGGCGATGCAAGGGTACCAGAGATAGAGCAACCCATACCTGAGCAACCTGTACCTGAGCAACCCAGGGAGCCACCCCAGTTCGACCCAGCCGACGTGGGTAATCCAGCTGTGCAAGCAATGTTCGGGCAGTTTATGACTGTCATGACGCACATTACCGACATGATGCCTATGCCTGCACCCAGGGCACCTGTCCAGCCCGAAGGACAAGGTATCGGGAAGACATTCGAGTGACTTCATCGTGTCGGAGCTACCGAGTACTTTGGGACAGCCGACCCCGCAGATGCTGATTTGTGGTTAACAGAGTTGGAGAAAGCTTTCAGGATTCTCAATATCCCTAGAGCTGAGAAGGTCAGACATGTAGTCTATCTTCTCAAAGGAAGCGTTGGTCACTGGTGGACTATGGAAGAGCAGAAGAGACCTGGAATGGAGATCTCGTGGGAAGACTTTCGACGGGAATTTGTCCTTAGATATTTTCCAAAGACCTTCCTAGACGAGAAGATCTCTCAGTTTGAGAGGTAGAGGCAGGGCATGATGAATGTTAGCGAGTATGAAGCTAAGTTCATGGAATTGTTGCGGTTCTGTCCGCACATGGCTGCCACAGAAGAGGAAAGAATCAGAAGGTTCGAGAAGGGTTTGAATGCCGACATGACTACTCTTGTGTCTGCCCTAGAAAACCGGGAGAGGTTCTCTACCTTCGTTGAGTCAGTCCGAAGGATAGAGAGATCTGTGGTCGAGAAGAGGCAAACCCAGAAAAGATATCCACAGTTCCAGGGTTCTTCATCTAGGGACTTTAAGAAACCTAGATCCTCTGCACCTACCCCTCCACCACTCAGATCGAGTTCTCAGACTCAGTGGTCCCCTGGTAGAGGTAGAGGACGGGATCAACCGCCTCAAGAGACTCACAGTTCTGCATCAATGTCAGTTACTGGACCACCGAGACCACAGCAACAGAAGAGAAGCTGCTACAACTGTGGGAAGGTGGGACATTTGATGAAAGACTGCCGGTCTAGGCCTGTCAGTGTGACACAGCCTCCGAGACAAGGTCAACAGGGATCTCAGAGAAGGCAATCTCAAGGAGCAGCTCGAGGACGTGGGCAAGCATATCAAGCTGGATCATCAGCACCAACTCAACCCCAGGCGACGGCGAGGTTCTATGCTATGAACCCACCAGATGCAGTGGTCAATCCATGGGTAGTGGTGTTGGATAAATTGGACATTATGATAAATCCCTTTGTTTCGATGATGACAAACATTTCATTCTTATTATTCTAACGAGCTACTTGAGTGTGCAGGATTATGGTGGATGACAAAGCAACTAGGGAAATCACGAGCTTACATATTTACTTTCATGCAATGTAATCACTATTGTAAAAACTTGTACAGTTATATAATGTACAAGTACTTAGATTGCATGTAAATCAAGCGTTAGATCTTCCCTAGCTACACACCATAGTTAGACAAGTCATCCCTTCCAAAAGGATCACATTATGCACACTCATAAACACACTTAGTGGTTTAATTAAAAGATTGAAACAGAGTCAATCTCGGTCGACCACACTCCTCGACCGAGACACTCTCGGTCGACAAACTTCTCGACCGAGATTGACCAAAAGTAGCCGTTAGACACAGCAGTTGACAGTTGCAAATAAACGTTAATCCAGAGAGCCTGTCGGTCGACAAATCCTCGACCGACTGGGCATCTCGGTCGACGAGTCCTCGACCGAGATGGTCTCTGACAGCAACTGCAGAATTAATTAACTAGCCGTTGCTAATGCGCCTAACTTATTCCTAACGGCTAGTTAAGCACTAGGAACCCCCTAGAAGTTGTCTAGAACGTCCTTAAGCATACATAGGTCATTCCTATAAATAGGACATGCCTTAGGTCACCAAAGAATATCCAAGATATACTTGTGCTATACTTGAGCTTGAATACACACTTGCAATCTGTTTTAGAGCAATAGAGCAATTCCTACACTTGCCATTCATTCCTATTGCTCCCATTTCGTGCCCTATAGGCTAGTATCTCCTATCCACTACAATCACATTGTCATACACATTGGTTAGGAGATTTATACGCTTGATATAGGCAAATCAAGCCTTGTGCTTAAAAGGATAAGTTGTAATTTCTGTTTTCCTTTCTTGTTCCTGTTTATCTTTTGTACTCTCCTTGCTACTCCTAGGGTTGGAGGCTGCGGATTGGAGAGGGTTGACTTCTCAGGTGGAGAAGGGGACTTCAAGCTACTTCAAGAAGGCTATCGCACGAGAAGCTACTTCAGAAGGCTGGTGCAACGGGAGTTGGTGCATCTACTTCAAGGGAAGGCTGCTTCGAGTTGGGCGATTACTTCTAGGTGAAGGCTGCTTGAAGGGTTTAGGGAAAAGAAATGTATTTTATGTAAAGTCCTTGCGAGGTAATAAAATAATTTCTTTTCAAATCCCGGTTGGGTAAGCAACCGGGTAGTGGACTGACTACCTTAGTATTTGCTAAGGCTAGGAACCACTCTAAACCCTTGTGTCTCCTTGTCCAATCTTTCTCTGTGGTTGCTTGAGTTTAAATTATTTTAAAATCTATATAAAACTCTATTCACCCCCCCTCTAGAGGTTTTCAATTGGTATCAGAGCAGGCTTCAAGGAGCCCTAACAAGGTCTTGAAGAGATAAAGGGAGGAGGTGACTACAACCACAAGAAAAGGAGCATGGACCAATGTGCGACAAGTTGCAATTGGTGCTTAGGAACAAAACACTCTACTTCTAAATGTCCATGGAGGTCAAATAAAGAATGTTTCGTTGCTACAATAAGTGAGGAAGAAGAAGAAGAGGTAAGCTTGCTTGATTTACCTAAAGAAGAGTTAGTTACTATTATTGAAGAAACACATAATAAATATGTTGAATACAAAAAGAAATTAAAGAAATCAAATAAAGAAAATGATGATCTAAATGCTAGACTTCTTGAGCTTACATCCGAAAATGACGATTTATATGCTAAATTGAATACTCTTGGTTTTGAAAAAGATAGCATTATGTCTGACAATCGTACTTTGAAATCATCTCTAAGTAATAGTGAAGTGAAAATTTTCACTCTAGAGACTAACTATGATCTTCTATGTCAAGAAAAGACTGAATTGCTTGCAAAGTTAAATGATATTCAAAAACAACCTATATTGTGCACCCATGTAGATTATGACAATATAGTGAAAGAAAGAAATATGCTATCATCCAATCTAGATCAAGCAAAATTAGATATCAAGAAAAGAATGGATGAGATCGTTAAGTTGCAACAAGAAGTTAGTAAGTTAAGCAACAATGGAATCCTTGATAAAATATTAGAAAATTCCTATCATCAAATAGGGAGAAGAGGACTAGGTTATAAGCCTAAGGAGAAATCCTATCAACAACCTAGTTGGAGAAGGACACAAGCAAGACAATCCATGAATGTACATAGAGGCAAATATACTTTTGTACCAAAGAACGACCTAGACCAAAATCATAGAAAGAGATATGAGGTTGATTCTATATGTTGCCACTATTGTTCACGTATTGGACATTACTCCTTCTCATGCCCATACAAGAAAAAGAATAATGAGATGGTATGGGTTCCAAAATCCCCAAATTGATTCGATTAGACTAAGTTGAGATATGACCAAAGACTTTAATTTGCATATCTTTATGACTATCTCAACTTAACATATAGGGATAACAAATTTATATCAATTAAGGATTAATCAAAACTTAAAAGATTTGAATATGATTAAGTTGAGATATAATCTAAATGTTACTTTGGTATTCATATGTTTATATCAAACTGATCTTTGAAATAATTAAATTAGATACAGTCTATATTGTACTTGAAATAGAATTCTGAACACTTTCCAGAAATTGGGTCGGTCGAAGATTTGTCGACCGAGTGAAAACCCGGTCGAGAAATGGTCGACCGAGCATGTCACTGTTTTTCAGTCTGCAGTAAAATTGCTGAATAATTGATTGATTAGTGGCTATCTAATTGTTGTTAATGACTGTTTTACATAACAAGTTGAAGATCTTTTTGAATATAAATGATATCATTTTCTCAATTGAAAATCAAGTTTAGAAATCCCTATTTTATAATGTTTACATGATATTCTTTAAAGCATCTATCTAGATAGAAATCATGTGTTATGACATTTAGTTTAAATGATTACAATTAATGTATGGTTCTATCATTGCATCATGGATATGCTTTCACTATTTTATCATTCAACTCATAAAAATGGTGCTATGGTACATAGAACAAATGGAAAATGATTATTGTATACATGACTTCTTGATGAAAAATAGCAAGAAAATGTTTTATTGGTGATTTATTGCTTATACATAGAGATTTTCTCAATAGGTATCTATAAGAAATTGAGACATTAATCATGCTTTCATTCTTAAGAAAATGTTTTCATATTGAGAATCATTTAACATGATCATTATGGACTCATTGGTTTAAAATAATCTTTGTCATATATGCAAACCATGAATGATCATTGTAATTCATATAATTGCAAATGTCATTAGCATAAAAGTGTCTTGACATAATAGATAATGCTTGTAGACACAACTTGTAATAATGATGTTGCTATGACAAGCCAAACGGTATTTCTTGGAACAAAATTTTAATGTTTTTATCTATTTGCTTGGTCTAAGAAATCAAAAGCAAAAATCTTGACTTTAAGATGTTAATCTTGCTTTCAAAATATATGTTTCTAAAGAATCTTATTATAAGGGTATAAGCAGAAATTTGATATTTATGTACCCATAGCAAAGCATATGAAAAATTATTTACAATAAATGGAAATGCATTCTAGAAAAATCTAGGTCAAAGAATTCACTATAATACTATAAAGGGTATATCTTAATATGCTTCAAATTGATATTTATAGCTATCTGCAGAATTTATACTTCACATATGAATATTTATCTTGGAAATCTGCAGAATTTGCCTCTTGGTTAAAATGACATTTAGCCAAGGGGCGCTACGGTCGTAGTCAAGGGCGACCTAAAATAAGCTTTGACAAAATGCTTATTTGGACATCATTTTATTGCACTTAATCTTAGTATACTTATGATAAAGGTCAAAATCAACATTTAAAATTATTTGTGACCTTAGAAGCATTAAATTGCCTAAATTATAAGATTAAGGGGGAGCGCATAAAAATGAATTTGATTGCCTGATACGACCTTAGTATTTTTACTCTTGGTTATGAAGAAATTTATAAAATTGATATATCTTGAACTTAAAGGAACTCTCTAAACAAATCAGGGCTTAACATCCCTTGCATTTGGTTGGAGACATTTTTATGTACTCTAAGCTTAAAGGAATCTCATTTAATTTAGGGATAGATGAGAGATAAATATACATTTGTCATGAGCTTAAGGGAATCTCATATCATTTTCAGGGCTTAACATCCCTTGTAAAATGGGTGAGAAATCTATATACATATGCCATGAACCTAACATGATCTCATATCATTTCAAGGCTTAATATCCTTTGCAAATGATTGAGAAACAAATAGTGGATAAATTAGACACAAATCCATGTTTCTAAAAGGATATCTATTTAAGGGGGAGCAAAATATAAAATTAAAAGGGAAAAGAAAATAAAATATTCAAATTGGATATCTTTTTGAAATGACAAAGGGGGAGAAAGAATATAAAATCAAAAATATAAATATATATGAGTTTCATCCTGATTGCCAGCACTCATACTTGTAAAACAAGAATGGCTACAAAAGGTAATCTTCAGGTATGAAACTCACATGCTTTATATTTCCTTATTTCATATTTTAGGAAATGTTTGTCATCTTCAAAAAGGGGGAGATTGTTGGATAAATTGGACATTATGATAAATCCCTTTGTTTCGATGATGACAAACATTTCATTCTTATTATTCTAACGAGCTACTTGAGTGTGCAGGATTATGGTGGATGACAAAGCAACTAGGGAAATCACGAGCTTACATATTTACTTTCATGCAATGTAATCACTATTGTAAAAACTTGTACAGTTATATAATGTACAAGTACTTAGATTGCATGTAAATCAAGCGTTAGATCTTCCCTAGCTACACACCATAGTTAGACAAGTCATCCCTTCCAAAAGGATCACATTATGCACACTCATAAACACACTTAGTGGTTTAATTAAAAGATTGAAACAGAGTCAATCTCGGTCGACCACACTCCTCGACCGAGACACTCTCGGTCGACAAACTTCTCGACCGAGATTGACCAAAAGTAGCCGTTAGACACAGCAGTTGACAGTTGCAAATAAACGTTAATCCAGAGAGCCTGTCGGTCGACGAATCCTCGACCAACTGGGCATCTCGGTCGACGAGTCCTCGACCGAGATGGTCTCTGACAGCAACTGCAGAATTAATTAACTAGCCGTTGCTAATGCGCCTAACTTATTCCTAACGGCTAGTTAAGCACTAGGAACCCCCTAGAAGTTGTCTAGAACGTCCTTAAGCATACATAGGTCATTCCTATAAATAGGACATGCCTTAGGTCACCAAAGAATGTCCAAGATATACTTGTGCTATACTTGAGCTTGAATACACACTTGCAATCTGTTTTAGAGCAATAGAGCAATTCCTACACTTGCCATTCATTCCTATTGCTCCCATTTCGTGCCCTATAGGCTAGTATCTCCTATCCACTACAATCACATTGTCATACACATTGGTTAGGAGATTTATACGCTTGATATAGGCAAATCAAGCCTTGTGCTTAAAAGGATAAGTTGTAATTTCTGTTTTCCTTTCTTGTTCCTGTTTATCTTTTGTACTCTCCTTGCTACTCCTAGGGTTGGAGGCTGCGGATTGGAGAGGGTTGACTTCTCAGGTGGAGAAGGGGACTTCAAGCTACTTCAAGAAGGCTATCGCACGGGAAGCTACTTCAGAAGGCTGGTGCAACGGGAGTTGGTGCATCTACTTCAAGGGAAGGCTGCTTCGAGTTGGGCGATTACTTCTAGGTGAAGGCTGCTTGAAGGGTTTAGGGAAAAGAAATGTATTTTATGTAAAGTCCTTGCGAGGTAATAAAATAATTTCTTTTCAAATCCCGGTTGGGTAAGCAACCGGGTAGTGGACTGACTACCTTAGTATTTGCTAAGGCTAGGAACCACTCTAAACCCTTGTGTCTCCTTGTCCAATCTTTCTCTGTGGTTGCTTGAGTTTAAATTATTTTAAAATCTATATAAAACTCTATTCACCCCCCCTCTAGAGGTTTTCAAGTGGCAGGTCAGATGGAATTTTTATATTCTGATATGTCTAAATCATGTATAGTATCTTTTCTGATTGACCCGGGTGCTACGCACTCCTTTGCCACTCGAAGAGTGATTCGCAACTGCAATATGACAGTCAGTCATAAGGCAGATAGCTTGTTTTGGAGACTCCATTGAGTGGGTCTGCTGTTTTGCAGGAGGTATGCTCTCCCTGCATCCTCTTCTTTTCTGGTCACCGCATTCAAGTGGATCTTATACCACTTGATATGCAAGGATTTGATATAATCCTTGGGATGGATACCTTAGAAAGGTATAGAGTTGTCTTGGATTGTGAGTCCAAGCTGGCTGTGTTTGCTGATGAAAGCAACACATGGATCTTTCAAGGAGAAAGAAAGATTCTTCCCACATGTCTTGTGTCAGCTATGGTTGTTGATAAGCTGATGAGGCAAGGATGTTATGCATTCTTGGCCCATGTGGTAGATGTTACCAAGGAGAGCCCCAACCGTGTTGAAGTTCCTGTAGTCAGGGAATTCAGATATGTGTTTCCTGAAGAACTTCCTGGTATACCACCGCCGCGGGAAATTGATTTTGAAATCAATTTAGTCCCATATACAAAACCCATAGCCCAGAAACCATATAGGATGGCGCCTGCCGAGATGGCAGAACTCAAGAAACAACTTCAAGAGTTACTTGAGAAAGGTTTCATCCGACCGAGCACTTCACCTTGGGGTGCTCCATTTTTGTTTGTTAAAAAGAAAGATGGGTCAATGAGGTTGTGCATTGATTACAGACAACTCAATAAAGTAACAATAAAGAACAAGTACCCTCTGCCGAGGATTGATGATTTTTTTGACCAGTTGTGTGGCGCAACAGTCTTTTCAAAAATAGACTTAAGGTCGGGATATCATCAACTCCGCATTAAGGACAGTGACATATCCAAGTCTGCTTTTAGGATGAGATATGGTCACTATGAGTTCACGGTTATGTCGTTTGGACTAACCAATGCACCAACTGCATTCATGGAACTCATGAACAGAGTCTTTTGACCTTTCCTTGATCAGTGTGTTGTCGTCTTCATAGATGACATTCTGATCTATAGTAGGGATGCTCAGCAACATGAACAACATCTTCACCAAGCTTTGACCTTGCTACGAGAACACAAGCTATACGCTAAGTTTAGCAAGTGTGAGTTCTGGTTACCAGAAGTATCTTTTCTTGGTCATGTGGTATCTGCCTCGGGTATTCATGTTGACCCTAAAAAGGTAGAATATGTTCTACAGTGGGAACAACCGAAAATGCCGACGGAGATTCGAAGTTTCTTAGGGTTAGCTGGCTACTACCGAAGGTTCATTAAGAACTTTAGTTCTATAGCCTTATCTTTGACCAAGTTAACCCGGAAAGATGTTCCTTTTGTCTGGAGTGATAAGTGTCAACAGTCTTTTCAGTTGTTGAAGGAGAGGTTGACAAGTGCACATGTGCTTGTGTTACCTGAACAAGGAAAAGGATATGTGGTCTACTGTGATGCCTCCAAGAATGGACTCGGATGTGTGTTGATGCAGGATAAGCAAGTGATTTCTTTTGCTTCCCGACATCTTAAGAAACACGAGGAGAATTATCCGACACACAATTTGGAGTTGGCTGTTGTGGTTCATGCCCTGAAGATCTGGAGACATTATCTCTACGGAGAAACCTTCCAGATTTTCACATACCACAAGAACCTTAAGTATATCTTCTCTCAGCATGAACTTAACATGAGGCAACGTCGCTGGATGGAGTTAATCAAGGACTACGATTGTACAATTGATTACCATCCAGGGAAGGCCAATGTGGTTGCAGATGCCTTGAGTAGGAAATCAGCAACATCAACCATGGATAGAGCACAACTAAGTTCCTTAGTATGCTCTAGGAGAGATATGCTTATCTCTTTAAGGCAAGACAATGTACAGTTGAAGGTGTCATTGTTAGCCGGTTTATTAGCTGAGATGCACATTAAACCTACCCTAAGAGAGCAGATAAGGAGGCACAACAAGTTGATGTTGCAGTTCAGCAGATCAGATCTGAATATGGTGAAGAGAAACATGATGGTTTTCATGATTTAGATGACCAAGTGTCATGATATCATGGGAGGATGATAGTACCATATGTGGATAATCTGAGGAAGTTAGTCCTGGAGGAAGCTCATTCTTTGATGTATGCTATGAATCCAGGGAGCACCAAGATGTATCGAAATTTGAAAGATATGTATTGGTGGCCTGGGATGAAGAAGGATGTAGCTGAGTTTGTTCTGAGGTGTCCTGTGTGTCAGCAAGTTAAGGCTGAACACCAAAAGCCTACAGGAACAATGCAACCTTTACCCATACCACAGTGAAAGTGGGACCATGTGACCATGGACTTTGTTGTTGGCCTACTCAGGACAAGCAAAGGACATGATTCCATTTGGGTAATTGTTGATAGGTTGAAAAAGACAGCACATTTCTTACTTGTCAAAACAACCTATTCTGCTGAAAGGTTATCACAGTTGTATGTTCAAGAGATAGTGTGTTTGCACGGAGTTCCTGTCACTATAGTTTCTGATAGAGGTCCTCAGTTTACAAGTCATTTTTGGGAGCAGTTACACAGAGCTTTAGGCACCAAGTTAAGGTTTAGTACAACCTTTCATCCACAGACTGATGGACAGTCAGAAAGGACTATACATACCTTGGAAGATCTGTTGAGAGCATGTGTTCTCCAGTTTACCAGAAGTTGGGATCTACACCTGAACTTGATAGAGTTTGCCTATAAAAATAGCTATCAACATAGTATTGATATGACACCATATGAAGCCTTGTATGGTAGACGTTTTAGATCACCCTTATGTTGGTACGAGACTGGTGAGCATCAATTGTTAGGTCCTGATCTTGTGCAGCAGACTACAAAGAAGATCAAAGTTATACAACAACAGCTCAAGACTGCACAGGATAGGCAGAAGTCTTATGCTGATAGACTTCGTAGACCCTTAGAATTCCAGGTTGGAGATAGAGTGTACCTCAAGGTCTCACATTGGAAAGGAGTCCTTCGTTTTGGAAGGAAAGGGAAGTTAGCTCCTAGATTTATGGGGCCTTATCCAATCATTGAACGAGTTGGGAAGGTAGCCTATAGACTAGAGTTACCTCCATAGTTGCAGAAGTTACACCCTGTGTTTCACATTTCTATGCTAAGGAAATGTCACCCAGACACCGAGTCAGTTCTACAACCTATGGAAGTAGAATTGAATGAAGATATAACTTATGAGCAAGGACCAGTGTCAATCCTTGATAACAGAATTAAAAAGTTAAAGAAGAAAGATATAAGCCTTGTGAAAATCCTCTAGAATCATCGTGGTGTCGAAGAAGCCACATGGGAACTAGAGGATGAGATGAGAAGGAAATACCCTGCTCTTTTCTCCTAAAATGTTTTATCGATTTCGGGGACGAAATCCTTGTAAGGGGTGGATAATTTGTAACATCCCTGACCTGGGTTATAAACTAACCCTAGATGTTTTGCCTAAATATGTAATTATATACATGTGAATACTCTCTGGCATGTAATTAAGTTCCTCAGGAACATATACTTTCAATTTTGCTCCTTTTTAAAACAAAGTTGTAGTATTATTTTATAATGCAGGGACCTATGTGAAAATTACCCAGTTAAGGGGATTAACTTGCAAATGTCATAGGTTAAGATGTTCCTCTGATAATAAGTTATCATATGAGTGAATATGATGAGGTATGATGGATTTCCCAAGTTTGGGCATCAAGATGCAGCTTGTGGAATGATCCTTGTGCTTAAAAACCCTAATTTGGAGTAAAGTGCAATTTACCCAAATTGTGGGGTGCGAATTATAAAATACACCTTATAGATCATCTTTTATGACTTTTGACATCATTTAGAGTAGAAATGATGAAAGGGACACATCAATGAGTAATCAGATAAGAAAAATGATATTTGTGCATAAAATTCACGAAGTACGAGAATGGAGACCCTTCATATATGTACCCTAGTTGAAAGTTGGATTTCTTTACCCTTAGATCTTGAGTTTTGTTGAGCTTTGCTTAATTTTAGATGGCTTGGACGTGCCTTAGAAACAAGGAGGGACTTAGATGAGAATTCTATGTTCTAGAGGTCCTTAAGGTGAAAAATAGCCTAAAGTATATAAGCTTAAACCCTTGCAAACCAAGTGAATGTATCACTTATCCTCTTCACTTCTCTTTTTTCTCAAACGACCAAGGCAAAGCTTTAGATCTCAGGGGGATGACCATCTAGTTCTAAGGTGAGTAGGAACCATCTTCTAGCTCAAATTCTTGGAGGAATTCTTCATAAAAGGTTGGTTCTATGGTTAACTCACTTAGATTCTTTGTTCTAGCCGACCATCCCCATCTTTTCCTTGGAGAATCACCTCTGGCCGACTTGTGGAGCTCAAGACGCCATTACAGGCTTGAATCTTGGAAGCTTGGAGCTCTAGGAACAACGTTTGAGGCGGGTTTTATAACTCTAAACTCCTTGCTTTTTATGCATATCTTTGTTCTTGCAATTTGTACTTAGTTCTTCTTCTACCCCCTTTCTTCCTTGCACTTTTGCAAGCAAATCTGTGGCTTAACTGACCTGAACAGAGGTTGAAGATGATGGGATTGAATTCCTAGGCAACTTTATCAAATGACCTTGGACCCCTTTTGGTCCAAACGGTTGCAAACCGTTTGAAATCAAACGGTTTCAAACCGTTTGATCTCATGCGGTCTTGCAAGACCGTTTGGATCAAACGGTCTCAAGACCATTTGATAGGGTTGACCAAGGGACGACCGTTTGAGGGTCTGTTTGTAACATATTGAATTTCATTCATACAAAGAATCATAATTTAATTTCTAACCAATTGAGAGTTGAAGGCACTTCAACACCCTAACCCTAATCGGGTTGAAATTGCTATTTTCAAGTATAGATCTTGTTGAGTTTTGGGTTGAAGGACCCAAACGGCCGTTTGGTGACAACCCAAGACCGTTTGGAGGTCTAGGGTTGAGGTAATTTGATGGTTTGAAGGTCCAATCACAATAAGTTGAAGAATTGATAAAAATGTTGATTTTAGACCTAATTAGGGTTCAACCCTTATCCAACCGACTTGGTTTTTGGTCAAACTTTGGGAAAACGGTTTCAAGACCGTTTGGAGGGTGTCCAAACGATCTCAAGACCGTTTGGGCCAAGTTTGGGTCCAATTGGAGGTTAATTGATAGGTTCAACCTCGATTTGATTCACATTGTTGAGCATTGATGATTATCCGATTGAAACCCTAATTGAATTGGATTTCACCCTAATTGACTTTCAATTGAGGGTCAATTTGGTGTCCAATTGATTAAGGCTCACCCTAATTGACTCAATTTATAAGTGGTTAACATGGATTTGGCCAACTCAGGGCTTCAACATACATAACCATAATCGATTGTAACTTTTGAACCATGTTTGAGGTCCAAACGACCTTGAGATCGTTTTGATCAAACAGTTTCAAACCACACAAGCTTCAAACGGCTTGGAAGTCAACTCTCCCCAAACGGTCAACGCACCCAAACGGTCTCAAGACCGTTTGGTGGTTGAAGGTTGAAAACCGTTTGGAGATTTTCAAGGTTGTTTATACTTAATCAATTGAAGATGTAATTGGTTCAATGGTGATCTAATCTAAACCCTAATGGTAACCCAGGACATTAAGGGACTAAGTGACTAATGATTTGACCCATGATGATGATCAATGATGTAATTTATCGAAATACCCCTAAAGGGTTCAATTGAAGAATTCCTTGTTCTAAGCAAACCCTAATCACATGATAGTGGTGATTTGGCTTATGATAGTCAATGAGGACTTGACCCAACCTAATCTAGAGTGGTGTATTCACCATCTATTAGTAAGAGGAGAGAGAATGTACCAATTAAGGTTGAAACTTAAGTAAAGTACCTTCAATACATATGAATGTGCATGTTTAGGGTATGATCCACCTATGTGAGATCATGGAAACCCTAATTGTGATAATTGATGAATCCTAATCTAATCTGAAGGTATCAATGGTGATGTTTCTCATACATGATGATGATATGAGTTCAATTCACCATGAAGTGAATAGTAAACCCTAATTTTAGGGTGATGACATGTAATATGAATAGTAAACCCTAATTGATGAGAAATCAGGGAACCTGACTCTTCTAAGAGTATGAAAGTATAACTTGTGAAATGAATTGTTTACTGTTATTAGTTGAATTAACTATGCAGGTTTTTGTGTGATGATGATCATATCCAGGTAAGGATTATGATACAGTATTCATTGAAAGCATGCTTTAGATTTATGAATAGTGAAATACCCTGTTGCTCAGTAGTGGCATTTTATGAGATTGTTAGGCTGTGAGAGCCATGTGTATCATCAAGGTCATGCTTATTAGATGACTTGTGATGATATGACTAAGAAATGATAATTGATGTGAGTTAGTCCTGTTACATTTAGTATTCTATTTCCATAGCTGCTAAGCTAATGATTAATGTTTGAGAACATGTATGATGTTAAAAGAATATTGAAATGTACCTAACTAATCAAGTATAATCATACCATGTAGAGCCCTGATCATAGATCCATCATTGTCAGAAGCAATATGATGGTGAAACATGTTTTCCTAAGGGAATTCTTGGAGCACATACTTTTGAGTATGTGGGGGAATATGGATGTGTAAATCCTTACATCCTAGTGTAGGAATTGATGTAGATGTGCCTTAATCCATCAACCCTTCATTATATGTTTATGCTGTAACACTAATTTCTTGAGGAGATCCTTATACCGCATCGATGAAAGATAAACAAGAAATCTTTCGATGACGAAGAGAGTGCAGAATGCCACTGTGACTCTAATAGCGAAGTACGAGATTACCCTGGTGAGCTATAGTAGCAGAGACACTGGATGTCCTGCAAGTTATCCTCACTCTGACTGAGGAAGATGAGGTCATAAGAATCTGGCTCTTTTGATGACCTAGGTATGATACTGATGCGACAACAGTGATCGGTTGGAGTATGAGCGGTATACCTCATCTCTGCAGGGCATAAAGATGTTTGTAAAACATA
This sequence comes from Alisma plantago-aquatica, assembly GCA_963693085.1. Taxonomy (NCBI): domain Eukaryota; kingdom Viridiplantae; phylum Streptophyta; class Magnoliopsida; order Alismatales; family Alismataceae; genus Alisma; species Alisma plantago-aquatica. Next base: position 973,958,146 of record OY856413.1, on the reverse strand, counting down.
ATCAACCGCGCAGTATATCTGTTTAGGGTGAACCACGAGATACTTGAATGATGTTGCACTGAATAGTACATATGTTGTTCATATTCCTTAAACTGCTGTTGTTCTGCTTATTGCCAATTTGCTGTTGTTTATCTTAAAAGCTTTTATTGCTTATGATGTTCTTGATTTGCTATATAAAGCTTCTAGTGGAGAGTTATAAATCTCGCTGGGACAATTATTTAAAATTGTCTCACCCCGTAGATTTCAACTTTTTAGGTGGTCGTCAAGGACGGAGGAACCAGCCTGCAGGTGACCAACACCAACAACAGCAGCACCAGGAGCAGCAATGAATCTCAGGTGGAGATACTAACTGTTGAGTTAGTAGTTAGATAGTCCTATGCCGTCTCTGTACTCTCAGGTCTTGGAGTTAGTAGTCTGAGATTTTGGTTTTTGGCTCTTGAGATTTTTGTATCATGTTGTATATAATTACTCAAGAAGTAATTCAACAGAGATGTAAACAATTTATCTCCTTTCTATGAAAGAAGTTTTATAATTTCAATATCTTATCTCAAAAAGTTTTAATTTCCCGTGATTTATGTCTTCCGTTGTTAATCGAATGCTTCCGCTGAATTTTAATCGCGGTTTTAGAGATCGGAGCCCACACTCGGTAACCTAGACCTTGCTCTAGGATTACCCCTTTTTTTTAGCCTTTTCAAATCAATAGAGGTGGACCCAGATCTAGTCAGTTATATACACACATTTATAGTGATAATCATAGTCACTTTATAGTTGCATGAAATAAATAAACATCCAACAGTTATTTTCAAGTAACCGATTAAAACTTCGGGAATCTCCGTGAAACTAGAGCGATTATTCATAAGCGTAACCACATACCTGATTTGATGAGTCATGTAGATTATTCAACATATACTTCATGTATATACAATCAAGCTAATCAACATATCCAAGCAAGTAATTCAATCATCACATAATTCCTGAAAAGAATATGTACTCTATTTATTACACACTTTATCAAGAATCTACTTTATTGACTTGGATTCACCTTCTAGGATTTCTGCATCCATTTTAGGGTTTCATTTTACAATTAAGGTTTCCCTTCATCTTTTACCATATTAAACCCTAATTTTATGCCATTACTCATAAATCTTAATTATCTCATCTATTCTTCAATATTAAGGTTATCTTAACAACATATAACCCTATTTTCATATTACATGCACATAAATCATCAATTAATTTCATTAAGCTTCTTTTTCATTAAAGCTACTATTTTATCCTTTTAATCCATTAGAAAACCTAATTACTACATTAAGGGTATTTATCCACAATTAGGAACTTTTATACTCAAAATAGCTCAGAATTATCTTATCTCAACTTTAATCATGAAATTGATCAATTAAAGCTATTCAGAGTCTTATTTACTATTATTAGGGTTCCAAAGCCCATTAAATAATATTAACATAGCAAAACCCCAAATTAAGCTATGTAGCCCATGGATTTAGACATTCAATGCATCTCTTTATTAACAACAAGTTAATATTCTTGTAGATTATTCATATTAATCATATTAAAGCATTAAAGTTAGAAACTTTATCTCCTTTTCGAACTAAGATCAGATTCAGGCTATAAAACTATTTTAGTGGGTTCCTTGTATTTTTTTGATCAAAATTCATATATTATATGTGCCAAACGGAGCTACAAATTATCTTCTACGAATTTTACAATATTATTACTTTAGGACCAATAAAAAGATGCCACGTCAGCTATCCATACCTTATTCCCTTGCTAATCCGGCTCGGCTCCTTAATAGGGGTAAAAGACGCCTCCCTCCTTGGGGCTTGAACACACAGGCTGGGGTAGAAGAGTCTTTTGACTCTTTCTTTTTCTTCCTACTCGTACAGGGCTTTTCCTGCCCGACGGCGGCTCTGGTCGCTCATCTTCGCGCGAGGGGACTTGTCCCGCACGACCCAGGGCGCAAAGGCTCGATGCCCACCGTAGAGCGGGTGATGGAGCCTATCACCTTCCTGCCGTCCAACTATTTCTCACCTCCGGCTCCTCCTTCTCCATCCCCACGTGTCCACAATTCTCAAAGCACATAGGTTGCGTTGCGGCATTGCAACCACCACCGTCACCGCTGCAGAAGGTCAAGGATCTCCGAAGGGCCACCTACCTTTGCACACCACCTCTCCCTTACACAGGTTCTCCATCGACATGATGCCCGCCTCAACAACCCTAACGCCATCCGTGGGACGGAGGCTGGCTCCTCGCGTCGGCCCGTCTTCTCATCTCTTCCATTTTTCGTCCACTGCTTCACTCAGACGCTTCACGTGCTCGGTGTGGAGGCTGTTTGCATATTGCTATATCAACAGGCCGGGCACCGATGTACCCCCCGGTGTGGTGAGGCAGACTCGTCACCTCCTCCCCCACCAAGCAGTGCACTGGTGCGAGTTCAACGAGGAACCACCCCACCCTTCCACTTACAACTGCGGTGGAGGGAAAACCTTCTCTTCCTGACATGATCAAGGTTGACCCAGCCTGCATCTCAACAGATTGCAAGTCGGTGGAGGAGTGGGAGAGGGGAATCCCTCGTAGCCGGTAAGGAACCGAAGCATGGTTGCATGCCCCTCAACCTGCTACAAAACTGATACTGGGGAAAGGTTCTCCTCGTACGAGAAAGGGTTGAAGGCTGGGATCCCATGGTCCCAACATATATATAGGCCCCATATGCGTCTCTAGGGCTGGGGGAAGACAAAAAGGAGAGTCCCTCGACATCTTGAGTCATGTTGCTATCTAACCACGGTGAGAGTCCATTGAGGAATGTGATACCTTGCTATGGAAAGCGTTATCTTACTTATTACTACCAACAAGGTATATGTATTCACATATCTCTCCCCTTTTCATTTCTATTTTCTCCTCTCTTCTAAAAGTGGCAAGACGCACATATTGGAGAGAATTAACCACAAGCCTTCGTATTTTCTTATTATCTTGTTCATTTCGTATTAGAATATCTCTTTCCAAGGATCTCTTCTTTATCTCTCCTTTTATTTATTGGTATTCCTTTTAACATTAGAAACCTCATGATATTAAAATCCATTAAAGATAACTCAATTATACATTTTCCCACTTATTTCTCATATTTTATCATTATTTTCAATTTCTTTCTTAATAAAGAAATATTTAATTAATCTTTTCTTTTCTTATTGCTTTCTTTTTGCAACCTTGGACTCCTTGGTACCCAAGGAACCCAAGAGGCACGAAATCCTCTTTGGATTTTACTTCTAGAGGTTTCTACATATTTCTTTTCTTAAAAATTCAATTATCGATTTACTAATTGAATTTCCTTGTTATTTGGGCCCAATAGCCAATAAAGCTCACAACACAAACATCAAGGCTATTGTAAACAAAATCCATTTATTCAAAACAAATTATATCATTATTTGTTCAAATATTCTTAATATGAGAAATTGCATTTCTCATCAATTGAACCCAAAAATTGGGGTTGTAACATCCTTCCCCTCTTATAGGAATTTTGTCCTCAAAATTCAAACAAGCAAAAAAACAATTCAGGACAAGATTTTTCCATGTCCATCATTGGCCCCTATGTGGCTTTACCCTACCCATGGCACTTCCAAAGGACCTTTATCATCACTTATTCTTTTCTCTGAGTTCTTTCACTCTGGCGTCTATAAACTGCACAGGTGACTCAGGTCATTTCAACCTCCCTTGGGGCTCACTAGGTTCATTGCTCAACACATGGTCGGGGTACCTCACATAGTGCTCTAAATCGGACACATGGAACTCATCACACATTACTTTATCCCGAGGGGTAAGGTCAATCTTAACCTTCTCCACCAAACCATATCAAAAGAACCCATGCATCGGGGACTCAGCTCTCTTAGCTATAACTTAGAGGGGTAGGATTTTCACATATTCCTCCATAGTAACTTGTATGTCAGTCTACTTTGCATATGCTCACGACTCTCATCGTCTCTAGGCTCCTTTCAGCCCTTGCACAATCAAAGTGACTTCATCTACACACATTGTGGTCCCTTTTCTAACCATCATGTGGTCCTTTTCTAACCATCATGTAGTCCTTTCACCAACATCACCTTACTGAAGTGGTGACCGACACAACCTCCCTTATAGAGCTTCTTATAAAACTCGATACTGGCTATGGTGGTCATTGTCACATCTTTCATAGGACAAGAACTGTCTCTAGATATCACCCTGAACGAGCACGCATGCCCTCATCAGACCCTTTAGTCCGGATCATACTAACCATAGTTAGGGGTGATAAACTATACTAACATTGAGTTCTTCATGTACCTACTTCCACTTTATGGAAGTGAACCTCTAGGTCAAACTCAAGATCCTTTGAACTCACATCATGGTGTAGTCGGACCATCTCTCTCATGGATAGTTCAACCAGATCTGTCCCTTAACAGAACTCTTTCTTTCTCATGTCATCTAGGTAAGGCGACCTACCATAACCCATATTGCATTTCGACCTTCCTTGGCCCAGGGAAGACCTATCACAACATCCATAGTGTTGAGCTCCCATTCCCTCTTAGGGACTCTTTTGTCCTCTATATCGATACACTGGGTTATTGGGGTTCGTCCTTTACCTACTGGCTTGCATGGCGATAAACCACATGCAACTTCATCTTAAGCATCCAAAATGCTATTGCCATTTTCCACGGTGTATGTTGATCTTCAATCATGATTCTTTCAAGATCGATTCTGTGGCAACACATCCCATTATCACACGGATAACGAGGTGTTACGCGAAAGCGTGTAGAAATCACCATAACCACAGCTAATCAAAAACACGGGCTAATTAAAACCGATTGCGGAAATTGATAAACTGAGAAACATATTACATTCTGGTCCATATCCTGCAAGAAAACAGGTTACATATATATATATATATCCATATGAGTCTGGATACAAGTCCACAGCTTAGTGCAACAGCTGTCCTGTCATAACCATGAGTTCACCACCTGTTATGTACATAAAGGCTCACATCCAGCCAGCAGCAGGATATACAAACATCATCGGTAGTACATCGTAAAACAACGTCAAAACACCGCCAAGGACCTGAGAGTACAGGGATGACTCTAGACTCTACTACAACACATCCAAAATAGTAGCATCTCCAAAGCTTGCCTTCTACTGATCTTCTTGCTGCTCGGCCGCAACTCCGCGACCACCACCACGACAAGCTCAACCACCTAAAAAGGGTACAAACCAGCAGAGTGAGACAATTGAACATTGTCCCAGCGGGAGGCATAAATCCCCGCCAAAACTATAAAACCTCAGATAAGATAGAGCTTAAACAACAGATTACTGCTAAGGAATATAACAGAAGCAGTTATGAAAACAAGCCATCCTCACCATCAGACTTGCCAGCTATACCAACATATTTCCCAATGGAACATGATTGACAAGATAAACTATATATGGAACTCACCACATAGGAGTAATGCACAGTATCTGCAAGACAAATAAAGTTAATCTACACAAACAAGGCCTCAACCAATGTTTCGTGTTTGCCTTAAGCAGGATATACTAAACGGCTGGATTACGTTTTATTATGCCCTGAGGAAATGAACCGTACCGTTCAAATCCAACCTTCGGCTGCGAAGCCCATAATCGGTGCCATACAAGGTCAATGGAAGAGCCGGAATCCAAGACCTCACCCCTCGTGGTCAGTACACGAGAACACAAAGCAGGACCGCAGTCTCATGCTCAAGTGGTCTAAAGCCACAGGGTCAGCTTCACAGGCTACCCTCTGCCTAGCCCGCCTTGGTACAGGTCACGACGCTAGTAAAACTGAGCCACGTGTCTAAAACACCATGCTCGGAGCCATGAATGCATTCATGTTCAACATATCTGGAGCCATGGGCCATGTTCACCATGCTCATCACATATCCGAGTCTGCAACCGCAGCTGCACTCATTTCACCTCTCTATTTGAGGCTAGGAGAAACCTCGCATATTCAAAAATAAGTGCTCCGGGTTAACCCGTAGGAGAACCCGTTTCATCATCACCCTATCCTGACTGGTGATGAATCTATGGCCGGGGCAAACTACATTACAGATTACACTGTGATTAATTAGTATCTTTTAGATGGATTGCAAGATTCAACCAAGTTGTATAGCATGCAAGATATAACAGAAAGATAAAAAATCATAAACTCTACGTTATGTATTTTGTACGATTTACATCACACTGATCCATCACAAGGATCTCGCATCACATGTTACCACTTGGCCTCTTGCCAACCATCCAGATCCATTTCAAGGATCATCACACATCATGGGATTTCAATCCCTCATCACATAGTGCCATAGATTCTCAAGGATTTTATCATCATTATGGAACATCATTCACAATACACATGTCATTACAATATTCACATTAACCATTTCTCATAGCCTTTCATTTGGTTATGCATTTCCTGCATGGTTAGTATCATTCAATAATCATTCACATATTACATCTAGGGTTTGTCACCCAAGATCAGTTAAAGTTAAGCATATTAATATAAAGACAATTCCTATCATCATGAGACATCATTGCTACAAATGTCACTATACATCACCTGATAATCGTGTGCTCAAGACACACTACAATGCAACTATTCAGGTACCTTACCATGCCTTGTCATCATGTTAAAAAGAGAGATATAACACAAGAATCATCATAGTCATTATCGTCATTATTAGGTGGGCAAGGAGTTACTAATGCTATCAAGGGCAATCGCTAGCCAAGCCATTTCATGATACCAAGGTCCCTCACAAAAGATACTAAAACCCTCACAAAAAGAACCTACTCGGGTAGAGTTCACCCTCACCCAAACCAGGGCGTGCAACCAAGTCAGGCGTGCAGCTCACTACTGAGTGTGCAAGGCATCTCGGGCGAGCCACTCAAGCGTGCAGGTATGTGTCGGGCGACACGGATGCCGGGTGAGCAAGCTGGATTTCGGGCGAGCAGAGTATCTCTTGAGCGTGCAAAGTACATGTGTCAGACGAGCAGCTAAAACTGGGTGAGCAACGTGTCAGGCGACACAGCTGATATCGGGTGGGCACTAAGACTGGGCGAGCAAGCTTGTGAGGCGAGCAGAGCGCGTTCAAGCGGGTAAGGTGTGTCGGGCACTTGGCCGTGCAAGACTTCTCTGTCGGGCGAGCCAAGGAAAGCCGCGTGAGCAACAAAAGCTGGGTAAGCAGAACTACTGGGCGAGCAGAGTCAGTGTGCTCACCCGCCCAAGGAACAAAACCAAAGAAAAGCTTTGCTCACTCAAACCGTGCAAGGGAAAACTAGGGCAAGGGCTGTCGGGCAGCACCTTCCCAAGCACATCTCGACCAAGGTGTAACTTATCAAAGCCATCTAACGAGCTCACCATCTTGCCCAAGGTGAGAAGAGGGTATTGCTCGAGTCACTAGGTCACAAACTCACCTCAATCGATTAGGAAGGAGGGGTATTGCTCATGACACTAGGACCCAAGCTCACTCATCTAGACCAAGGGGAGAAAGGAGTATTGCTCTCCTATAAACCCTAGCTTACAAGGATCAGTCAACAAGCAAGAAACTAGGGACCAACTACTAACGTGCAAGGGCAAGATTAAAACAACATATATGAAAAGAGAGTAGAGTAGTTAGGGTTAGAGTCATGCAACCCGCCTTAAGCTTCAAGCTCCAAGGAAGAAGATGCACTCTAAGCTTCAAAGGATGTCGGCCACCAAGGCTCCTCCAAGGGGGTGTATCGGCCTCCACTCTTCTTCTCCAAGGGTGTGTCGATCTCCAAGCTCCTTCTTCAAGGGTGTGTCAGCCACCAAGCAAGGGAAAGAGGGAGTGTGTCGTGCACAAGAGGGGGAGGAACTAAAAAGACCTCAAGCTAAGTAAGGAACCACCTATATAGAAGGGGAGGGAGGAGAAAACAAGGTTGCTCCATGCTAGGTGTCGTCCACCCAAGGGACACTTGTCCACAAACTCAAACCACCACTCTTGCAAGCCATAAGACACTTGTCCAAGATGTGCACCATGTGTCCTCCAAACGTGACCAAGGTTGGCCCAAGCATCATGGGCGACACACCAAGCTTGCTCTAGGGCGACACACCTCCTTTATAGGCCGACACAAGCTATACTTGGCCGACACAAGGCCCAAGCAAGCCCAAACAAGGAACTCCAAGGCCCAAACAAGCTCAACAAAGGCCCAAAGAACTCAAGCAACAAGCCCAAGCCTTCCTCTCAACCCTAGAGGAAGCAAAGGGAGAGAAGAACACCTCTCAAGGTGGTAAACTTGCTCACAAAACCCTAGACTTGGGTTATTTGCAAGTAGCACCTTGAACTCTCAACAAAGCACAACCAAACCCTAATCACCACTAAAGGTGATTAGCAAGCATCAAACCACCAAGGTTAAGCAAAGCAAACAGGGTAAGCCCTAAACGCAGATCAGGGTCCTTACAGATTCCTCCAAAACCCTAAACCACTCTAGTCGGGGTTTCATCACCTTCTCTTCCAAAGAAGTGCATCTGAGGTTCTACCACCATCCTTTCATTGCATCAAGGACTAGACTGGCTAACCAAACAACCCTTAACTTTTCAATGTATCTTGTTACATCTGAGTGTTATCCAAACACCTCTCCTTTTCAAACTCAGGGTTAGCCAAACTACCTCTCCTAGCTTCTAGTCAAACAAGTCAGATGTATCTCAACTAGAGCATCCATTACCACTTCACATCCTTAGGTATTAGCTAACGTTGAAGACATACACTTCCATGTATTTCACTTATTGTCTCACCTTAAACTCTTTGTCTATCTTCATTAAGAACACTCTCTGATTTCATCATCATGGTGATCAAACTCAACCTAGTATAACTTGTAAGTTCCACATAGCTCGTGATAAAAACGTCCTCATAAGATGAATACCTCATTCCTCTTAGTGTTTGCAAGCCATCCATGTATCATTCACTTTACCAGGGTAGGTTATCTTCTCTATCCCCATTTCTCGTGGCAACATTCCAACCTACATCATCTCTCATCCTTGGTGTATGGCATGCGTAATGTCCTATCTCTCACTCCCATAACAAGAGGAAATAAGCATTTGGCTGCAATCCAAATACAAAGTTCTTCCTATTCTAAGAGTAGAGATGGTACATCCCATCTTGCCAATACACCTTTACATCTAAGTTGCAACGTGCCACATATGTCTCTACATCACGAACATCATGATATCAAACTAGTCTTGAACCTACTGAGGTTTACACACATCCCGTGGTCATCTTCTCTAGGTCTATAGGGTGCCGACACTTTTGGGGTCATCCCTCTTCCTTCATGCATCAAGAGAGTGACCTACTCATCTGCCCTTTGGGTCCCATGAGTTCATGAAGGTGATCAATCTCCTAACCCATGGTCCTCAGACAATGATAGTTGTTACCTCCCGACCCTATGGTCATGTGCAACTGGGGAATTAGGCAACACCTACTTTCATCGGTCTTATCCTTGACCCTAGGATAGACTTAGGATTCACCATTATAGTACATGTTCACTTAGAACCTTACCCAAGTCTTCATCATCTCTCTTTCTGCATTTGCGGGCTGGCTTTCATCCTTTCATAGGAATCATGGCAACCTTCCTACCTTGGTCAAGCCCCATACCGGTTACCTCCATGGTAACACATTCATATGCAATTAGAGATGGATATCTATGGGTCTACAGGTTCATTCTCATACCATGTACTTTTCACTTAGCTTCTCAAGATCCTATGAGAGTTTCCTCAAAAACCACAAAACTGGTATACACCCTACCAAAGGGTCCCTCTACCAAGATGGGAGGAAACTACAACTCTTGACAACAAGGTCACAAAAATCCTTAGGGTTTACATCCACATGAACCTACTTAACCCTAGCAAGCTATTAAGGCACAAGCAGAGCACTTACTGAACCATGCTAGTCATACTTGTCCTCTTTCCTCAATGCTGGATCAAGATCATACCTTCCTTTATCATCAACCTAACTGTGAGGGGTTCATCAAACATACCTTAAACTTAAGGGACTTCCCCTTTCCTCTATACGTGAGGAGTACCATGCTCGAAACTATAGCAACTTAATTCTCGTCATGAGCATTAGATATACCACTTCCCCTCTTAGGCCTAGGAACCCTAGGTTCACTTTTAGGTGTCCAACTGCATGTTCTATCTCTTAACCATGAATCAAGCTTGAAAAAGGCATGTCATGCACTTCTTGTCATCCTTCAACTCGAGCAACACTTAGAGTTGGATCCTCCTCAAGGACAAACAACAAGGTACAAGGCCTCATAACCTGTTACTAAACCTTTCCAGATCTAAGGAACTCTTCTTCCTATCTCAGGAGGGAAACATCTATACCAAAGGCACAGAGGTATCAACAGATTCATCCTCTCTCTAGGGTTTGGTTCCTCTCATGGTATCCAAGACATAATCAACCTATAGGGATCAAGCATCTTGCGACCACTATCATCCACTTAGGTCGCATCATCCCCAACTCCCTATTTTTCCTTATATCTCGGAGTCTAGGTTTCCAACCTTCTTGCTTGGTTTCCTGCTCTCTCTCTAGAGCTAGTACTACAACCAACCTCACCATTAGAGGTCCTCTCTTAAAGAAGGATCAACCTCAAAAGCATCATCTACATGGGTGAAGTATATGTTCAACTCATGTTCGCTCAATGTTATCCATAACCCCTTATGCTTATCACATAAGCTAACCATCAAACTCTCCCGGCCAGAGCTTCAACCTATGGCTCACATTACTAACGTATCCTGGGTGCATGCTATGCCCTACATGCATAAGCCCATAGGGTTTCTAAGGTCCTTCACTAACATCATCATCTAAGGAGCTATCCTTAACCCTAACATGCACGACCCTTCCCAAGGTTGGGTTGCCAAAGGTGCTAGGTCACCCATGGATCATATGGCATCCCAAAGGCATGTCCTTTCAATGTAACACCCCTGACCTGGGTTATACCTTAACCCTAGGTGTTTTGATTAAGAAAGATGATTAAATGCTTAATCTCATCTTGTGAAAGGTAATTATGGTTCAAGAGGAACTTATATTACAATTCTTATCCTTTTTTAACATTGTTGAAATCAATGTTTTGCCTGTTTTGGACTAAAGTGCAAATTACCCAAGTTGAGGGGTTTAAGTGCAAATTTTGCATGATAATATGTTCCTCATGTGTTGAAGAATCATGAGAGTAAAGATGATGCTGAGGTATGGCTTATGGAAGCCTAAATATCAAGAAAGAGCTGATAAAGCAATGTATGTGCATGAAAACCTAGTTTTGGTGTAATGTGCAATTTACCCAAAACCCAGGGTGTAATATGTAAATTACCACTTCAATAAGGTCCCTAATGTTTCTTGGCATCAAGTAGAGAAAAGAAAATGAGAGGGGCGCCTCATTTGAATTAAGTTGGAGGAGAGAGAATCTTGATATTAAAATAATCAAGATTTAATCCTAATTGAAACCCTAATTCAATTTAGTGTAAAAACAAATATAATAATTGAAGGGCCTTCAACCAAAACCGAGATGGTTGAATTTGCTCAAGTGTGAACACATTTGTGCCTTTGCTAGGCCACGAAAATATCTCAAGCAAGTGGATAACCCACTCACCATTATTATAAAGAAAAGCAATATCCACTCAAATTGGAATATTATTATAATATGATCTAAGGTGCTTAATTTGCTTTTCTTTAAATTGAGGATAATTGAGAGGAATAAGAGGCAAATGGGATAGCCTCGTATCCAAGGAATGAAAGGGGGAAGAGGCGGCACCAATTTTGGAATTAAATGCATTTTTATAAGGCATTTTCTCTCTCATGGAATTTCTTATAAAAGTACCTTTACCAAGCCAAAACAAAGGCTATTTCAGATTCTTTTCTTTCCCCTTGCTTGGAAAACGACTAAGGAGCTGTGGAGGAGCAGGAGGACGACCCCAACCTGTTGGTAAGGTCCTTGACCTTCGTTCTCCTTGATTCCATGGTGGAAATAAAAAATAAATCATTGATTTCTTCTTATTTTGATCTCCTCTTCAACCCTAGCCAACTTTTTCATCCAAAAGCTTGGGGACGAGCCTAGGGAGAGTTGCAAAAAACTTCATCCACCATTGTTGACGTGAGCTTGGAGCTTTGAAGCTCAATTGGAGGTGGGTTTTATAACTTGAACCCTTAATATTGTTATTGCATTCAATTCCTTATCAAATGTTGATGCTTTCTTCATTTCCAAAATTTATTTTGGTTGATTGATGAAACCACCATGGAAATCACATCAAATTTCGTGGGTTTGTAGCTTGAATATGATGATGTCATCACAAGCACACACCTCAATTAATATCTTAGGCAAACAATTTCAAAATTTGGGACCAATCGATTTCAATGAAATTGGTTAAACGGTTTCAACAAATTGATTGAAACCAAACAGTTTCAAACTGTTTGGAGTGGTTAACCATTTGCAATGGTTGACCGTTTGAGGAAATATGCTGATGTAATTGGATATTGATCCAATGGGTTCAATTGGTTTGATCTTAATGGTTTCAATTGTGAATGATCCCTAGAATGCAAACCCTAATTGTTTATGGAAGCAATAACTCAGTATACTATGTCAAATATAGTTGTTTGTATTTGATCGGATGGTTGATGTAACCAAATCAAGTGGAGAGAATGATAGAAATGAATTCATACATGAGTATGATTCATATGGTGATTTAGGGTATGATCCTTAGTAAATAGATCAAGAAACCCTAATTGAGAAGGTTAATGAACCCTAACCCTGATTTAGGGAAATTCTGAGTAAAACCCTAATCTAGGGTAATAGTGTAACCCTAATTAAGTGTAATAGTGTAACCCTAATTAAGGGTAATAGTGTAACCTTAATTAAGGGTAATTACTTGGGTAACTCTAATTTAAGGTAATGAAATGCCAAATCCTAATGGGATGAATAATGAATCCCTAATTTATGGGTAATTGAATGAAACCCTAATTGGGATGATTAGTGAAACCCTAATTGAGGGTGATTCCATGAGAAACCCTAATTGAGGATGATTCCATGTGAAACTCTAATTGAGGGAGATGTCATATGAAACCTTAAACCTAACACATAGTAAAGATATGTGAAACCCTAAATTTGGGCTATAGTGCACGGAATTCTAATCATGGGAAATATGATGAAAAATCATAACCCTAATGTCTTGGTAATGATATGAGTAAACCTTAATGATGAAATAATGGATAATACCCTATAACGATGAAATATCTCAAGTGTTTGACTATAGGCAACCTTATAATAAGCAATGCCTTAACTTGAGATGAGTCCATATCATTGAAGATAGTTGGACAATCCTTGTGTGTGATTTATGCACATCATGGTAAAGGTGATAGTTTGGTGGATGGAAGTATTAAGATTGGAGATTCCTTATTATAATATAAGTTAATAAACTCAAGTAAGATAGAAGTGATGAGGGAAGTGATACATTGATACATGATAGATATCACATTTAGCATTTCAGGGTTGATATACCTTGATACATCTCAAATCCAATACTTTTGGATAAGATACACAAGGAGAGTGTTATTTAAATTGTTACAATGAAATGTAATGAGTTTAACATACTTGATAAGTAAGCTAAAATTGAGTATGATGTAATCATACCATGATAAGGATGAGAGATAAACTCATACCTTGTGTTGATGATCATTTAATGATAAATGATAAGAATATTAAATGTTTGGAATGTCGATGGATGCTCCTAGATGTATGGAACAATATATTAGGGTTGGATTGATAAAATGAACATGAAACCCTAATTTATGTGAATAGTAAACCCTAACCCTATGGAGGAAATAGTGTTGTTACTATTATATTACATGAGTTAATATGTCATTGTTGCCTAGTGAGAGGTGACAAGATGTTTAATGGCCTTGTGAGCCATATGGTTAGATGTTACCTAGTAAGAGGTAACAAGATGTTTCATGGGCATGATTGATCCCTGAATGAGGTGTAAACCTCTTGTGTTGATAAGGGTTGATTCCCTGTGTTATTGTGAAAAGGATTTATATCCTGTGATAGTATGATGGTCTTAATGACCTTTGGGCATGGTTGAGCCCTGAATGAGGTGTATTCCTCTTATGTTGATAAGAGTTGATACCCTGTGATATTGTGAAAAGGATTTATATCCTGTAATAATATGATGATTGGTGTAATCTCATGAATGGCAAGTGAATATTACCATGTGATGATGAGATGAGAAATTATGTTTCATATGTTTTATATCTTTTCAGGTTTTGATATTTATATGCTTGCTAGAAATGAATTAGGGTTTGTATGTCCACTTGTTTGATGCAGCCTTAATTCACCCAACTGGCATAACTAATCAAGTGCAACTCTAATCATGTAGTGCCCTGTGCCGTAGAACCATCTTCAGTGTCAGAACTTGCTGGATGGTGAAACGAGTATTCCTAAGGGAAACTCAGAGTGCATATTGTTGAATATGCGGGGGTGGCAGGTTGAGGATATATATACTTGTCATCCACAATTGCAGGTTATGGAGGATGGCTATGGTCATGCCTCAAATATTTTATGTGATTGAGGACAGCTGTGGTTGTACCTCGGATTAGAGGGTTTTGTATACCCTGTTTTCTAGTGTCGTAACTTGTACCAAGTACGGACTAGTTGTTATCAGTTGACTATATGTCACTGTTGGCAGTTTGACTGGTATGTCACTACAGTTTACTCATACTGACTGAGGGGAAGATATCTTAGGATACCGGCACTCCTAGATCTTGTACGGAACCGAATAGCCCTTCGCAGGGGTCGGTTGGACTTTGAATGGTACGATTCAAATTCCCCAGGGCATAATAAAAGATATAATACAGCCGTATAGCATATCTGTTTAGGGTTATACATGACGCTTCACATTGGATGATAACCCTTGTTTATTCTCTTTACATAAAGATGATGCTTTGTGCAACTAAGAGATAGTAATTATACTTATGTTGTGGATATGCATAAGACTGTAAATGTGTACATACAATAGTCATGCTTATGTTGATATTTTACTGCTACTGTTGATTATAATCATGATTCTAGATATCTCATGTTGATAGTTATGTTTCGCATGCTATCCATGCCTCTATAATTAGAAATACCTGGCAGAGGCTTAATGCCTGTAATTAG
The DNA here is from genome assembly GCA_963693085.1 of Alisma plantago-aquatica. Classification (NCBI taxonomy): domain Eukaryota; kingdom Viridiplantae; phylum Streptophyta; class Magnoliopsida; order Alismatales; family Alismataceae; genus Alisma; species Alisma plantago-aquatica. Next base: position 973,942,942 of record OY856413.1, on the reverse strand, counting down.
GGTTGATTAAAGTCCAATGCCTGGCTGTGTAATCAGGATTGGTATAGTCCAATGCCTGAAACATTTATACCCGATTGATATAGTTTAATGCTTGAATAAGACATGATGATATATATAATCACATGTCTGGCATAAGTGAATACATGTTTAGCAGATTGGCTAAGGCCAACAAATAGAAACAAGAATTAATCATGGGTGACACATCAGAATAATGAATGACATGAGCAAAGCTTGAGATGTTGAAAATGTATGGTAGATAAATGTTATACAGGTTCTTTCTATTCCTTATAAAGAGAATAGTTGAATTATTGTTCAATCATAGATATGTGTAATACTTTAAAAGATGAGAATGATCTAAATTGCTTATCCTCTGCTCAGTTTTATATTAATTAAACTACAATAATGATGTTTCTGGCGGAGAGTTATATCTCTCGCTGGGGCAATTTTCAATTGTCTCACCCCCGTGGGAACCAACATTTTTAGGTGGACGAGTGTGAAAGAGTCTGAGAATAACTTGCAGAGGAAGAACATCAGCAACAACAGGGACAGCAGTGACAACTCAGGTTGAGTGTGTTGTCTGTTGTGTTTTGTAGATAGAAGTCCTATGTGTCGTCTCTGTACTCTCAGGTCCTCTGAGTTAGTACTTAGTGCTTTTAATTTATCGTTTTGAGATTTTGGCTTGATGCCTCGAGGTTATTATGATGTCTATGTTTAGCTTTTAACAAAGCAATTGATGTTGTAACCCTCGAGAAGAGATGGTATAAGATATATACTTATAAACCATGATGTAAATGTAATACATTGGTTCTTGTTGAAAGAGTTTTCCTATGATTGGGTATCTTTGAAAAAGGTTTTTAATTTTTAGTGATTTTCTATAATCCGCTGCTTAGTGAACGCTTCCGCATTAGTTAATTATGTTTTGTGAGTTGGATGCTACAATTTAGTGGTATCAGGGCTCTAGGTTCGCTGAGTCTACAGAGACATAGGACTAAGGTAGTAGAGTCTGTTCTGGTATCATCCAGTGTATCTGATAATGTCTTCTGCTCATATAAGAAAAGAAGAACTTAAAGATGACTGGGTCACATGAGGAGATTGCTGCTGAGAGCAGCAATGTTGCACCAAGAAGAGGTGCATGGGAGCAGGCAAGAGAGAGACAATTGCCTGAGAATCTCCTAGTTGATCCATCTATGATAAGAAAATCTTTCTTTAAGTATTACTGTTGGAGAATTTAGGGCAACAGTAATGTATATAGTGGATCAAGCATTGGAACTGTAACCCAAATTACCAACCCCAATGATGATGTTTTAGATATCAACATGATTTGTAATCAGCATCTGCAGGTTGAAGCAAAAGGAAATGATGAATTTTTGGACTTAAATTGAGTCTGTGCTCAACCTTAGCCTGTTGAATCAATCTTTGAGGCAGAGTTAGCCTGAGGCAGTGAATAATTCATGAATTATGACAAGTTAGACAAGATAATGTCATTCAAATATGTCATTTTATGAATTCCTGGATTAACAGAGAAAGGAATTGATTGAACTTTCCTTGATTAGTCCTATGAGGACTTATGTTTTTCATAGTAAAACATTACAAATGTTTTATGTTGTTCTTACCTCCTTGAGAAATGATGAGGTACAGAAGAGATGCCTGAATGAAATTCAGGGATGTTAAGTCTTATGCTTGTGATAATATGAAAAGAAGAAATATGATAGTATACAAAGTGCATACCACTTAATCTCAGTATTTATATACCCTGTCCAGGTATACAACTATTGATGATAAAGTGGGAATGGAAACTCTTAGATTGTTGTCTTTTTGATTGCTCTGATCAAGTAGTCATTCTGAGACAATCTAATGAGTATCATGAAATTAGAAATATGGAATGAATAAATGTGTCATATCCCATGCATAATAAAGAGAAGTCTGAGATAATCTCAGATGAGTATGTTGTATGAGGAACTAAAAGTGTACTCCTCATAAGATAAGAATAAGAATGAGGGAGATGAACCCTGTTCAATAATGATGCCAGCATAATAAAGATCTTTCCCATAATAAGTAAATGGGAAATGTGATGAGATCATGAGATAATCATAAACATGCTAGATAATAATAAAGAAAGGGATAATGACATGAAATCATCCTTACAAATTTCAATGCTAAAGGCAAGGAACCTAGGATGAGATAAAGAGTAAATGGTTCATGAATAGTTGAAAATACATAAATTAATAAGAGGAATATGAATCCTTGTTTTCTTTCCTTTCAGGGACATGACAATCAAGTGGGTCTTAGGATACTTGATGTGCATAAGATAAATGTGTTCATGTGATGGATACTTAGAAAAGTATCAGTTATCTTGGACTTTGGTCCCAAGATGAGGACATATGAAACACATAATGTTCCAAGATGAAAGGAAGAGATATATATGATGTGTTTCCAACACATGTGATAGATACCAAGGTGAAAGATTATGGTATCTGAGAGATATCAGATGGGTTAGGTTGGCTACCTGGATTGGTCAACTGTGAAATTAGTCTGATTATAATAATATGAACATCATATGTTAGGGGTTTATGCTCTGCATAAACATGATACTAATAAAGAATGTATGATGCTTCTCTGAATAAGAAAAGTGTTATTTGACACAAAGTTGACTCTATAGTCAATGATGAGGGACAGTGGGGCATGTGCCTTGTGTGTTGATTCTATGAGAATTTTGTATGGAAACACTTGGTGCTGATCAAAGTTTTATGGCGTATCTATAATAAGGAGATGATATGTGAAGACTAGATAGTATGATGAATAATATACATATGTCTTCCTTTATCTGGATTTTGAGGACGAAATCCTTGTTAGGGGTTTATAATTTGTAACACCCCTGACCTGGGTTATACCTTAACCCTAGGTGTTTTGATTAAGAAAGATGATTAAATGCTTAATCTCATCTTGTGAAAGGTAATTATGGTTCAAGAGGAACTTATATTACAATTCTTATCCTTTTTGAACATTGTTGAAATCAATGTTTTGCCTGTTTTGGACTAAAGTACAAATTACCCAAGTTGAGGGGTTTAAGTGCAAACTGTGCATGATAATATGTTCCTCATGTGTTGAAGCATCATGAGAGTAAAGACGATGCTGAGTTATGGCTTATGGAAGCCTAAATACTAAGAAAGAGCTGATAAAGCAATGTATGTGCATGAAAACCTAGTTTTGGTGTAATGTGCAATTTACCCCAAACCCAGGGTGTAATATGTAAATTACCACTTCAATAAGGTCCCCAATGTTTCTTGGCATCTAGTAGAGAAAAGAAAATGAGAGGGGCGCCTCATTTGAATTAAGTTGGAGGAGAGAGAATCTTGATATTAAAATAATCAAGATTTAATCCTAATTGAAACCCTAATTCAATTTAGTGTAAAAACAAATATAATAATTGAAGGGCCTTCAACCAAAAACGAGATGGTTGAATTTGCTCAAGTGTGAACACATTTGTGCCTTTTCTAGGCCACGAAAATATCTCAAGCAAGTGGATAACCCACTCACCATTATTATAAAGAAAAGCAATATCCACTCAAATTGGAATATTATTATAATATGATCTAAGGTGCTTAATTTGCTTTTCTTTAAATTGAGGATAATTGAGAGGAATAAGAGGCAAATGGGATAGCCTCGTATCCAAGGAATGAAAGGGGGAAGAGGCGGCACCAATTTTGGAATTAAATGCATTTTTATAAGGCATTTTCTCTCTCATGGAATTTCTTATAAAAGTACCTTTACCAAGCCAAAACAAAGGCTATTTCGGATTCTTTTCTTTCCCCTTTCTTGGAAAACGACTAAGGAGCTGTGGAGGAGCAGGAGGACGACCCCAAACTGTTGGTAAGGTCCTTGACCTTCGTTCTCCTTGATTCCATGGTGGAAATAAAAAATAAATCATTGATTTCTTCTTATTTTGATCTCCTCTTCAACCCTAGCCAACTTTTTCATCCAAAAGCTTGGGGACGAGCCTAGGGGGAGTTGCAAAAAACTTCATCCACCATTTTTGACGTGAGCTTGGAGCTTTGAAGCTCAATTGGAGGCGGGTTTTATAACTTGAACCCTTAATATTGTTATTGCATTCAATTCCTTATCAAATGTTGATGCTTTCTTCATTTCCGAAATTTATTTTGGTTGATTGACGAAACCACCATGGAAATCACAGAAAATTTCGTGGGTTTGTATCTTGAAGATGATGATGTCATCACAAGCACACACCTCAATTAATATCTTAGGCAAACAATTTCAAAATTTGGGACCAATCGATTTCAATGAAATTGGTTAAACAGTTTCAACAAATTGATTGAAACCAAACAATTTCAAACTGTTTGGAGTGGTTAACCATTTGCAATGGTTGACCGTTTGAAGAAATATGCTGATGTAATTGGATATTGATCTAATGGGTTCAATTGGTTTGATCTTAATGGTTTCAATTGTGAATGATCCCTAGAATGCAAACCCTAATTGTTTATGGAAGCAATAACTCAGTATACTATGTCAAACATAGTTGTTTGTATTTGATCGGATGGTTGATGTAACCAAATCAAGTGGAGAGAATGATAGAAATGAATTCATACATGAGTATGATTCATATGGTGATTTAGGGTATGATCCTTGATAAAGAGATCAAGAAACCCTAATTGAGAAGGTTGATGAACCCTAACCCTGATTTAGGGAAATTCTGAGTAAAACCCTAATCTAGGGTAATAGTGTAACCCTAATTAAGTGTAATAGTGTAACCCTAATTAAGGGTAATAGTGTAACCTTAATTAAGGGTAATGACTTGGGTAACTCTAATTTAAGGTAATGAAATGCCAAATCCTAATGGGATGAATAATGAATCCCTAATTTATGGGTAATTGAATGAAACCCTAATTGGGATGATTAGTGAAACCCTAATTGAGGGTGATTCCATGAGAAACCCTAATTGAGGATGATTCCATGTGAAACTCTAATTGAGGGAGATGTCATATGAAACCTTAAACCTAACACATAGTAAAGCTATGTGAAACCCTAAATTTGGGCTATAGTGGTCTTGGTAATGATATCAGTAAACCTTAATGATGAAATAATGGATAATACCCTATAACGATGAAATATCTCAAGTGTTTGACTATAGGCAACCTTATAATAAGCAATGCCTTAACTTGAGATGAGTCCATATCATTGAAGATAGTTGGACAATCCTTGCGTGTGATTTATGCACATCATGGTAAAGGTGATAGTTTGGTGGATGGAAGTATTAAGATGTGAGATTCCTTATTATAATATAAGTTAATAAACTCAAGTAAGATAGAAGTGATGAGGGAAGTGATACATTGATACATGATAGATATCACATTTAGCATTTCAAGGTTGATATACCTTGATACATCTCAAATCCAATACTTTTGGATAAGATACACAAGGAGAGTGTTATGTAAATTGTTACAATGAAATGTAATGAGTTTAACATACTTGATAAGTAAGCTAAAATGAGTATGATGTAATCATACCATGATAAGGATGAGAGATAAACTCATACCTTGTGTTGATGATCATTTAATGATAAATGATAAGAATATTAAATGTTTGGAATGTCGATGGATGCTCCTAGATGTATGGAACAATATATTAGGGTTGGATTGATAAAATGAACATGAAACCCTAATTTATGTGAATAGTAAACCCTAACCCTATGGAGGAAATAGTGTTGTTACTATTATATTACATGAGTTAATATGTCATTGTTGCCTAGTGAGAGGTGACAAGATGTTTAATGGCCTTGTGAGCCATATGGTTAGATGTTACCTAGTAAGAGGTAACAAGATGTTTCATGGGCATGATTGATCCCTGAATGAGGTGTAAACCTCTTGTGTTGATAAGGGTTGATTCCCTGTGTTATTGTGAAAAGGATTTATATCCTATGATAGTATGATGGTCTTAATGACCTTTGGGCATGGTTGAGCCCTGAATGAGGTGTATTCCTCTTATGTTGATAAGAGTTGATACCCTGTGATATTGTGAAAAGGATTTATATCCTGTAATAATATGATGATTGGTGTAATCTCATGAATGGCAAGTGAATATTACCATGTGATGATGAGATGAGAAATTATGTTTCATATGTTTTATATCTTTTCAGGTTTTGATATTTATATGCTTGCTAGAAATGAATTAGGGTTTGTATGTCCACTTGTTTGATGCAGCCTTAATTCATCCAATTGGCATAACTAATCAAGTGCAACTCTAATCATGTAGTGCCCTGTGCCGTAGAACCATCTTCAGTGTCAGAACTTGTTGGATGGTGAAACGAGTATTCCTAAGGGAAACTCGGAGCGCATATTGTTGAATATGCGGGGGTGGCAGGTTGAGGATATATATACTTGTCATCCACAATTGCAGGTTATGGAGGATGGCTATGGTCATGCATCAAATATTTTATGTGATTGAGGACAACTGCGGTTGTACCTCGGATTAGAGGGTTTTGTATACCCTACTTTCTAGTGTCGTAACTTGTACCAAGTACGGACTAGTTGTTATCAGTTGACTATATGTCACTGTTGGCAGTTTGACTGGTATGTCACTGCAGTTTACTCGTACTGACCGAGGGGAAGGGATCTTAGGATACCGGCACTCCTAGATCTTGTACGGAACCGAATAGCCCTTCGCTGGGGTCGGTTGGACTTTGAATGGTACGATTCAAATTCCACAGGGCATAATAAAAGATATAATACAACCGTATAGCATATCTGTTTAGGGTTATACATGACGCTTCACATTGGATGATAACCCTTGTTTATTCTCTTTACATAAAGATGATGCTTAGTGCAACTAAGAGATAGTAATTATACTTATGTTGTGGATATGCATAAGACTGTAAATATGTACATACAATAGTCATGCTTATGTTGATATTCAACTGCTACTGTTGATTATAATCATGATTCTAGATATCTCATGTTGATATTTATGTTTCGCATGCTATCCATGCCTCTATAATTAGAAATACCTGGCAGAGGCTTAATGCCTGTAATTAGGGTTGATTAAAGTCCAATGCCTGGCTGTGTAATCAGGATTGGTATAGTCCAATGCCTGAAACATTTATACCCGATTGATATAGTTTAATGCTTGAATAAGACATGATGATATATATAATCACATGTCTGGCATAAGTGAATACATGTTTAGCAGATTGGCTAAGGCCAACAAATAGAAACAAGAATGAATCATGGGTGACACATCAGAATAATGAATGACATGAGCAAAGCTTGAGATGTTGAAAATGTATGGTAGATAAATGTTATACAGGTTCTTTCTATTCCTTATAAAGAGAATAGTTGAATTATTGTTCAATCATAGATATGTGTAATACTTTAAAAGATGAGAATGATCTAAATTGCTTATCCTCTGCTCAGTTTTATATTAATTAAACTACAATAATGATGTTTCTGGCGGAGAGTTATATCTCTCGTTGGGGCAATTTTCAATTGTCTCACCCCCGTGGGAACCAACATTTTTAGGTGGACGAGTGTGAAAGAGTCTGAGAATAACTTGCAGAGGAAGAACATCAGCAACAACAGGGACAGCAGTGACAACTCAGGTTGAGTGTGCTGTCTGTTGTGTTTTGTAGATAGAAGTCCTATGTGTCGTCTCTGTACTCTCAGGTCCTCTGAGTTAGTACTTAGTGCTTTTAATTTATCGTTTTGAGATTTTGGCTTGATGCCTTGAGGTTATTATGCGGTCTATGTTTAGCTTTTAACAAGGCAATTGATGTTGTAACCCTCGAGAAGAGATGGTATAAGATATATACTTATGAACCATGATGTAAATGTAATACATTGGTTCTTGTTGAAAGAGTTTTCCTATGATTGGGTATCTTTGAAAAAGGTTTTTAATTTTTAGTGATTTTCTATAATCCGTTGCTTAGTGAACGCTTCCGCATTAGTTAATTATGTTTTGTGAGTTGGATGCTACATTCAAACACCTGGTCTAACTCATCTTTCTCTAACCTTCACTTCGGGTTAGGGTTAGCATCATCCTCAGAGGATGTGCCAGGTCTCTACTTGCAATGGAGATCTCTATCTCCAAAACTAACTTATCCTCCTGACAAAAAGGTCTAGCCTCAGGTCTCTTCTGAGGACATGACAACTTATGTCATACGACCTAAGCATGTATCTATTCTTTGATTTGCTCTTAATCTATTAAGCTTATGTCCATGACATTTTATTTACATGCTTTTCATTAATTTGGTGGAGGATTCCTTAAACCTTATTAACCTTACCCATACCTCAAGAGGGTGAGGAGAAGAAGGAAAACCCTAATCCTTTAGGTCCTTATCAGAATTTTGTAATGAGAAGGGATGAATAAGATGAGAAGTCCTAAAGGTATCTTATTTTGATTCATACCCTAAGACTTTAGCCAGGCAGTCACACGGATCCGTGAGTCCTCGTATTCCGACTAGCGGTGCGGAGGAAAATATTGCCAGCCCCCGGTCGTGATCCTTTTCTAGACACCTCTGTCTTTCAGATAATCCTCTAATAACTCCCTTGGGTTCTATGGAGTTTGTAAAATTTAATAATTATTAATGGTTAAGTGAGGAACCTATGCTCTGATACCAAATGTTATGACCCCACCTCCCGATAACCCCCAATTAAGGGAGACCGATAGGTCGAAGCCGCACCCATAACTTCCGGATCAAAGGTTCGACAATTAACCAAGACTAATTATCAAATTTTAACCTACTATACTGAAAGCTGTAAGAAAAATAAATTTTTGCATACCTTTTTGAAAACTTGGATCTCTAAACTTCTATCCACTTAGGGATTATACTCTAACTAATCCTCCTTGTATTTTACTTCATGTATTTCACAATATGATGATTTACTGTTTGTCCTTTTGACTTGTACCTAAAACGCCGACAAACAAAACGTCGGTCAACTGAAGCTGGTATGTGGGGGAAACAATAATCATGTAAATACATTAACAATGTAATCATTCAATTAATCATTTAACAACCAAGATTACATTTTAGATATAACTACCCAATCCAAGAGTACCCTATCATGTATATTGTCCCCATTAAACCCCTCATGATCCACCTATAAGTGAACCAATTTCTAGGGTTGAGTCACATGGCACTACTCGCAAGTAGCCCACTCCTTAACTCATGGCAGGCTAATAAGTCTCATGGCACTACACATAGGTAGCCCAGTTTCTAACTCTCGGTAACCTAGACCTTGCTCTAGGATTACCCCTTTTTTTAGCCTTTTCAAAGCAATAGAGGTGGACCCGGATCTAGTCAGTTATATACGCACATTTATAGTGATAATCATAGTCACTTTATAGTTGCATGAAATAAATAAACATCCAACCGTTATTTTCAAGTAACCGATTAAAACTTCGGGAATCACCGTGAAACTAGAGCGATTATTCATAAGCGTAACCACATACCTGATTTGATGAGTCATGCAGATTATTCAACATATACTTCATGTATATACAATCAAGCTAATCAACAGATCCAAGCAAGTAATTCAATCATCACATAATTCTTGAAAAGAATATGTACTCTATTTATTACACACTTTATCAAGAATCTACTTTATTGACTTGAATTCACTTTCTAAGATTTCTGCATCCATTTTAGGGTTTCATTTTACAATTAGGGTTTCCCTTCATCTTTTATCATATTAAACCCTAATTTTATGCCATTACTCATAAATCTTAATTATCTCATCTATTCTTCAATATTAAGGTTATCTTAACAACATATAACCCTATTTTCATATTACAGGCACATAAATCATCAATTAATTTCATTAAGCTTCTTTTTCATTAAAGCTACTATTTTATCCTTTTAATCCATTAGAAAACCTAATTACTACATTAAGGGTATTTATCCACAATTAGGAACTTTTATACTCAAAATAGCTCAGAATTATCTTATCTCAACTTTAATCATGAAATTGATCAATTAAAGCTATTCAGAGACTTATTTACTATTATTAGGGTTCCAAAGCCCATTAAATAATATTAACATAGCAAAACCCCAAATTAAGCTATGTAGCCCATGGATTTAGACATTCAATGCATCTCTTTATTAACAACAAGTTAATATTCTTGTAGATTATTCATATTAATCATATTAAAGCATTAAAGTTAGAAACTTTATCTCCTTTTTGAACTAAGATCATATTTAGGCTATAAAACTATTTTTAGTGGGTTCCTTGCATTTTTCTGATCAAAATTCATATATTATATGTGCCAAACAGAGCTACAAATTATCTTCTACGAATTTTACAATATTATTACTTTAGGACCAATTAAAAGATGCCACGTCAGCTATCCATACCTTATTCCCTTGCTAATCCGGCTCGACTCCTTAATAGGGGTAAAAGATGCCTCCCTCCTTGGGGCTTGAACACAGGCTGGGGCAGAAGAGTCTTTTGACTCTTTCTTTTTCTTCCTACTCGTGCATGGCTTTTCCTGCCCGACGGCGGCTCTGGTCGCTCGTCTTTGCGCGAGGGGACTTGTCCCGCACGACCCAGGGCGCAAAGGCTCGATGCCCACCGTAGAGCGGGTGATGGATCCTATCACCTTCCTGCCGTCCAACTATTTGTCACCTCCGGCTCCTCCTTCTCCATCCCCACGTGTCCACAATTCTCAAAGCACATAGGTTGCGTTGCGGCATTGCAACCACCACCGCCGCCGCTGTAGAAGGTCAAGGATCTCCGAAGGGCCACCTACCTTTGCACACCACCTCTCCCTTACACAGGTTCTCCATCGGCATGATGCCCGCCTCAACAACCCCAACGCCATCCGTGGGACGACGGCTGGCTCCTCGCGTCGACCCGTCTTCTCATCTCTTCCATTTTCATCCAGTGCTTCAGTCACACGCTTCACGTGCTCGTTGTGGAGGCTGTTTGCATATTGCTAGATCAACAGGCCGGGCACCGATGTACCCCCCGGTGTGGTGAGGCAGACCCATCACCTCCTCCCCCGCCAAGCAGTGCGCTGGTACGAGTTCAACGAGGAACCACCCCACCCTTCCACTTACAACTGCGGTGGAGGAAAAACCTTCTCTTTCTGACATCATCAAGGTTTACCCAGCCTGCATCTCAACAGATTGCAAGTCGGTGGAGGAGTGGGAGAGGGGAATCCCTCGTAGCCGGTAAGGAACCGGAGCATGGTTGCATGCCCCTCAACCTGCTACAAAACTGATACTGGGGAAAGGTTCTCGTCGTACGAGAAAGGGTTGAAGGCTGAGATCCCATGGTTCCAACATATATATAGGCCCCATATGCGTCTCTAGGGCTAGGGGGAAGACAAAAAGGAGAGTCCCTCGACATCTTGAGTCCTGTTGCTATCTAACCACGGTGATAGTCCATTGAGGAACGTGATACCTTGCTATGGAAAGCGTTATCATACTTATTACTACCAACAAGGTATATGTATTCACATATCTCTCCCCTTTTCATTTCTATTTTCTTCTCTCTTCTAAAAGTGGCAAGACGCACATATTGGAGAGAATTAACCACAAGCCTTCGTATTTTCTTATTATCTTGTTCATTTCGCATTAGAATATCTCTTTCCAAGGATCTCTTCTTTATCTCTCCTTTTATTTATTGGAATTCCTTTTAACATTAGAAACCTCATAGATATTAAAATCCATTAAAGATAACTCAATTATACATTTTCCCACTTATTTCTCATATTTTATCATTATTTTCAATTTCTTTTTTGATAAAGAAATATTTAATTAATCTTTTTTTTCTTATTGCTTTCTTTTTGCAACCTTGGACTCCTTGGTACCCAAGGAACCCAAGAGGCACGCAATCCTCTTTAGATTTGCCTTCTAGAGGTTTCTACATATTTCTTTTCTTAAAAATTCAATTATCCATTTACTAATTGAATTTCCTTGTTATTTGGGCCCAATAGCAATAAAGCCCACAACACAAACATCAAGGCTATTGTAAACGAAATCCATTTATTCAAAACAAATTATATCATTATTTGTTCAAATATTCTTAATATGAGAAATTACATTTCTCACCAATTGAACCCAAAAATTGGGGTTGTAACATCTACGGTCCATAAATTTGTTAAAATCCGGTCCGCGGTCTGCTCCGATTGTAAACGGGGCCGAACTAGGGCTGCACATCGGTCTAAAATCAGAATGGACCAGACCGCTGACCGGATGTTAACAATTTATGGACTGTATACCGGACCGTTTTAAGGTAGGACCGGACCGCGACTAGACCGTTTCATGTAGGACTGGACCAGACATTTTGGACCGTAATCAATATTTTTTACATGTTTTAGAACTTATTTAATTGTACACAATTGAAAATCTTAGTCACTTTTAATAATTATATAACATTAATAGCAAACTTTTATACTTGTTACATAATATACCTACATATATACATGAACTTTATATAAAAGTCGGTCTCCTATTTGGTATCCGGTTGGATCGATTTTGGACCGGACCAGACTGAAGACCGAACTCACTGAAATTCTCAGACCTCGGTCCTGACCGAACTCACAATGGAACAGACCGAATTGAACAACCCGATCACAATTTTGCGGTTTGGACTATTATTTGCTCACCCCCTAGGCTGAACCGACACGTCCAATCTAATTTTCCGGTCTGAACCACGATTTTCTCACCCTTAAAAAATATATTTTTAGTTAACAAATATTATTTACATTTAATTCATTATAACATAACATTTAAATGATAATAATTATTATAAATAACTAAACATTGTTATCTTTTATGCTAATTTAATAGAGAGCTGATTTAAAAAAAAACAATAGAGCTGCAGCAGCCGTTAACTCACATGCTAACCGTATTGGCTGGAGGGGTTTGGTAGGAATTTAGGATGAGGGATTTAAGATAACAAAAGGGGTTACAGAATTATGGCAAATATAAGGGGATTTTTGGGAAAAAACTCATAAAGATACTCCGCCACCAGACAACCAAGCCCAGTTTTCTGTCCCTCCCGGAGTCTTTTCCAATAGAATTTTCTAGAACCGAAAACTTCATCACGTATTTCTCAGTAAATTATGGGCTCATTTGATATAAATACTTTCGTACCTACCTCACTGAGCGATTGGGTAAAGCCTGCCATACCCACACCCGGTGACCCGCTACGATATTAGCATTTAGCAGCAGCAGCCTTCCTTTCCGAAACTTCTGGAGCAGGCAAATCAACCCTGCAGCAGCGATGGCTCTAGCTGGAGCACCACCTCCGACTTGTTCGCTCTACCTAGTTTCAACTCCGCACGCCCTTGTTGCCACTGTTCTTCCCTCCTCTTCCTCCGCCGCCACTCTGAATCCCAAGGAGGCCAGGCACCTACTCACCTCCAGGACGAAGGTCACGTCGCTCGCTGTTCGATGGGCAGAAGCGCCGCTGACAAGCATCTCCGTCGCGGCGTCGGGGTTCCCCGGCTTGGGCTCCTTGAAGGGCGGCACGGGGCTGCTGGAGCGACCTACCTTCGACCAGTCCCAGTTTAACCCTACTCCCCAGCTCCAAGAAGGTAAGTACCCGCTCCATCTTGTCCTGCCCTGAGCTGAGAGGCTCCTAGAGTTCATTATCTCGCTTTTGCATCCCTTTGTTTCTTCTAATTTCGGGAATGCTGTGCTTGAAACAATAATTATCTGTTTCTGGCCGCGGTTTATAGCTTAATCGCACTTCTTGAGATTCTCACAGGCTCCTGGTTCGTTCGTTCTCAATTTTTTTAGATAAGGTATTTACGCAGTTTGGAATGATTCCGATCACCCGCCAAACCAACTGCACCCGTTTTCAGTGTCCTGTTCTTCCGTGGATGCTGCGGAACGACCATGTCTTATGTTCCTTCGAATCATTTGCCTTCAATTGCTCTTCCCTTGCTTGTGCTTCGCCATTGGATGAGGCTACTTGTTTCTTCATCTTCATACGTTTAAACTTTCTATTACTATTGATTTGCTGTCCCTGCTTAAAAGATCCAGTGATTTGAAGAAAATTCAATCCTCCTAGGGTGCTTCTCAACCTGACTGTAGAAAGTGGCTTCCACTCCACAGCGCCTATAAATCTTTCGTGAAACACACTTGCAGCTATAATGGGGGATGTGTGTTTAGGGGGGTTGATGGAGCAAATGGGATACAAAGACGTATGTGGACTCCCGAAAACACTTCCCCCGATTATTACATCAACTTGATTGGAACATGAAGTTCTAATTAATTGATTGACCCTTCCCCCTACTAAATCTGAATCATAGTCTTCAATAAAAGTACCCAGACTTAATTAGCTTTACGTGATTGAAAGCACAATCTGAAGGATTCTGACCTTCATTTGTGTTAACCCAAGACCCCTAATGTATCACACAACCCGTTTTGGTGACTCTTAGACAAATTTGCGTTCAGATTATTTCACAGCTGGCTTATCTTAATTACTTTTGGGTTATCTACATTAGTCGTGTAGATTTGACAGTTGGTATAAGAAGACTTTGCATGTCAATCGGGAAACATTCAACAAGGATTACAATTGTGTTGTGGAATCAGTTTCCACGGAGCAACATAGTCAATTTTTTTGGGGAACCTAATTGTTTTAAAGATTATGTTTATTGTATGCTTTAAAAATGTTTCCTGTATAAATTTTTGTTTGTAAAAAGTGTTTTCTTAGGAGTTCACTATATATAAAATGATTAGTTTCAGAGAACTCATTTAGGCAAGTTTGCTTATACAGGTGCATTTTAACAGCATATCAAGTTCTGGAAATCATGCAAGTATCTGCTATACTGGACAAAATTAAGTTCTTTTATATCAAACAATCTAAATCCTGCAAATTTCATGTCATGTTAAAGTGAGACGTAGATCTTAAGGCAAGGCTTATAAGCACTAACACATAAATGTGTACTATGTTTGTCTGTATGTGTGTGTGTGTGTGTGGATAGGTAGATGCTAAACTCCTCTCCTTGGAACCTCATAACTTGTGGACTCCTCCTAACACACGAGGTAAGCAAGGCTGTAAGGATAGTCACAGATCAGCTGATGCAGACTGGTTCCTCATATTCTAGTGGCCCTGTATATGAGGAATCCAATAAAAGGGGTTATTGTAAGCTGACATAAAACCATAGTTACAAGTTCGGGATTCGGCAATTTTTCGGTTGGTTGGAAAAAATTAGAAATCGGAAAAAATCGAGAAAAGTCGTGAAAAAATCGATAAATTTCGGTTAGAGTTCGGCCAACTATTCGGAAATAATCGAGAATAAGTCGGCGATATAGGTATATATACATTGACATGTATATATATATATCTGATACATGTAACTATTAAGGTCACAAGACATACAACCTTAATGAGTGAAAAAGTAGGAAAAGAAGTAAAATATAGTTGAGCAATAACAATCAACTGTCCCAATGAGTGGGGGGTTGGAGGTTTAGTGCATATCAGGAGTTTTGTGTACATGGTTTGGTAAGAAAGAGCAAGTGACTTAGAAGAGAAAAATTGTGAAAAGTCAAAAATCATATACATCACAAAAAAGCATAATAAATCATGAAAAGTCACGAAAAATCAGGGATAGACGTATTAATTGTGATGAACATTCGGGAGCCTATAACATCGTGAAAAATCTCCGATTTTTCATAAAATTCAGAGACTTGTTACTATTCATAAAACCACCGAGGAAGCACAAACGCTTCCCAGAGGTTGCCTTGTCCGTGTCGACACATGTCCAACATGGACCAAGGAACGAGGTATCCGATTTCGAGGCCATTTCTACAGCATGGAAACTGTTTTTTTTTTAAAATTTTGACAAATTTAGATAGATGCAACTGTGCCCGTTTCGACGCCAAAATGAACGAATAATTTTATGAAATTTTACAGGCGTGATCTCTACACCTAATGCATCGTTTTTATGCAATAAAATTTTATGTGGGGGTAGGTTGGGGGGGTGGTCCTTCATGTGGGAGGTAAGGGAACTGTACTGTTTCTTGAGGATTTCGATGAAGGGTTTCTATGAGAAAATGTAGGAATTAAGTTATGCAATTTTGCAAGTATGTGCTATATACATGCATGTACTTATTTGTGTTATAATATTAAATATTGGATATGTAGGGCATCCCCACACATTTTACTTGCGTTGATAGTTTGATGTTGATATTGACTAATAGTCAATAATTTCACCGGTTCCAAGAACACTAGTGTAATGTTTCCAAGCTAAATAATTATTTGTTTGTGTGGTTAGCTTCCTAGCAGCACCCTCATTGTCTAACAAACCACCACTAGGATACATGTAATCCACATTGCAGAAACTAAAAAAGCATGCTTTGAATAAATATTTAATATTTTGAATAGCAAATATTAGGGAAATGCAATACAATTATGATATACAATAAGTATATACTATGTATGAGTACTAAATGTTGAAATAACTCCAATTCCCCTTTTGTAACGACTCCACCCCTCAGCAACCCCCATTTAAGGAAGGCTAAGAAGATGGTGCCATTATCCCAAAATAGGATCAATTGGTTTTGCAAATAATAAAAAATAATTAATAAATTCTACCACAACTAAGCTCAAAACAGGATAAAATTTTCTTTTCGCATACCTTTCAAAATTAAGAGTTTGGAACTTTATCCAAAGTAGAGTTCTATCTACCTTAATCCTCCAATCTTTATTCATCTTTGTTCTTCAAATGTCACTTTAAATGCTCATCCACTTTCATATATTCCAAAAATGCCGACAAACAAAACGTCGGTCAGTATAACATGTTATACTGGTATGTGGGGGAAACAAAACCTTGCACATATATTGTAACAACACAACCACATCAAATATTTATTACCAATCAAAATTTACGTTTTCTTTATAACTTCCCAACCGTTTTACCCATCCTCTGGTATACCCTTCCTCAGGGTTTTGTCCCTACAGTGGACATTAGGCTACCTTTCAATCTAGAGTTAGGTACCTCATTGGTCACCCCTCAATCTGGAGTTAGGTGGCATTGGTCTGCCCATCCTGGGTTTGGCCTATCATGACCTTCCCAACCTGGGCTTGGTCTCTTAGTCATCAACATGACATCATTCATAATCTTATTCATAAATCCCAGAGATGTCATGCTGATTTGAGCAAGTTATTAACTTAATAATAATGATAATCATAGTCACTTTATGGATTGCAAGAATTAAAGTTCATCCAAGCATGTAATTTCAAGCAATCGATAAAACTCCGAGAATCATCGTGAAACTAAAGGGATTAGCCATAAGCATAACCACATACCTGATTTGGAATTCTCAAGGAAACAAGCAAGATATCCAATCCAACCAAGCAGTCCAATCAACCAAGTCAAGCAATCAATCAAGAAAAATCTGAATCCTGAAAAGCATGTATAATATCTAATTGTTATAGCCCCGTCTTAACAACTTTTATCAACTTGGGATTCCATTCTAGGATTTCTAAGTTCTATTAGGGTTTCCTTAAAATTTTCTTGGATCTATCTTCCAATTTTACCCCTTTTAGGTCAACAAATCCTAAAAGCACTTTTCTTATACATAAAACCCTAATTACTCAAATTATCCACATTAAGGGTCTTTATTCTCAATTTGGCTTAGGGGATCATCATATCTCTGTCCTATTCATGGATTTTCGAAATAAAACCATTAAAACTCATAATTACCAAATTAGGATTTCTAGGCCCATTAATGCACTTTTATATACATGGAACCCTAAATTAAGCCAATTATGCACAATGATCATCTTTTTGGATCTAAATCTTCTTTTTATTAACAATAGGTTAATATTTGCTCAAAATATACAAGAAACATTACTAGATCTAATTACCATCAAATCTTAGGGTTTTTCATTAATAAAACCATTAAAGGTGACAACTTTATACACTTTTGAATTGCAAGAAAAATCAGGCTCCAGTTATGTTTTTAATGGATTCTATGGATTTTTTTGAGCAAGTTTTGTATATAACACTTTCCCATTGGGTAAGCCCATAATTAATTACGACTTTCCTAAATTAATTACTTTCTGGCCAATCAGGGGCCGCCACCTGGGCCAAGGCAACCGGACCTGCTCTGCCGAATTCGCTCGTGCCAACACGGCTCCTCTGCTTGCGTTGCAGGGACCGCGGGACCGCGCTTAAAACAAAACTAAAAGACCAAAAAGGCCTTGCCTGTGTGAAGAGAGGTCGAGGGCAAAGTCGTATTTTCTCACGTCATTATCTTCTTTCTCTCGCGCGCGAGCTTTGGGCCAAGTTTGGTCAACTCCTCGGTTGATTCCAGGATCTAGGCTTCCTCAGATGCAGGCGAAGGTGTCGTCGCCTCCGACGAACCCTTGCGAGTTGAACGATGCCTCCAATTGCTTGCCCACCTCCCAGGAATGACGGATCGAGGTCCAACTACTCTGGCGACTAGCAGGTCTGGTCAGGGACGTAAGGTCGAGACCGAACTCTCAATTGATCGTACTGGGAAGTTCGCGTGCTCTTGGCAAATCTTTGGATGCAAGTTGTGGCTTTACAGAGGGGGTTTACTCCCCCTTTTATACCTGAGGGTCACATCCATGGCGGCAGTGATTTAGGCAAATTGTCGACAAACTCCCAATCCCAGTAGAACTAGGGATGGAATTGCTCGGCTTGGACTCCCGAATCTAATGGTAAAGTCCCCAAATTTTCTCATCCACTGAGTGCCGAGAAATCCGACCGGGAAGCAACCTCCCCACTGTTCTCTGTAGCCGTTTTTGATCGAAGGTAAGGGACGACCGCGTGCCGTTGGATCTCAGATCCAACTGTCCACATTACGCGCGCACGAAAAATAACTCAAATTATCGGAATTCTAATCCAATTATAAATCGTGACATTTATGCACAATCCTCTCACTTTAGGAAACTTCCAAGAATCATATCTCCCAAACCACATGTCCAATTAATCTCAAATTTTAAAGGAAAGTCCTTAATGACTTTAACTACTTGTGTGCAAAGTTTGGGACTGAGATTCAAAAGTAGGAGAGATTTTTCTTCATATGCAAGTTATCTACTCAAAAGGCACATTTATGCAATTGAAATTCATATTTTTTCTTTCTTTCTCTTCTATTTTCTTTATTTTGATTTCTTTTCTTATTAGAAACCAAGTAGATTCGAAGCCTAATCAATTAAGGTTCCAGAGAATTCCACATAAATCTCACCATTATCCTTATTTCGTTTACCTTTTTAATATTATGGGATTTCTTTTGTCTTTTCTTCCCTTTTTATCGCATTGAACTCACTAACTCATTAGGATCCACAAAATTACTCATTTAAAAGAAATATTGCAAAAGAAACTCATTCATTGAACATATATCATACAATTTTCATACATGTACATTTTATTTGAGAAATTGCATTTCAATAAATATAAATCTAAAAATTGGGGTTGTAACATCCTTCCCCTCTTATAGGAATTTTGCCCTCAAAATTTCACCAAACATACAAATGATTCAGGATAAGACTTTTCCATGTGCATCTTCAGCCCTCATGTGGCTTCATCCTCTCTATGGTGCTTCTAAAGAACCTTTACCATCTCTATCCTTTTATTATGAGCTTTCTCCCCTTGGCATCTCGTACCCTCATAGGTGACTCAGGGTAAGTCAGCCTCCCTTGGAGTTCAATAGGTTCAATGCTCGACACATGGCTCGGGTACCTCACAGTGTTCTGGATTGGGTACATGGAACACATCATATTATCCTGAGAGGGGGTAAGGCTAAAAAAAAAACAGATTCCCCAATCCGTTCCAAAATCTCAAACGGACCCATGTATCGGGGACTCAACCTTCTTCTATTCTTAGCTATAGCTTGGAGGGGTTGGATTTTCAAAAACACATGCTCACCCACAGTGAACTACAAGTCAGTCCGATTCGCATCAGCTCGCGACTCCTGTCAACCCCGTGTCTTATTTCAGCCATTGCTCTATCAAAGCGACTTCTCAGCATGCATTGTGATTTCTCTGACCTCCACAAGGTCCTCTTACAGACATCACTCTAGTGAAGAGGTGACCGACACGACCTCCCATAAAGAGCTTCATACATCCCGATACTGGCTTTGGTAGCTGTTATAACAAACAAACTCAGCTAGGGGCATGTACTGCTCCCGTGATTGACCCCAAACGAGCTCATCAGACCTTCTAAAGTCTGGATCATACTCTCTTGACTGTCCATCAGTCAGGGGGTGATATGCTGTGCTAAACTTCAATCTAGTATTGAGTTCTTCATGTACCTGCTTCCACAACATGGAAGTGAACTTAAGGCCATGCTTAAGAATATTTGAATTCGGATTACCGTGCAGTCGAACTATCTCTCTCATATATATAGTTCAATTAGATCTGTCACATTGACAGTGGTCTCTAAGGAAAGGAAACATATTGACTTGGTAAGGCGATCTACTATAACCCATATTGCTTCATGAGCTCTCTTAGTCTTGGGGAGACCCACCACAAAGTCCATGGTGATCTGTTTCCATTTCCACTCAGGAATCTCAATCGACTGTAACAGTCCACCGGGTCGCTGGTGTTCAGCCTTCACCATCTAGCACGTGAGACAATTGGCCACGTACGCCGCTATGTCCTTCTTCATTCCAGACCTCCAAGGTACCGCTGCAAACCTTAACCATCTTGGTAGTACCAGGCTGTACGGTGTACTTAGAATCATGAGCTTCTTGCATGACATGATTCTTCTAGGGCAAATCCTTAGAAACCCTAAAATACTCTAGTAGTGGATTTCACCACCTACTCCTCCTGAGAGGTGCATCTGAGGTTTCTCTAACAAACCTTTCATCTCGCCAAGCTCTGGGCTGGCTAGCCGGGTAACCACCAACTCAGTCTACAGGTCTGGTTGTATCTGGATGTTAGCCACATAGGTCTAGTCTTCCAATGGTCGCAGGGTCCACCTAGCAACCTCTTCCAGCCTTCTCCATTGGCTAGGCAAGACAACTGCACACCCGAGTTGTTTCCGTCTAAGAGCATCTGCTATAACATTAGCTTCCCTGGGTGCTAGGTGATGGTGAAGTCATAAACCTGCATATACTCCACTCATCGTCTTTGTCTTGGGTTTAGGTCTGTCTGAGTCAGGAAAACTTCGAGCTCTTTCGTCCATCATCTCGGTTACCAAATCCAAATCTGTAACTCATAGATTCCAAACTACTCTAGATAGGTACGTCCTCATATTACCTATGTTCTTTCAAATCATCTATCCAATATATTCTCCAAAGGGTGTGGTACTTCCTCCGATCCTTCATTACCATAAAAAGGTTTCAACTCAAGTATTTACCTCTCATATCACTTTTATCCTTAGTATGGCATGCGTTTTGTCCTGTCTCTCACTCCCATAACAAGATGAAATAAGCATTTGGCTGTAGTCCAAATACAGAGTTCATTCCGTTCCAAGAGTAGAGATGGTTCATTACACATCACCATTACACTTTCCAGTCTAATTTGAAACATACTTGACATGACTCCACACCATGAATATCTCAATTCTACGTTTTCACCCATGGGAAGACTTTTTCCCATCACTTTTGGGTCTTAACATTACTCATATATACAATCCTTAGTCATTTCCTCAAGGTCTCTAGGGTGCCGGTACTTTTGGGGTGATCTTACCCCCATGCATCTAGGGAGTGCCTCTCACATTTACCCCTTAGGCCCCATGAACTCATGAAGGTGGCCAACCTCCTAACCCACGGGCCTCAGGCAAAGGTAGCTGTTACCTCTCGACCCTAGGTCTTGTGCATCCAGGGAACAAACAACTTCTACTTCCATCGGTCTTATCCCTCCTTGACCTTAGTATTGACTTAGGATTCTACTGTAGCTGGTGGTTCCTTTGATTTTTTCTTAGAATCCTCACCGAAAACTCCATCATCTCTCTGGGCATTCACGGTTACACTTACATCCCTTTATAGGAATCATGGCGACCTACCTATCTCGGTCTGGCCCCATACAGGTTACCTCTATGGTAACATATCCTTATGTCCCTTAGAGATGGTCGTACATGGGTTTATAGATTCATACTCCAACTACGTGCTCTTGCACTTAGCCCCTCAAGCTGTTTATAAGTGACCTTTAAGGTTACCTCAAACCTAAGCAAGAGTTGGTGCTCACTCCTACAAGAAGGGTCCTTTCCCGGGACAGGAAAAAATTATCACTTGATAGTAACAAAGGTCACAAAACGTTCTTGCATCCATGGTTTATATCATCATGTATATGCATAGGTCCTATCATGCTACTTGTGCTCATGGCTAGGAAGTAGACAATTTATTAAACCATTTCCAAGTTCCTTGGTATGCCATACTTATTCATCATTCCTCAAGGTTGGACCAATATCATACATACATATGTCACCAACTTGTACGGGTGGTTCATTAATCATATATCTCAGTTCAAGTGGGATTTCCTTTCATTCCAACACATAGGGGCCATGCTTAAATCCTATGAGCCCACTCAGCCTTGCGAGCATTATGTGCACCATGTACTACTACTTTTCCTCTTTGGTCTAGGAACCCCAGGTTCACCCCTTATACAACAGGTGCCTAAACTGCATGCTCAGCTGCTCAAACATGTACCAAACCCATACATGATAGGGCATATACTTCCTACCATTCTTCCATGCGAATAACCCTTAGAGTCCTACACGAGGACAACCCACTGGGTGCGAGGCCTCACAACTTGTTACCGTACCATACCTCTTTAGAGTCTTTGGAACTCTCCTTCCTACACCTAAAAGGTAGCCACTTATATCATCTGTACATCTGTTCAAGAAGCCTCTTTCTCTTTTCTAGGGTTTGGTTCCTCTAAAGGCATCTAAGGTACGACAACCTCTTTGGATCATGCAGGAAGCAACTCCACACATCTACTCAGGGTCATCTATCCTAGGTCACATCATATAGACCTCCTCATGGTTCCTCATATCTCGGAGTCTAGGTTTCCAACCTTCTTCATCCGAGTCTCACTCTCTCCTGAGCTAACCCTATAATTGGCCTAAAACTAAAGGACCCTAAGATACATATCTATCCTTACCTGGATGAAACATACCATCAAATCTTATGTGCGGCCAAGTTCATCACAAAGCTATGTGTTTATATCCTTCAGTATGCTTATCTCATAAACTAACAGGCATAACCCCTCTGGCTTAGGACTAAAACTTGTTACCAACCTTGATGTCGCTCACTTCTATGTAGGTGCATGCCTCTTTCCTGCTCATATATGCCCGTTAGGGTTCCTATTCAGTCACCACTAACCTTTCGAATGAGGGTGCTATCCTTCTCTCCTAGATTTGTTCTCCTTATTAGGCACGGCCCGCCCAAGGTTGGTTTACCAAAAGGCACTAGGGGTCATGCAACCACATATAGTCTATGTTCCTCATGCATACTCAATGCCTTTACGTATAGCATGCATGTCTAACCCACAGTCATGCATGCATGGACAACTAAGGTACCCAACTCATTGTGTCCTCTCTTTCTCTATCCATTGCTTAAGGTTTTGGGTTGAGCATCATCCTCGAAGGATGCATCAAATCTCTTCCTCTCCCTGGAGGTTTTCTCCTCCAAGGCTATCCCTCTCCTCTTCTTCCTACGAGATAGTCTAACCTTAGCGCTCTCCAACACGGGCCATGCAACCTAAGCATGTAATTAATCTCAGTCTAAGTGTCATCATTAAATCTTATGTCCATGACATCTTTCTTACATGCCTTTCATTATTTGGTGGAGGATTCCTTAATCCTTAGTACTGTTAACCCTAAACTCAGGAGGAGGTGGAGAGAGAGAAAACCCTTAAGCACTTTCGGTTTCTCAGTGAAAAGAGTAGAGAACAGATGAAAACAGATGAGAAGACCTCTAGGTATCTTACTTTGAGTCAAATCCTCAGATTTTGGCGAGACAGTCACACGGATTTCGGGAGTCCTCGTAAACCGACTAGCGGGGCGGAGGAAAATCTTGCCAGCTCCCGGATCATGATCCTTTTCTAGACCTCCCATATTTGGAATAATTTAATATTTACTAGAGATTAGATGGAAAACTAGGCTCTGATACCAAATGTAACGACCCCACCCCTCAGCAACCCCCATTTAAGAAAGGCTAAGAAGCTGGTGTCGTTATCCCAAAATAGGATCAACTGGTTTTGCAAATAATAAAAAATAATTAATGAATTCCACCACAACTAAGCTCAAAACAGGATAACATTTTTCTTTTCACATACCTTTCAAAATTAAGAGTTTGGAACTTTATCAAAAGTAGAGTTCTATCTAACTAAATCCTCCAATTTTTATTTAGCTTTGTTCTTCAAATGCCACTTTAAATGTTCATCCACTGTCATATATTCTAAAAACGCCGACAAACAAAACGTCGGCCAATATAACATATTGTACTGGTATGCGGGGAAACAAAACCTTGCACATATATTGTAACAACATAACCACATCAAATATTTATTACCAACCAAAATTTACGTTTTCTTTATAACTTCCCAACCTACCCATCCTCTGGTATACCCTCCCTTAGGGTGTTGTCCCTACAGTGGACATTAAGCTACCTCTCAATCTGGAGTTAGGTACCTCACGGGTCACCCCTCAATCTGGAGTTAGCTGCGATTGGTCTGCCCATCCTGGGTTTGACCTCTCATGACCTTGCCAACCTGGGCTTGGTCTCTTAGTCATCAACATGACTTCATTCATAATCTTATTCATAAATCCCAGAGATGTCATGCCGATTTGAGCAAGTTATAAACTTAATAATAATGATAATCATAGTCACTTTATGGATTGCAAGAATTAAAGTTCATCCAAGCATGTAAGTTCAAGCAATCAATAAAACTCCGAGAATCATCGTGAAACTAAAGGGATTAGCCATAAGCGTAACCACATACTTGATTTGGAAGTCTCAAGGAAACAAGCAAGATATCCAATCCAACCAAGCAGACCAATCAACCAAGTCAAGCAATCAATCAAGCAAAATTTGAATCCTAAAAAGCATGTATAATATCTAATTGTTACAACCTGATCTTAACACCTTTTATCGACTTGGGATTCCATTCTAGGGTTTCTAAGTTCTATTAGGGTTTCGTTAAGATTTTCTTGGTTCTATCTTCCAATTTTACCCTTTTTAGGTCAAGAAACCCTAAAAACACTTTTCTTATTCATAAAACCCTAATTACTCAAATTATCCGCATTAAGGGTCTTTATTCTCAAGTTGGCTTAGGATCATCATGCCTATTCATGGATTTTTGAAATAAAACCATTAGAACTCACAATTACCAAAATTAGGGTTTGTAGGCCCATTAATGCAATTTTATATACATAGAACCCTAAATTAAGCCAATTATGCACAAATATCATCTTTTTGGATTTAAATCTTTCTTTTATTAACAATAGGTTAATATTTGCTCAAAATATCCAAGGAACATTACTAGATCTAATTACCATCAAATCTTAGGGTTTTTCATTAATAAAACTATTAAAGGTGACAACTTTATACACTTTTCGAATTACAAGCAAAATCATGCTTCAATTATGTTTTTAATGGATTCTATGGATTTTTCTGAGCAAGTTTCATATATAACACTTTTCCATTGGGTAAATCCATAATCAATTACGATTTTCCTAAATTAATTGCTTTCTGGCCAATTAGGTGCCGCCACTTGAGCCTACCAATCTTTGATGATGATTTTGTTATGAACAACCTTGGGTAAATCCATAATCAATTGGATCATGAGTTGAAGGTCAATCAATCACCAAGGAGGGAGATACTTGATCAACCTACCAATCTTTGATGTGAGCAATTTCCTTTATTGGAGAAGAAGGCTTCAATTCTACATCCAAGGATCATGTCTTGAGATGTGGCAAACGGTGAACAACCCATACATGCTACCAAAGATAAAGATTGAAGAATGGGATGAAGCTACTTTGAAGAAAGCAACATTGAATTCTAGAGCCATGCACATCCTCTATGCCTCCATGACCCCCACCGAGTTCAAGTGGATTTCTTCATGTGAAATAGCCTATGAGGTATGGAGAAAGCTATGCTTCACTTATGAAGGGACAAATAAAGTGAAGGAAAGCAAAAGCTACATGCTCAAAGGGCTTATTGAAAATTTCAAGATGTGAAAGGAGGAGAGGATAGCCAACATGTACTCAAGGCTCAAACCATTATGATTAGTCTTATTGTTCTAGGACATCCTATGTCTAGTGGAGAGATCAACTCAAAGATCCTTAGAACTCTCCCCAAGAGATGGGAACCCAAGGTGATTTCCATTGAAGAAGCAGAGTCTCTTAAGGATATTCCTATTGAAGAGTTCATTGGAAATCTACAAGCACATGAAGCCACACTTGACAAGAGGGAGGAAATAGAAAGAAAAGAGAAGAAAGAGCTAAAGAGAATGAAGAAGGGTGAAATGAATGCTCAAATTGAAGCTATCATTGAACAAGTCTATCCATCCTCTTAAGTTGAAGAAGACACCATGTACTCCAAGGGTAGATTCTACAAAGGAAAGTCCTCCTCCATCCGGTGCTTCACATGTGGAAAGACGAGTCACTACAAGTATTGACTTAGGATTCTACTGTAGCTGGTGGTTCCTTTGATTTTTTCTTAGAATCCTCACCGAAAACTCCATCATCTCTCTGGGCATTCACGGTTACACTTACATCCCTTTATAGGAATCATGGCGACCTACCTATCTCGGTCTGGCCCCATACAGGTTACCTCTATGGTAACATATCCTTATGTCCCTTAGAGATGGTCGTACATGGGTTTATAGATTCATACTCCAACTACGTGCTCTTGCACTTAGCCCCTCAAGCTGTTTATAAGTGACCTTTAAGGTTACCTCAAACCTAAGCAAGAGTTGGTGCTCACTCCTACAAGAAGGGTCCTTTCCCGGGACAGGAAAAAATTATCACTTGATAGTAACAAAGGTCACAAAACGTTCTTGCATCCATGGTTTATATCATCATGTATATGCATAGGTCCTATCATGCTACCTGTGCTCATGGCTAGGAAGTAGACAATTTATTAAACCATTTCTAAGTTCCTTGGTATGCCATACTTATTCATCATTCCTCAAGGTTGGACCAATATCATACATACATATGTCACCAACTTGTACGGGTGGTTCATTAATCATATATCTCAGTTCAAGTGGGATTTCCTTTCATTCCAACACATAGGGGCCATGCTTAAATCCTATGAGCCCACTCAGCCTTACGAGCATTATGTGCACCATGTACTACTACTTTTCCTCTTTGGTCTAGGAACCCCAGGTTCACCCCTTATACAACAGGTGCCTAAACTGCATGCTCAGCTGCTCAAACATGTACCAAACCCATACATGATAGGGCATATACTTCCTACCATTCTTCCATGCGAATAACCCTTAGAGTCCTACACGAGGACAACCCACTGGGTGCGAGGCCTCACAACTTGTTACCGTACCATACCTCTTTAGAGTCTTTGGAACTCTCCTTCCTACACCTAAAAGGTAGCCACTTATATCATCTGTACATCTGTTCAAGAAGCCTCTTTCTCTTTTCTAGGGTTTGGTTCCTCTAAAGGCATCTAAGGTACGACAACCTCTTTGGATCATGCAGGAAGCAACTCCACACATCTACTCAGGGTCATCTATCCTAGGTCACATCATATAGACCTCCTCATGGTTCCTCATATCTCGGAGTCTAGGTTTCCAACCTTCTTCATCCGAGTCTCACTCTCTCCTGAGCTAACCCTATAATTGGCCTAAAACTAAAGGACCCTAAGATACATATCTATCCTTACCTGGATGAAACATACCATCAAATCTTATGTGCGGCCAAGTTCATCACAAAGCTATGTGTTTATATCCTTCAGTATGCTTATCTCATAAACTAACAGGCATAACCCCTCTGGCTTAGGACTAAAACTTGTTACCAGCCTTGACGTCGCTCACTTCTATGTAGGTGCATGCCTCTTTCCTGCTCATATATGCCCGTTAGGGTTCCTATTCAGTCACCACTAACCTTTTGAATGAGGGTGCTATCCTTCTCTCCTAGATTTGTTCTCCTTATTAGGCACGGCCCGCCCAAGGTTGGTTTACTAAAAGGCACTAGGGGTCATGCAACCACATATAGTCTATGTTCCTCATGCATACTCAATGCCTTTACGTATAGCATGCATGTCTAACCCACAGTCATGCATGCATGGACAACTAAGGTACCCAACTCATTGTGTCCTCTCTTTCTCTATCCATTGCTTAAGGTTTTAGGTTGAGCATCATCCTCGAAGGATGCATCAAATCTCTTCCTCTCCCTGGAGGTTTTCTCCTCCAAGGCTATCCCTCTCCTCTTCTTCCTACGAGATAGTCTAACCTTAGCGCTCTCCAACACGGGCCATGCAACCTAAGCATGTAATTAATCTCAGTCTAAGTGTCATCATTAAATCTTATGTCCATGACATCTTTCTTACATGCCTTTCATTATTTGGTGGAGGATTCCTTAATCCTTAGTACTATTAACCCTAAACTCAGGAGGAGGTGGAGAGAGAGAAAACCCTTAAGCACTTTCGGTTTCTCAGTGAAAAGAGTAGAGAACGGATGAAAACAGATGAGAAGACCTCTAGGTATCTTACTTTGAGTCAAATCCTCAGATTTTGGCGAGACAGTCACACGGATTTCGGGAGTCCTCGTAAACCGACTAGCGGGGCGGAGGAAAATCTTGCCAGCTCCCGGATCATGATCCTTTTCTAGACCTCCCATATTTGGAATAATTTAATATTTACTAGAGATTAGATGGAAAACTAGGCTCTGATACCAAATGTAACGACCCCACCCCTCAGCAACCCCCATTTAAGGAAGGCTAAGAAGCTGGTGTCGTTATCCCAAAATAGGATCAACTGGTTTTGCAAATAATAAAAAATAATTAATGAATTCCACCACAACTAAGCTCAAAACATGATAACATTTTTCTTTTCACATACCTTTCAAAATTAAGAGTTTGGAACTTTATCAAAAGTAGAGTTCTATCTAACTAAATCCTCCAATTTTTATTTAGCTTTGTTCTTCAAATGCCACTTTAAATGTTCATCCACTGTCATATATTCTAAAAACGCCGACAAACAAAACGTCGGCCAATATAACATATTGTACTGGTATGCGGGGAAACAAAACCTTGCACATATATTGTAACAACATAACCACATCAAATATTTATTACCAACCAAAATTTACGTTTTCTTTATAACTTCCCAACCTACCCATCCTCTGGTATACCCTCCCTTAGGGTTTTGTCCCTACAGTGGACATTAAGCTACCTCTCAATCTGGAGTTAGGTACCTCACGGGTCACCCCTCAATCTGGAGTTAGCTGCGATTGGTCTGCCCATCCTGGGTTTGACCTCTCATGACCTTGCCAACCTGGGCTTGGTCTCTTAGTCATCAACATGACTTCATTCATAATCTTATTCATAAATCCCAGAGATGTCATGCCGATTTGAGCAAGTTATAAACTTAATAATAATGATAATCATAGTCACTTTATGGATTGCAAGAATTAAAGTTCATCCAAGCATGTAAGTTCAAGCAATCAATAAAACTACGAGAATCATCGTGAAACTAAAGGGATTAGCCATAAGCGTAACCACATACTTGATTTGGAAGTCTCAAGGAAACAAGCAAGATATCCAATCCAACCAAGCAGACCAATCAACCAAGTCAAGCAATCAATCAAGCAAAATTTGAATCCTAAAAAGCATGTATAATATCTAATTGTTACAACCTGATCTTAACACCTTTTATCGACTTGGGATTCCATTCTAGGGTTTCTAAGTTCTATTAGGGTTTCGTTAAGATTTTCTTGGTTCTATCTTCCAATTTTACCCTTTTTAGGTCAAGAAACCCTAAAAACACTTTTCTTATTCATAAAACCCTAATTACTCAAATTATCCGCATTAAGGGTCTTTATTCTCAAGTTGGCTTAGGATCATCATGCCTATTCATGGATTTTTGAAATAAAACCATTAGAACTCACAATTACCAAAATTAGGGTTTGTAGGCCCATTAATGCAATTTTATATACATAGAACCCTAAATTAAGCCAATTATGCACAAATATCATCTTTTTGGATTTAAATCTTTCTTTTATTAACAATAGGTTAATATTTGCTCAAAATATCCAAGGAACATTACTAGATCTAATTACCATCAAATCTTAGGGTTTTTCATTAATAAAACTATTAAAGGTGACAACTTTATACACTTTTCGAATTACAAGCAAAATCATGCTTCAATTATGTTTTTAATGGATTCTATGGATTTTTCTGAGCAAGTTTCATATATAACACTTTTCCATTGGGTAAATCCATAATCAATTACGATTTTCCTAAATTAATTGCTTTCTGGCCAATTAGGTGCCGCCACTTGAGCCAAGGCAACCCGAACCCACTCTGCCTACGTGGTATCTAGCCAAGCCAATAGGCTCGAGCCAAAGCGGCTCCTCTGCCTGCGTTGCGGGGACCGCTGGATCGTTCTTAAAAAAAAGACCAAAAAAGCCTTACCTGTGTGAAGAGAGGTCGAGGGCAGAGTCGTATTTTCTCTCGTCGTTATCTTCTTCCTCTCGCGCGCGAGCTTCAGGCCAAGCTTGGTCATCTCCTCGGTTGACTTTGGGATCTAGGCTTCCTCAGATGCAGGCGAAGGTGTCGTTGCCTCCGACGAACCCTGGCGAGTTGAACGGTGCCTCCAAATGTTTGCCCACCTCCCAGGAACGACGATCGAGGTCCAACTACTCTGGCAACTAGCAGGTGTGGTCAGGGACGAAGGTCGAGACCGAACTCTTAATTGATCGTACTGGGAAGTTTGCGTGCTCTGGGCGAATCTTTGGGTGCAAGTTGTGGCTTCGCAGAGGGGGTCTACTCCCCCTTTTATACCTGAGGGTCACATTGATGGCGGCAGTGATTTAGACAAATCGCCGACAGACTCCCAATCCCTGTGGAACTAGGGATGGAATTGCTTGGCTTGGACTCCCGAATCCAATGGGAAAGTCCCCAAGTTTGCTTATCCACTGAGCGCCGAGAAATCCAATCGGGAAGCAACCTCCCCACTGTTCTCTGTAGCCGTTTTGGATTGAAGGTAAGGGATGACCGCGTGCCGTGGGATCTCAGATCTAACAGTCCACATTATGTGCGTGTTAATATATTTCATATTTATTCTATTTTGTAATTTCTATATCCTGCTGGACCTCTATGTAAATTATCCTGTTTCTCTTATTAATAAAAAGGGAGAAGGCCTATGGCCTCTCTCAACGTTGCATTGCACGTTGCATTGCGACACCACATTTCACATGGTATCAAAGCAAAGTTCCTAACCTAACCCTACCCAGCCGTTACAACCCAGCGCCGCCGCCGGTCGGCCGGCCACCAGGGGGAACAGTAATTCTAGCGGTGAACAGTAATTCCGGCGGTGAACAATAACTCCGACATGAACAATACGACAGAGTGAACAGTGATTCCTGCGTGAACAGAGCACGTCGCCAGCCTTCCCCGGCCGCCGCGCCGCCGGCCAAAGCGGGCGGAGCAGCCGTCTCCCGGGCCAGGCGCCGTAGCCGCCGTCCCCCCTTCTCTTCTATCTCCAGATCGTCGGGTTCTTCAGTTGATCCAATGGATTTCTAAATCCCAAACCGAAGGGTCCTTCGGTACGTAAGAAATTCCTGATCACATCTCCTCCATGTGTGATTAGGGAATTTCAGTTGGGGGCTGTGGATGCGTCAGATACACGTATGATCTTGTGACGTGTATCTCCGCGTCACCCATATCTTCTTGTGACGTATATCAATCCGTCTCTCTTCTTCTCGTCAAATCATGGAGGACACCAAGGTATCTACCATCTACAGTGAGATGTCTCCTATCCCCTCCATCAAACTGAACGGGAAAAATAATCTCTTATGGATGAATGCTGTCCATACTGTATTGGAGTCACACGACAAGGCGAGACACGTTGATTCTGATCCTCCTGCACTTACTGACAAAGGCTATGCTGAATGGAAGCGTCATAACAGTCTGGTGAATACCTGGTTGTGGGAGAGCATGGAACCTGGGATTGCCTCGAGGTTCATGTTCTACACTACCGCCAAAGATATCTGGGATGCAGTGAAGCATAGTCACAAATTCGGTATTCGGGATACGTTCGGTCGAGCTGAAAAATACGGGATTCGGGAATTATGCGGGAAATTCGGGTAAAAAGCGGTCAACGTACGGTAAAAATACGGTCAACGATTCGGGAAAAATTCGGCAAAAGATCGGAGGATTCATATATATATATATATATATATATATATGTGTGTGTGTGTGTGTGTGTGTGTGTGTGTGTGTGTGTGTGTGTATTGCACATTTATATAACACAATACATATAGTGCAAGATATGTAAGTACATCTATGCATCTATTGCAACATATATAACACATACATACATGATACATACATATATGTGTGTGTGTGTATTTACATATACAAACACGCATATATATATACACACACTCAAACCAAGTTAGTCTTAAATAGTATAAAATGAGAAAGTACATAAAAAAAGTAGAAAACGGGAAGAAAATGTCAAATTCGTGAATAATACGGGAATAAAACGTAATATATTGTGACTATGCTCAAATTGGGAATTATTCGTCTGTTTGATACGTCTAGGGAAAAAATCGTGTTTTAAACGCGACTTTTTCAAAAAGTCGGAGTATATTGTGACTATGCAGTGAAGTAACATTATTCTCAAGAGAAGAATGCGCTTCGTCAGTTCATGATATATGATCGCCTGTTTGCATAACGACAGTGAGACAAACCTTTAGAAGAATACTTTGGAGTGATTCAAGGTATTCCACAAGAGCTGAGTTTCTACCATCCAGTAACTGTCCAGGAGCAAGTCAAAGGCAGAGATGACTTGATTACAGCAAAATTCTTGTCTGGTATGAGTTCTTCATGCAGTTCAGCCCGTAGTGTTATCTTAGCTTCTAATAAACTTCCCAGCTTGGAAGAGGCCTATTCAAGGATTTTACGGGCAAATTTTGAACCTGTTGATCCTACCGTAGTCTCATCTCAGGGAGATTCTCATGCTTCTGTAGCTGCTGCAGTGAGAGGAGGACGGACATGTATGGGCCGAGGACGTGGAACTCGCCCTAAGTGCACTTTCTGTGACAAACTTAGACACACAGTTGAGAAATGCTGGAAGAAGCATGGTCGACCTCTTGCACCACCTGTGGGAGCAACAAACTATGCTGCCACTACTGAGTCTATTGAGCCTCCTGCTTCGAGTTCTGGTCCTTCTGGCATTACACTCACCAAGGAGGAATATGATAGATTTATTCTGGCTACTCAGCATCTGAGCTTGGGATCATCATCTTCAGCCAACTTGGCGTCCACCATTGGTAATCAGGCTACCTCTTTATTGACTTCTGGTTCTACTTCATCATGGGTCGTTGACTCTGGAGCATCACATCATATGACTGGTATGAGGAGACTTCTTCATTCCATTGACTCACATATTCCTCACAAATCTATAACAATAGCAGATGGTTCAGTGAGGTATATATATATATATAGTGTTAATCAGTGGATCTGTTTCTTTGACTCATGGAATTGATCTTAAATCTGTACATTATGTGCCTGCTTTTCCTTTTAATCTTCTGTCTGTTGCTAAGTTGATTGATACTGTGAAATGTACGGTAACTTTTGGACCTTCTTGTTTTGTATTACAGGATCTCAAGAGTATGAGGACGATTGGTGGGGGGCCTAGGAAAGGTGATCTCTACCTCTTCCACGGTGACAGTCTGCCTCGCCAAGTGTCTGCTCTTGCTCCAGCTCTCCTGTTGAGTGGCTCTCCCTTACTATGACACTGCAAATATGGACATCCTTCATTAGAGAGCCTGAGAAAGTTAGAACCAGAATTGTCTCAAGTATCGTCTCTAGAGTTTCAGTCCTGTCAACTGGGGAAACATCATAAAATGTCTTATTCCGATCGTGTCAATAAACATGCGTCATGTCCTTTCGAGTTGGTCAATAGTGATGTTTTGGGTCCTGTAAAAGACCATAGTTATAATGGTTTTCGTTATTTTATCTCTTTTGTGGATGACTTCTCGTGTATGACTTGGATTTATTTGTTGAAAAGTTGAGTCTATGCTATCTATTGTCAAACATTTTCATTAAGAAACAAAAGTTCAATTTGATTGCAATATTAAAGTTCTTCAATCTGATAATGCCTTGGAGTATGTTCAAAATGCTATGGCTGATTTTTGTAGTTCAGTTGGGATGATACATTGTACATCCTGTCCTCACACCCCTCAGCAGAATGGGGTAGCAGAGAGGAAAAATCGTCATCTTTTTTAATATTTTCAGGACAATCATGTTTCAATCTAATGTTCCTAAGCGTTTTTGGTCTGACGCCCTTCTTACTGCTTGTTTTCTTATCAACAGGCAACCTTCTGTGCTTCAAGGACGTACTCCTTTCTCTGTCCTACGTCCCAAAGATCAACCTTTCCTTGTTCCTCTTATAGTGTTTGGTTGTACTTCTTTTGTCTACAATTTTGATCCTAAGGCTAATAAGTTATCTCCTAGGTCAATTAGGACTCTCTTTCTTGGGCACTCCAACACTAGCAAAGGGTACAAGTGTTATTGTCCAAATCTTCGTCGCATGTTTGTGTCTAGAGATGTGACTTTTCATGAATCCACTCCATATTTCTCTAGTGTTCCCAGTAAGGGGGAGCAATTATGTGAGAGTGTGCCACCATCAGATGCTAGTGAGAGAGTGCCACCACCACATCAGAGTGAGAAAATGCCACCTATCATTCATGACTATACTATAATTCAGGAAGAGCAGCCAGTAGATGGTCCACCAATTCAGCAATATTCACATGTTTATATCAGACGAGGCAGACAAAATCCAGAGGAGGTAGCGACTCTAGTCTCTGAGCCCTCCCCATCCTCCTCTGCTCAAGGGATTCCTGAAGAACCATCTGACCTTGATGTTCCCATTGCTGTTCGCAAAGGTACCCGTACTATTCGGCATCCTATTACAAATGTGTGTTGTTTGTCTAAGTTATCTCAGCAGGCTCGCTCATTTGTTCTTGGGATTTATTATGTGGTCATTCCAAGAAATCATCTTGATGCTATGAAAGATGTTGGCTGGAAACAGGCTATGCATGTTGAAATGTCTGCTCTGTTATAGAACAACACCTGAGAACTTGTTGACTTACCTCCAGATAAAAACGTTGTGGGATGCAGATGGGTATTTACAATAAAACATAATCCAGATGGTTCTGTGGAGAGATTGAAAGCTAGACTGGTGGCAAAAGGGTACACTCAGACATATGGGGTTGATTTCTTTGAGACCTTTTCACCAGTGACTCGTCTGAATTCTGTGCGTATTCTTATTTCTCTCTTGTTGTGACTCCACATGTCAAGTCTGAAGATCAACTTGCAGATGTTCTTACGAAACCATTAGCAGCTTTCCAGAGTTTTTGCAACAAGCTGGGTCTACAGGATGTGTACACTCCAGCTTGAGGGGGAGTGTTAATATATTTCATATTTATTCTATTTTGTAATTTCTATATCCTGCTGGACCTCTATGTAAATTATCCAGTTTCTCTTATTAATAAAAAGGGAGAAGGCCTATAGCCTCTCTCAACGCTGCATTGCACGTTGCATTGCGACACCACATTTCACAGTGCGCACGAAAAATAACTCATGTGAACGGAAGAGACGTCCTCTGCCCAAGCCAGGTCTGTCAGCTGGTGTAGGTGCAGGTCGTCCTCCGCAAACTGCTGCAGCAATGGAGGCATGAGAATCTCCAGAAGGAACAACAGGAGTAGGATCAACAGACTCAAAGGTGGACTGTTGAATCCTAGAGAAAGCTTCCGCAAGGCTCGGTAATTTGTCAGATGCAAGTATCACACTTCGTGCTGAACCAAATGAGGAGCTAAGGCCAGATAGAAATTTAGCAGTGACAAGATCATCTCTATCTTTAATCTGCTCAGCAACTTTCACTGGATGATAGTAGCTCAACTCCTGGGAGATAGCTTGAATCACACCGAAATACTCTTCAAGGGATCTATCACCCTGTTTCTCTGCAAACAGACGATCATAGATCATAAACTGGCGAAGAGCATTCTTCTCCTGAGCATAGTGCTGCTTAACGGCATCCCAAATCTCCTTAGCAGTGGAGTAGAACATGAACCTTGAAGCAATAGAAGGTTCCATGCTACCCCATAGCCAAGTCTTCACTAGGCTGTCAAGACGTTTCCACTCGGCATAGTCTTTGTCAGTGCTAGTGAGAGGTGCAGAATCAACAAACTTTGCCCGATCGCGCGATTCCAAGACAGTATGAACCACATTCATCCATAGCAGAAAATTCTTCCCATTGAGCTTGATAGGAATAGGCGAGACCTCATAATAGGTCTTGTTCTCCATGATGCAACTGAGATATGGGTGACGGAGTGATACACGTCACACAGAAGGCTGAGTGGACGGACAGATACACGTCCCGTGACGGAGAGATACACGTCACAACAGAAACTGAAAAGAGGATGCGTTACTGACGCATCGACAGCCTTCAAACGAGAAGTTCCTAATCACACATGAAGGAGATGTGATTAGGAAGGCACTGTGGAAGAGACGAGACCTCCGGGTAGGGCTTTAGAAGGCCGTTGGATCAACCGGAGATCCCCAAGCAGCAAGATCGGCGCCCGAAAAAGGAACCGAAAAGGCTGAAAAAGAGCCCGAAGACGTAGACGGATCCTTTAGATCGTTGCGGCTGGACCTACGGCAGCATGAGAGGGACTACCGAAGTCCAGCAGCGATGGACGGGGGTGGGAACCCTCCCTTAGGCGGCGATCAGCAGCGCCGCAGGGAGGCTCCGCGCTCCTGCCGCGCGCCGGCGGCGGCCGGCTGCTGGAGAAGGACCGGCGGCGGCCGGCGGCTGGAGAAGGGCCGGCGGCGGAAGGGAGAAGAGGGGGGGGGGGAAGGGGGGGCGGAAGGGAGGGACGACGCCGGGCGGGAGGGAGGGCCGGCGGCTGGAGCTTAACCTGCTCTTGATACCATGTGAACGGAAGAGACGGATGGAGCGTTGTTGCACACTGGCAACGTAAGAGACCCAATAGGGTTCTCCTCTCTATTTATAGTAAAAGGAAAATTACATGTAGGTACAACAGTAATATGAAATATGAAATAAACACAAAGTAAAGATATAAGTAAAGATATATTAACAACTCAAATTATTCAAATTCTAATCCAATTATAAATCGTGACATTTATGCACAATCCTCTTACTTTAGGAAACTTCCAAAAATCATATCTCCCAAACCACATGTCCAATTAATCCCAAATTTTAAAGGAAAGTCCTTAATGACTTTAATTATTTGTGTCCAAAGTTTGGGACTGAGATTCGAAAGTAGGAGAGATTTTTCTTCATATGCAAGTTATCTACTCAAAAGGCACATTTATGCAATTTAAATTCATATTTTCTCTTTCTTTGTCTTCTATTTTCTTTATTTTGATTCCAAGTGGATTTGAAACCTAATCAATAAAGGTCGTCCATACCACTTTCTAGAGAATTCCACATAATTCTCACCATTATCCTTATTTCTTTTACCTTTTTAATATTATGGGATTTCTTTTGTCTTTTCTTTCATTTTTACCACATTGGACTCACTAACTCATTAGGATCAACGAAATTACTCATTTAAAGGAAATATTGCAAAAGAAACTCATTTATTGAACATATATAATACAATTTTCAGACATGTACATTTTATTTGAGAAATTGCATTTCAATCAATATAAACCCAAAAATTGGGGCTGTAACACCTTTGCTCTTCTTCGAAAAAACAACAATAAGGATTGCAATTATCGAAATTTTTGTTGAAATTTGGCAAAATTCATCGAAATCATCAAAATTTGGCGGAACTCATTGAAATCATCGAAATCGACACAGTCACACTTTCCGATACCAGATTCCATTGAAATTGAAATTTTGGGGCGAAATTTTGCCAATTTCGCCGAAACCTCATTCCTTGACATGGACACACCTTGGACAAGCTTGGAGATGCAATGGGCATGCCTCAGGTGTGTCCACTTTATTTTTTATTGTAATGTCAGACATGGCTTGGACACTTTGTAGATACATGTAAGACACACCACTAGCCCAACCCACTTAAACCTAAGCGTATGACAAAAAACCAAGCCATCTTCAAATCTTTTCCTCCTGTCCTCCGCTACTTGTCATCCTACAAATATTAGGTGGTTAAGCTCCAGTAACTACTATATAGCCATTGACGCCCTTCTTTAGCAACTGTCGCAACCATCATTAGCAGTATTATCTCCACCAACTGGTGTAGTATTGAGGGATTGCCACATCAACCACAAGAAGGAAAATATTTGGATTCACCTCCTCCTCAAACCTTCCTCCTTTGCTTCTCCCCTCTCTTCCTCCTCTTCTTACTTCTTGTCCTCATCCTCTTTTGCTTACTCTAAAGCTGCAGTAGCAACAAAAATGTTCCTTCGCCTCCTCTTTTTCCCACTCCTCTATGTTTGCTTCTCCCTCATTTACTTTTCCTTCTCCCCCTTTTGTTCTCTTCTCAATCCTTCCCCTCCACTTTTTTCTATTTGAATGTGGCAGCAGTCACAACACTGCTCCCCACACTACCCTTATTTCACGCTGGTCATCCACGCCTCCTTCTGCCTTGTCTTGTCACTCCTCCCCCTACTCTTCTTCTTGGTTTTCCAAGGAGGAGGAGGATAGTATTGTCCTCTCTATGCCTACTATTTTTCTTACTTCTCTACATCTCCATCTCCCTCTTCTTTGCCCCTCCATCTTAAGTAGCTCTCCAATGTATCCCTCTTCCTTTTCTTCCCTCTCAACCTCCAAGACACCTTCATTCTCCATCTCATCCACCACTAGCAACAACATATTTCTTGACCTCCCTTCTTGATAGTACATGTTGTTTACCATTACTTCCACCAACAATAAAAAACTATTGTTCTCAAAATTCTACTGCTCAGAATTTTAAAATGCTATATATTTTTACTGCAACAATTTTATAATCAAGCATCTTAATATATGTTGTGATTTAATCCATATTGTGAGTACTTGTGCATATAATGTTGTATGTTGATTGCTTGTTGGATTTCATGGTGTTTTCCCATATGGATGATTTATTAAGTTCATTTTTTTGATCAAACTTATAGCTTATTATAAGTCATTGTATATATATATGCTGTGTCCGATGTCATTTCTGTGTCCGTGTCCTATATTTTTGAAAATCTTTGTAAAATGTGTGTGTGTTTGTGTCTATATCCGTGGCTGTAATTCTAAGGCCCCAGATGTGGTTTGCACATGGCTTGTTGAGTGTGCACAAAATAGTCATTAGTAGGAATCAGTTTCAGGATTTCCTTTGTGAACAAGCCTAGCCATCATCCACTACGCTCTTGCAGTCATTAGAGACCCTTTACAAAATTGTTACGTGCATATGCATAATAAATAAAATGTTGGAAATCAATACATAGAGTTATCTTAAAAACACAGTCAAATCAAAGGCCTTCGATAGTAAAATTTAGACTAGTAAATTTTTTCTAAGATTAAGCTTGACTCCGGCTTGATAGGTTTGCAAAGAGATGTAAAGTTGATAGCCTTTTCCCCTGTCAACCTGTTGTCCTAAAATATTACTACTTTTTACAGCAACAACTTCCTCTTTGTCATGGATTTGCAAGTAAGAAAATTGGGTGACATTAAGTAGAAAACATTAATGTCAATGGCTGGCCAAGTCAGACTCAATTACTAATACGTGGTACAAATTTCGGGGCAAACTTTTGGCCATATTATCAAACTAATGTTAATGCATTTTTTTTTATATTTCTCTAGATTAGACAATCCATCATGAAGTGTCCAACAACATAGTGTTTCATCATAATTTGGACAAACTTGTGGACAAATCCATCAAAGCTTGCTATGACATGGTTGAACATTTACATGTATCTTTATATCTATACTTAAGCTATGAAATTTAGCTGTGGTGGGATGTGTTCTAGACCTCAACCTAGCTTGTTTCTTGCGGTAGATTTGGTCGAGGTGAGTTTTGTTTACCAGTGTGTAGGCGGTCTAGCCTTTCTATGACGAGTCTTTTTGGCCCCTGTGAAGTTGTTTGTTTGTCACGACCATAGTTCCACTGCGCTTGTTTAGATTCTCGCAAAAAAGAAACATCGCACAAAGCTAAGAAGCATGGATACGGACACGGGACATTGTGATTTTTGAAAATATAGGACACAGACACGGTGTTAGATATGTCAATATACATACATACATACATATATTTACATATGTATACAATTTTCGATGCGGACACGACATGGTAATTTTCGAAAACATAAGACACAAACACGGTGTTGAATACGGCAATATACATGCATACATACATAATTTACATATGTAGCCGAGAAGGAGTGGTTCAAGTGGTCAAGCACGGTGTCCCTAACAAAGGGACCCATGTTCGAATCCCAGTTGCCACCTTGATTTACCACCATCCCGGACGTTCGGCCTCCGCCACGGGCGTGGGAGGGGGGGAATCTTTCTCTCTTAATCTCATATATTTACATATGTATACAAATTTAGGCATGTATATGTATATAATTCATTTGTAAGATCCATCATTCTCAACAACAAGCACAAACAAAATCACCAAAATACCCACATTAATTCACATGTGTTGAAACCCACTATGCTAATCGATATCAAGTTTAGCATACAAAATGATATATTATAATATCCAAGAATGAAAAACTAGAGAAAAATTAGTAGAGTTAATTGCATACAATAACAAATTTATAGTTAAAATACTAATGGAGTGGACTGCAAGCAAGAGGGAAGCAAAAGTGATGGAGGGGAGATATGTATGGGTAGTGGTGATGGTGGTGAAACAGAGGAGGTTAACCATTTAGTAGTCATGTAAAAGTGGAGGGTAAAGGGAAGAGACAAAAGTAAAGTAGGAGAACTCCATGTTGGAAGGAGGAAAAAGAGGGGAGGAGAATTTTCAATGGATTTGAAGAAGAGGTTTGTGGAAGAGTGTACACATTAGAGGACCAACAAAGTAGGGAGAAGAGGTAGGAGAAAAGGAATGAGTGAAGAAAATATAGAGGAGGAAGAGGGAAGGAGTTCCTAGAGGGGAAGGAAGCTGCTTCTTGTGGCTGATCCAGGTGTTGGCAGCACCTGCTGCAAATGGCTGTCGTTTGTGACTGGTCTAGATGTAGGCCGCTCCTGCTGCAAATAGCTGCTGCTTGTGGCGGCTTCAACTCCTATTGGTTGCTGCTGCAAAAAGCTACTTGTAGCAACTCCCATCTCCTTGTGGTTGTTGCTTGCAGCGGCTCCAACACTTAGCTATTATTCTTGCAGCAGTTGCTGCAAGTAGTATCAAAGATGTGTGGGCTGGGCTGGCCATGTCCAGTAAGTGTCCAAGACGTGTCCATGCTGTGTCCAGCTGAAAAATAAAAGAAATATGAAGCTAGACAAGCTAGAGCCTTGTCTGCGGTGTGTCCATGTTGGACACGTGTCAGACACGGACATGGCAGCCTCCGGGAAGTGTGCGTGCTTCCTAGGCACAAATTAATAATTGGAAAATATACTGAGAATGACTTGGTTGTTTTTAAATAACATCTTCCTTGGCTGCAATATTCTATTTTAGTTGTGTTCTTACTTATGATTGTGAAATGATAAAATTAGGTTGATTTATGGTATTCTTCCTTTTCAAATAAATATTCATGTAAAGCCCCGGTCTAGCATTCGATTAAAAATCTCACGAAGTTGAAGTGTTAAGGGCTTAGCAACATTTAAGCTCTCTAAGATGAACCATTTACCGTTTTAACTTGACTTATACATCTGTTTAGAATTTTACCAAATGTAGCATCCATTATAAAGTTATTTGGAAGCCCTTACCTAATCAATTGAATCTTAATGTCTAATTTTCTGTTTCTTATAATATAAGGTTCCATAGCTACTACCAAAGTTCAAAATCAATATTTGTAACCTGTATCTTTTTTTTTTCTTCTGAATGAAGATCCATGTTACTTCTGAATATATGTTGGTCTCCTATCTTTTTCCCAGTATTAAATGCCGGTTTTAGCATTCCTTTTCAGCTATATAACAATGACTTAGACACTAGACATGATACAGGAAGAATAGGACACAAATACGGCACTGGATACAACACAGACACACACATATGTAACATGGTTTGATTTGACAGCATTCATCCATTCAAAGCTGAAGCCTAAGTCATAGTAAAGACTTGTATGAACAAACACAAAAGAGTGAAAATCAAACTAAAATGCATTTACAATATGAGTGTAAACTTTGTATGCGTAACATGTAATGTAACAAAACGCTGATATGTTTACATTATGAAATTATTATTTTTATCGATATGTAACTAAAACTTATCTATGAGTGAATTCATCCCCCAAATAGAGTAAAAAATTTGCATATAAAATCCTAGAAAGACTAAGAATGATGAATTGTACATTGACAATGATGTATAATAGATAATTATAAATGTCTAATAGTAGTAGGAGGGATGGACAGACTAATATAAGGGAGGGAGTAGACATTGTTTGATTTTCTTTTATAATACGATTGAGCCTTCTGTGTTCACTGTGTGTCCAAGCATCAGAACAACAAAAAAGAAATTGAATGGATCTGAGCTTTATCCACTGTGTGCAGTCATGTCAACGGGATCCCTGTGTTGGACAGGCGTACAGGATGGCCAGGCAGCCCCAAGAAAGTGGCCTACCTTTTAGCTTTTCATTATGAGCATAACTACATTAGAGGCATATATGACTTCACAGTTATTTGATGCTAACATGAGATGATATAAGTGTAGGTTTTTTGTGCTGAAACAAGAACGTATACTAAACAAAACTTCAAATAAAAAAACTTAATGTAGATGAAGTCCTACTACAATTTGTCGACAAGAGGCTCGAAGCAGGCGTGTTTGGTAAATTAGACATCTGGGCACCCAAGAGAGTTTGAAAATATCAAAACCTACAGTTGAAAAAAACCCATCGACTCTATAGTTTTTATAAATTTTCTGACATGAAGGCATTGCTGTATGTCACAGAAAACCATGCTAGGCACCCGATATTCTTGCGATGGCATTCATACAGTTGAGTTCTAGCTACCTGCTTAGTCAGATACGTGAGATCCATGCCCCAGTCCGTTATTCCTATATACCCTCTTAAAAGCTCCTCAACAATGCAAGCACATGATAAGCTGGATGTGTTGTAATTTTATTGTTTTCTTACTCTATTGGGAAAATTTTCAAATTTATGAGAAGCTATAAGCGAATATCTACTTGATCACTTTTGTTCTTTCAGTTAAAATCCGTATACAGCTAAATTTTCACAAAAAATACTTCTTCAGTGGATTGGTTGCGTATAAATGTGTAGTAATTCACTTTCCAATGGTTTCCTTTTGTGCTTGTTAATCCTTTCAGGAGGAGACATTGGTAGAATTGCTGATAAGAAAGGTTTAGGCAGCAGCGACAGCTACAGGGTATTGTTGGTGGATGACTTGCGTCACACTGAGCGTTTAGGTAAGCCAAGTGTATCGTGTTTTGGCTTAGCTTTTTGTGACGAGAAATCACTTCAATGAAAATCCTATCAATGTAGTCTTTTGATTATGTCTAACTATAATGATTGATTTAAGGTAATCTAAAGTATATTTTCTTCTGTTGTAGTTGAAAAGGCTGTACCAGAAGTTGTGCCATCCATCTCAGCAATTCGTGCAAGAGATCTGTTTCATGAATCACGTCAGAATGGTGTCGCAGTCGTGATTATCGCAGTGAAGGTATGAACAATGGCTTCATTCTGGCTGCCATTTGCATACTGTTCTATCAATATTGTTACGAGTTCTACCCAAGAAATGACAAAAAAGATTGTTGGGAAATTGGAATGTTAAAATATGTCAGTTTCAAAATACAACTTTTTACTTTCTGTTATTTCGTTTCTCATCTCATGAAAATACGCTTAAATCTGGACAGGAGCATGCAGAGTTTTATTCGCAGATGATGTTGCACAAGGGGTTACGGTCTGCCATTGAACCGGACACGGGTTCATAAACACCCCTTTTCCAGGCGAAGCTACATATTTCAGCACTTTGAGAATAGCTATACGAAATTAGGAGTTCAACAGGTATAGTTTTATCAGGCGGAAATTAGCGGAAGTTTTATCATGGGAGCCACGCAAGAGTCTGAGTTACAACGCTGCAGAAGTAAAGATTTTGGAGCACGAACTGTTCTGCTGCGATCAATTAACGGTGTAGTAGTTGTTATGAGCGTCCTGCGGTCTTTAGTTTGTATAAAAGGGCTATTGCATGAGTATTAATACTATTTTTTGTAAATAATGGAATGGTTTGCTCACTGCAGTCATATTGAGGTAGATAAACATTTCTCCTTTTGCTGCATATATTTCAGAAGGGCGAAACTTCTCCCGATGTCATATTTCCCACGGCGGCTGTCATATCAAATGCTGGCATTTTATGAATGGTTACTTAGTAGAAGTAATTTCTAATTAATAAACTCTGCCTTATTTGTCTGACTAGAGTGAGTACCAAGCACCATTTTACCATGATATTTCTAGTAACTGCACGATTTTGTTGGGGTGAAATTAGCTCTCGTAAGTTAAGGCACGGTTGATTTCAACCATGGATTGCTATATTGTAATGAAAGAATCTTCAAAGAATCTTGGAATAACTTGAGGTCGTCGCTATGATGCTATCTAGCCAATTCAGACCTGACTTATTCATGGAGTGCTAGAGAGCTGGTTTGGGCATTCTAGACCTAGGCTAGGCAGATTCAGAACAAGCCAGTATAATACGCCTGCAACCACATTGAAATTGCATATGCAATATAAC
Source organism: Alisma plantago-aquatica (assembly GCA_963693085.1). NCBI lineage: Eukaryota > Viridiplantae > Streptophyta > Magnoliopsida > Alismatales > Alismataceae > Alisma > Alisma plantago-aquatica. Next base: position 973,898,025 of record OY856413.1, on the reverse strand, counting down.
AGCATAAGAGGGCATTTACAACATTACAAGCCGAGTTATAAACTCTTCACCTCCGTCTCTGTTAGTTTCAGCTGATATTTTTGCTTGTGGCGCTCTACAAGCTGAACCAGTGGGTCGTAGATAAATATCCTTACATAAATTTCTTGGGCTCGAAGTCTTTTATTAGGTTGGTGAATTAAGTGAGTTTTACATCAGTGAGGAGGATTTGGATTTTATCATAATCGTGTGCTTTGTGGGACTCAACCGAGATAGTAAGATTATAGAAAGAAGCAATAGGTAGGCATCATTGTTAAGGGACAATCGGCAAAATCAGCATTGTAGAAAATTGATAGTTTAGCGGTGCTTGATCATAGAAAAATGAAACTTGGATGTGAAACTCCTCTCGTGTATGTAGTTTCTTCACTTGGCAATTTTGACCAACTATAGGTTTATTCCAAAATTGACATGCTAAATTAACAAAGAAACATGCTAAATTAACAAATAATGGATGTTTGGTCTAGTCATCTACTGAAGACAACTGACAAAACATACCTCCAACAAATTGTAATTAGAATGCTCAATTGGTGTTTGCTTTTGACTTCTTGAATTATTGCGACCAACATGAACCACATTTGTGTGGGTCTACAACAAAGCATATTTGTTGTATGTGGTAACTTGGAATACTTGGATTGATGTAGAAACAACCTAGTTTCTCTATTACTAGCTCCTTATTGCAGCATATGGTGTCATAGAAATTCTTTTTCGAGTGGAAAATTTTAGTCTAAGTAATGCTTTATGTTATTACTACCAAGTTGTAGGTACCAAGTATATGAGCAACACAAAGGAGGACAAAGTAGAACATCATGCTCATTATATCAACCAAATCACTAAGGATCACAGTTATAGCCTAGATTTTTTGTTAGTAGAAAATTGGTTAAGTTTACCTAGAACAAGGGGCTTCTTTAGGTCCATATAACACCTTTATTAAATAATAGGCAATTTGGGGTTATAAGGGCCTTTTAGTACCAAGGCTCATCCCATACATATATATATATACATACATACATACATACATACATACATATATATATATATATATATATATATATATATATATATATATATATATATATATATATATATATATATATATATATATATATATATATATATTGGTGAAGACCCTAGTTTGGAATGAATGACCCACATCAACTTGATTTATGGGTATACGATTAATTGTTGCAAGGGGTATAATGTACCTAATGTTCGTTGCTTTGATTCTTGGATAAATTTTTGGGGTTTTGCCACATATATACGCTATTGAAGATCCCTAGTAAGGAAAGGATCACACACTACAAAGTGATATATAAGTACACATTTGATTGTTGCAAGGGGTACAATGCACTTAATTGACACTTAATTTGACTCTCAGATAGAGCCTCCAAGTAACAGATGCCATCCTATTGTAAAAGAATTTGGTGATAAAATGAGGCATACATTTATTACAACTCTTACAGCCATAAACTTTATTATGTGAGGCTATTTAACCCAAAAGATTATGAGATTTTCTAAGAAGAATAACCCATATTGTCTAGTTAAAATTTTCTTAGATGGTAATTAACTATCTCAACTATTGTTGACTGCACATTTTACATTTATCTATATTTTGATTTTGATGATGACTTACGTGTTCCATCATGTGTCTCTAATGTTTCTATTGATATCATTTCAGATTGATAAGAAAGACTCTAATTGCTAAAAACTTGAAAGTCTAGAATTAGAGGAAGCAAGCCATGTCATGCACAAAGATAAGAGTTGAAGAATTGATCGAATTATATGTACAACTTTTATGTAAATTATTTGTATTGATTATATGAATTGTAATTAAGATAAAAAGTGTAATAGATGTTATTGGATCATATTTTTAATTGCATTTGGGACATTTAGAAAATCTCAAACAACAAGGACCATAGGTCGAGTTTTCTAGAAGGAAACTAGTATATTTTATATAGGATACTCTATATATCCGTGGTAGTCGAGTTTGTCATGTAAGAACTCTATTGCTCAACAAAAAGCTACATATCTAGAGAAGGTCATATTGGTTGTATGTCCTGAGAGCCAGAATGTGATGATTGTAATAAGAATATATTATATATAATTTGATTATTAATAAAGACAATTACACTTATTATGTTTGTTTTAGTATTGAGATAATGAATAAATGTAATAACGTCGTAAGAATGTTTTGTCTTGATGACATATGGTTTCAGTTGAGGACCTAAACATGAGATTATATGTATACTCAACAATATTTGTTCTTATTGTGTCCCTTGTCAGTTATTATTGTGGATATTATAGGACAACATTACACACGAGACTAATGTGTATGTCGAGTGATGACTATGTATCTTATCATGTCATTAGATATCAGGTCAGATACATAGGTTTTTGTTAGAGAAAATTTGTACTGGACATACCCACTTTGAGAATGACACATGGAATATCTATTTTGACAGTCAGAGTCATATCTCAATGTGACAAGGAAGATTGTGATCCTTAGACCTAAAGTCACTATAATAGACAATCATAGTCATATCTCAATGTGACAAGGAAGATTGTGATCCTTAGACCTAAAGTCACTATAATAATCACATGTTGCTTTGTGGCCCAATGTGACCCTGAATAAGGGTTTCTATACAGGAAATGATTGGATGCATTGTGGTGCTTGTGAAATATAGTGAGTCATATAGATGGGATTTGTCCCTCCATTGGAGTGTAACCTCTTCACTTGATAAATGGGACTATGAGATGCATGGTCATGTTCATGTGAGTTCGTATATGATGTTGAGCTCACATAATCTCAATATTCTACTCTGGTTCAAGAAACATAGAATGGATGTTAAAAGCATGACAACTCCATGCCTTTGTTTCAATCCAGATATTCATGATAAAAGGATAATATGGTCATGCTTACATTGGTCATTTATAGGTTCAAGTTTTTCTCCAACTTTTTCAGTTATTTTAGTAACAACGATGTGTTGTTAGATACCCATATTTTTTGTGAGATTGTAAACATCACTACCAACATAATATGGAACATACAAGGTCACACACAATAGGATCCACCAGGGAATTGAATTTTTCAATAAAGCTTATGGTTAAAATGTTCTTGAATCATGTACAAGTTGATTTGTGGTCCAATCATTTGACTGAGAAAGCCAGTCAGTCAACTTGATGGTTTGAATGAACTAGTCAATTGATTGTCAATCAGTTAATTGATCACCAATTTAGGAAACTAGCCAGAAAATCTACTAGGCATCCCAGATGGTTGACTGGATGAAAAAACATGTCCCAGTCAATTAAATGGTTAAGGAACTTGGTGATAATGATTTTAGACAACATTCATAGTTCATTCTATATTGAGTTGTGATTAGGAACGAGATTGGATTTTTCAAAAATTTAAGCCCATGGCACTTCAATATAAAGTGGTGGACGTCCAACGGGAGAAAAAATATTGTGAGATAAGTTGTCTAAAAGTTATTCCTATTAGAGAGAGAAAAAATCACCCCAAGAATGACAACCCATAATAGGAGAAGGAGAGAGAGAAATGTTGGCACATTGACAAATTTAAGTTTTGCTTCCTCTTGACAACTAAGATGGTGAACCAAGAGTTCACGCATCCATGTAGACAACATAGAGGCCAAGACCCTTGGGTGAAGGCTTGAGAACAAGCTGCTTCATCAATAAAAAGACCAGGTGTTGCTACAATGACAAGGTAGAAACAAGAATAACAATAACCACTTCAAATATGGATCCAGATTCAGAAGTGAAAATTCTACAATGATATAAAATATGTCTAGTTGTTGGACAACTAGTGTGTACGAAGGTATATTTTGTATCCTTTCTATGTATTTAATATATTGACATTTTATGGCTACAATAGATCAGTTGGATAAGAGTTTTTTTGTAAAAAAAATATATTTTCATTGCACTCCCTCCAACCAAAACCCAAGAATGGTAGCCATGCCACCCTTGTATGACTTTAACAATGATCTGGATTTCTAACCACATATCTTTGATTAATTGATAATTGTGTAATATGTGTTCTTGTTAATCACCCACAATCATATATAGTGTAATATATCTGTATTACATAGACCAATGTGACACCTTTGAAATTTTTTTGTTTGGTGGATGTGAATTTGGATAATAGATCATTGTAGTGAATGGTTGTTATTTAAAGCATGAAATAAACATTTTTTGATTATGATATAAAATAATATAACATGTATATGACTTGAATACCATGCATAATTCTCTCTACATTCTCCACCTAAGATCTAATTCTTGCAATTAGAACATGTGATATTTTAACAACTTGAGTGGACAATCATAGAGAGGAAGAGACAATCAGGAGTCCAAACTGGCAAGGAAGGTCCTTGCATGGTTCATGATAAAGACAATGTGATTATTCCCTCAACAGCTGAAGAACTTTCCAAGATAATCTAATTAGGAGACTAGTTTTCTAGTTAGATGATTGGGGAACCTTGTAAAGGAGGGTTACAATTGATGTGAATCTCCTTCTTGTTTTCCTAAAACTCTTGTTGGATCCATATGTTGTACTAGTTGGCATATCCTATTTTATATCTTATGGTGATTGTTGTAGTATATGTGTAACACCCCTGACCTGGGTTATACTTTAACCCTAGGTGTTTTGATTAAGAAAGATGATTAAATGCTTAATCTCATCTTGTGAAAGGTAATTATGGTTCAAGAGGAACTTATATTACAATTCTTATCCTTTTTGAACATTGTTGAAATCAATGTTTTGCCTGTTTTGGACTAAAGTGCAAATTACCCAAGTTGAGGGGTTTAAGTGAAAATTGTGCATGATAATATGTTCCTCATGTGTTGAAGCATCATGAGAGTAAAGATGATGCTGAGGTATGGCTTATGGAAGCCTAAATACCAAGAAAGAGCTGATAAGGCAATGTATGTGCATGAAAACCTAGTTTTGGTGTAATGTGCAATTTACCCAAAACCCAGCGTGTAATATGTAAATTACCACTTCAATAAGGTCCCTAATATTTCTTGGCATCAAGTATAGAAAAGAAAATGAGAGGGGCGCCTCATTTGAATTAAGTTGGAGGAGAGAGAATCTTGATATTAAAATAATCAAGATTTAATCCTAATTGAAACCCTAATTCAATTTAGTGTAAAAACAAATATAATAATTGAAGGGCCTTCAACCAAAAACGAGATGGTTGAATTTGCTCAAGTGTGAACACATTTGTGCCTTTTCTAGGCCACGAAAATATCTCAAGCAAGTGGATAACCCACTCACCATTATTATAAAGAAAAGTAATATCCACTCAAATTGGAATATTATTATAATATGATCTAAGGTGCTTAATTTGCTTTTCTTTAAATTGAGGATAATTGAGAGGAATAAGAGGCAAATGGGATAGCCTCGTATCCAAGGAATGAAAGGGGGAAGAGGCGGCACCAATTTTGGAATTAAATGCATTTTTATAAGGCATTTTCTCTGTCATGGAATTTCTTATAAAAGTACCTTTACCAAGCCAAAACAAAGGCTATTTCGGATTCTTTTCTTTCCCCTTGCTTGGAAAAAGACTAACGAGCTGTGGAGGAGCAGGAGTACGACCCCAACCTGTTGGTAAGGTCCTTGACCTTCGTTCTCCTTGATTCCATGGTGGAAATAAAAAATAAATCATTGATTTCTTCTTATTTTGATCTCCTCTTCAACCCTAGCCAACTTTTTCATCCAAAAGCTTGGGAACGAGCCTAGGGGGAGTTGCAAAAACTTCATCCACCATTGTTGACGTGAGCTTGGAGCTTTGAAGCTCATTTGGAGGCGGGTTTTATAACTTGAACCCTTAATATTGTTATTGCATTCAATTCCTTGTCAAATGTTGATGCTTTCTTCATTTCCGAAATTTATTTTGGTTGATTGATGAAACCACCATGGAAATCACAGAAAATTTCGTGGGTTTGTAGCTTGAAGATGATGATGTAATCACAAGCACACACCTCAATTAATATCTTAGGCAAACAATTTCAAAATTTGGGACCAATCGATTTCAATGAAATTGGTTAAACGATTTCAACAAATTGATTGAAACCAAACAGTTTCAAACTGTTTGGAGTGGTTAACCATTTGCAATGGTTGACCATTTGAGGAAATATGCTGATGTAATTGGATATTGATCCAATGGGTTCAATTGGTTTGATCTTAATGGTTTCAATTGTGAATGATCCCTAAAATGCAAACCCTAATTGTTTATGGAAGCAATAACTCAGTATACTATGTCAAACATAGTTGTTTGTATTTGATCGGATGGTTGATGTAACCAAATCAAGTGGAGAGAATGACAGAAATGAATTCATACATGAGTATGATTCATATGGTGATTTAGGGTATGATCCTTAGTAAATAGATCAAGAAACCCTAATTGAGAAGGTTAATGAACCCTAACCCTGATTTAGGGAAATTCTGAGTAAAACCCTAATCTAGGGTAATAGTGTAACCCTAATTAAGTGTAATAGTGTAACCCTAATTAAGGGTAATAGTGTAACCTTAATTAAGGGTAATGACTTGGGTAACTCTAATTTAAGGTAATGAAATGCCAAATCCTAATGGGATGAATAATGAATCCCTAATTTATGGGTAATTGAATGAAACCCTAATTGGGATGATTAGTGAAACCCTAATTGAGGGTGATTCCATGAGAAACCCTAATTGAGGATGATTCCATGTGAAACCCTAATTGAGGGAGATGTCATATGAAACCTTAAACCTAACACATAGTAAAGCTATGTGAAACCCTAAATTTGGGCTATAGTGCATGGAATTCTAATCATGGGCAATATGATGAAAAATCATAATCCTAATGTCTGGGTAATGATATGAGTAAACCTTAATGATGAAATAATGGATACTACCCTATAACGATGAAATATCTCAAGTGTTTGACTATAGGCAACCTTATAATATGCAATGCCTTAACTTGAGATGAGTCCATATCATTGAAGATAGTTGGACAATCCTTGCGTGTGATTTATGCACATCATGGTAAAGGTGATAGTTTGGTGGATGAAAGTATTAAGATGTGAGATTCCTTATTATAATATAAGTTAATAAACTCAAGTAAGATAGAAGCAATGAGGGAAGTGATACATTGATACATGATAGATATCACATTTAGCATTTTAGGGTTGATATACCTTGATACATCTCATATCCAATATTTTTCGATAAGATACACAAGGAGAGTGTTATGTAAATTGTTACAATGAAATGTAATGAGTTTAACATACTTGATAAGTAAGCTAAAATGAGTATGATGTAATCATACCATGATAAGGATGAGAGATAAACTCATACCTTTTGTTGATGATCATTTAATGATAAATGATAAGAATATTAAATGTTTGGAATGTCGATGGATGCTCCTAGATGTATGGAACAATATATTAGGGTTGGATTGATAAAATGAACATGATACCCTAATTGATGTGAATAGTAAACCCTAACCCTATGGAGGAAATAGTGTTGTTACTATTATATTACATGAGTTAATATGTCATTGTTGCCTAGTGAGAGGTGACAAGATGTTTAATGGCCTTGTGAGCCATATGGTTAGATGTTACCTAGTAAGAGGTAACAAGATGTTTCATGGGCATGATTGAGCCCTGAATGAGGTGTAATCCTCTTGTGTTGATAAGGGTTGATTCCCTGTGTTATTGTGAAAAGGATTTATATCCTGTGATAGTATGATGGTCTTAATGACCTTTGGGCATGGTTGAGCCCTTAATGAGGTGTATTCCTCTTATGTTGATAAGAGTTGATACCCTGTGATATTGTGAAAAGGATTTATATCCTGTAATAATATGATGATTGGTGTAATCTCATGAATGGCAAGTGAATATTACCATGTGATGATGAGATGAGAAATTATGTTTCATATGTTTTATATCTTTTCAGGTTTTGATATTTATATGCTTGCTAGAAATGAATTAGGGTTTGTATGTCTACTTGTTTGATGCAGCCTTAATTCACCCAATTGGCATAACTAATCAAGTGCAACTCTAATCATGTAGTGCCCTGTGCCGTAGAACCATCTTTAGTGTCAGAACTTGCTGGACGGTGAAACGAGTATTCCTAAGGGAAACTCGGAGCGCATATTGTTGAATATGCGGGGGTGGCAGGTTGAGGATATATATACTTGTCATCCACAATTGCAGGTTATGGAGGATGGCTATGGTCATGCCTCAAATATTTGATGTGATTGAGGACAGCTGCGGTTGTACCTCGGATTAGAGGGTTTTTTATACCCTGTTTTCTAGTGTCGTAACTTGTACCAAGTACGGACTAGTTGTTATCAGTTGACTATATGTCACTGTTGGCAGTTTGACTGGTATGTCACTGCAGTTTACTCGTACTGACCGAGGGGAAGAGATCTTAGGATACCGACACTCCTAGATCTTGTACGGAACCGAATAGCCCTTCGCAGGGGTCGGTTGGACTTTGAATGGTACGATTCAAATTCCCCAGGGCATAATAAAAGATATAATACAGCCGTATAGCATATCTGTTTAGGGTTATACATGACGCTTCACATTGGATGATAACCCTTGTTTATTCTCTTTACATAAAGATGATGTTTAGTGCAACTAAGAGATAGTAATTATACTTATGTTGTGGATATGCATAAGACTGTAAATGTGTACATACAATAGTCATGCTTATGTTGATATTTTACTGCTACTGTTGATTATAATCATGATGCTAGATATCTCATGTTGATAGTTATGTTTCACATGCTATCCATGCCTCTATAATTAGAAATACCTGACAGAGGCTTAATGCTTGTAATTAGGGTTGATTAAAGTCCAATGCCTGGCTGTGTAATCAGGATCAGTATAGTCCAATGCCTGAAACATTTATACCTGATTGATATAGTTTAATGCTTGAATAAGACATGATGATATATATAATCACATGTCTGGCATAAGTGAATACCTGTTTAGCAGATTGGCTAAGGCCAACAAATAGAAACAAGAATGAATCATGGGTGACACATCAGAATAATGAATGACATGAGCAAAGCTTGAGATGTTGAAAATGTATGGTAGATAAATGTTATACAGGTTCTTTCTATTCCTTATAAAGAGAATAGTTGAATTATTGTTCAATCATAGATATGTGTAATACTTTAAAAGATGAGAATGATCTAAATTGCTTATCCTATGCTCAGTTTTATATTAATTAAACTACAATAATGATGTTTCTGGCGGAGAGTTATATCTCTCGCTGGGGCAATTTTCAATTGTCTCACCCCCGTGGGAACCAACATTTTTAGGTGGACGAGTGCGAAAGAGTCTGAGAATATCTTGCAGAGGAAGAACATCAGCAACAACAGGGACAGTAGTGACAACTCAGGTTGAGTGTGCTGTCTGTCGTGTTTTGTAGATAGAAGTCCTATGTGTCGTCTCTGTACTCTCAGGTCCTCTGAGTTAGTACTTAGTGCTTTTAATTTATCGTTTTGAGATTTTGGCTTGATGCCTCGAGGTTATTATGCTGTCTATGTTTAGCTTTTAACAAGGCAGTTGATGTTGTAACCCTCGAGAAGAGATGGTATAAGATATATACTTATGAACCATGATGTAAATGTAATACATTGGTTCTTGTTGAAAGAGTTTTCCTATGATTGGGTATCTTTGAAAAAGGTTTTTAATTTTTAGTGATTTTCTATAATCCGCTGCTTAGTGAACGCTTCCGCATTAGTTAATTATGTTTTGTGAGTTGGATGCTACAATTTAGTGGTATCAGAGCTCTAGGTTCGCTGAGTCTACAGAGACATAGGACTAAGGTAGTAGAGTCTGTTCTGGTATCATCCAGTGTATCTGATAATGTCTTCTGCTCATATAAGAGAAGAAGAACTTAAAGATGACTGGGTCACATGAGGAGATTGCTACTTAGAGCAGCAATGTTGCACCAAGAAGAGGTGCATGGGAGCAGGCAAGAGAGAGATAATTGCCTGAGAATCTCCTAGTTGATCCATCTATGATAAGAAAAGCTTTCTTTAAGTATTACTGTTGGAGAATTTAGGGCAACAGTAATGTATATAGTGGATCAAGCATTGGAACTGTAACCCAAATTACCAACCCCAATGATGATGTTTTAGATATCAACATGATTTGTAATCAGCATCTGCAGGTTGAAGCAAAAGGAAATGATGAATTTCTGGACTTAAATTGAGTATGTGCTCAACCTTAGCCTGTTGAATCAATCTTTGAGGCAGAATTAGCCTGAGGCAGTGAATAATTCATGAATTATGACAAGTTATACAAGATAATGTCATTCAAATATGTCATTTTATGAATTCCTGGATTAACTGATAAAGGAATTGATTGAACTTTCCTTGATTAGTCCTATGAGGACTTATGTTTTTCATAGTAAAACATTACAAATGTTTTATGTTGTTCTTACCTCCTTGAGAAATGATGAGGTACATAAGAGATGCCTGAATGAAATTCAGGGATGATAAGTCTTATGCTTGTGATAATATGAAAAGAAGAAATATGATAGTATACAAAGTGCATACCACTTAATCTCAGTATTTATATACCCTGACCAGATATACAACTATTGATGATAAAGTGGGTATGGAAACTCTTAGATTGTTGTCTTTTTGATTGCTCTGATCAAGTAGTCATTCTGAGACAATCTAATGAGTATCATGAAATCAGAAATATGGAATGAATAAATGTGTCATATCCCATGCATAAGAAAGAGAAGTCTGAGATAATCTCAGATGAGTATGTTGTATGAGGAACTAAAAGTGTACTCCTCATAAGATAAGAATAAGAATGAGGGAGATGAACCCTGTTCAATAATGATGCCAGCATAATAAAGATCTTTCCCATAATAAGGAAATGGGAAATGTGATGAGATCATGAGATAATCATAAACATGCTAGATAATAATAAAGAAAGGGATAATGACATGAAATCATCCTTACAAATTTCAATGCTAAAGGCAAGGAACCTAGGATGAGATAAAGAGTAAATGGTTCATGAATAGTTGAAAATACATAAATTAATAAGAGGAATATGAATCCTTGTTTTCTTTCCTTTCAGGGACATGGCAATCAAGTGGGTCTTAGGACACTTGATGTGCATAAGATAAATGTGTTCATGTGATGGATACTTAGAAAAGTATCAGTTATCTTGGACTTTGGTCCCAAGATGAGGACATATGAAACACGTAATGTTCCAAGATGAAAGGAAGAGATATATATGATGTGTTTCCAACACATGTGATAGATACCAAGGTGAAAGATTATGGTATCTGAGAGATATCAGATGGGTTAGGTTGGCTACCTGGATTGGTCAACTGTGAAATTAGTCTGATTATAATAATATGAACATCATATGTTAGGGGTTTATGCTCTGCATAAACATGATACTAATAAAGAATGTATGATGCTTCTCTGAATAAGAAAAGTGTTATTTGACACAAAGTTGACTCTATAGTCAATGATGAGGGACAGTGGGGCATGTGCCTTGTGTGTTGATTCTATGAGAATCTTGTATGGAAACACTTGGTGCTGATCAAAGTTTTATGGTGTCTCTATAATAAGGAGATGATATGTGAAGACTAGATAGTATGATGAATAATATACATCTGTCTTCCTTTATCTAGATTTCGAGGATGAAATCCTTGTTAGGGGTTTATAATTTGTAACACCCATGACCTGGGTTATACTTTAACCCTAGGTGTTTTGATTAAGAAAGATGATTAAATGCTTAATCTCATCTTGTGAAAGGTAATTATGGTTCAGGAGGAACTTATATTACAATTCTTATCCTTTTTGAACATTGTTGAAATCAATGTTTTGCCTGTTTTGGACTAAAGTGCAAATTACCCAAGTTGAGGGGTTTAAGTGCAAATTGTGCATGATAATATGTTCCTCATGTGTTGAAGCATCATGAGAGTAAAGATGATGCTGAGTTATGGCTTATGGAAGCCTAAATACTAAGAAAGAGCTGATAAGGCAATGCATGTGCATGAAAACCTAGTTTTGGTGTAATGTGCAATTTACCCAAAACCCAGGGTGTAATATGTAAATTACCACTTCAATAAGGTCCCTAATATTTCTTGGCATCAAGTAGAGAAAATAAAATGAGAGGGGAGCCTCATTTGAATTAAGTTGGAGGAGAGAGAATCTTGATATTAAAATAATCAAGATTTAATCCTAATTGAAACCCTAATTCAATTTAGTGTAAAAACAAATATAATAATTGAAGGGCCTTCAACCAAAAACGAGATGGTTGAATTTTCTCAAGTGTGAACACATTTGTGCCTTTTCTAGGCCACGAAAATATCTCAAGCAAGTGGATAACCCACTCACCATTATTATAAAGAAAAGTAATATCCACTCAAATTGGAATATTATTATAATATGATCTAAGGTGCTTAATTTGCTTTTCTTTAAATTGAGGATAATTGAGAGGAATAAGAGGCAAATGGTTTAGCCTCGTATCCAAGGAATGAAAGGGGGAAGAGGCGGCACCAATTTTGGAATTAAATGCATTTTTATAAGGCATTTTCTCTCTCATGGAATTTCTTATAAAAGTACCTTTACCAAGCCAAAACAAAGGCTATTTCGGATTCTTTTCTTTCCCCTTGCTTGGAAAACGACTAAGGAGCTGTGGAGGAGCAGGAGTACGACCCCAACCTGTTGGTAAGGTCCTTGACCTTCGTTCTCCTTGATTCCATGGTGGAAATAAAAAATAAATCATTGATTTCTTCTTATTTTGATCTCCTCTTCAACCCTAGCCAACTTTTTCATCCAAAAGCTTGGGGACGAGCCTAGGGGGAGTTGCAAAAACTTCATCCACCATTTTTGACGTGAGCTTGGAGCTTTGAAGCTCATTTGGAGGCGGGTTTTATAACTTGAACCCTTAATATTGTTATTGCATTCAATTCCTTATCAAATGTTGATGCTTTCTTCATTTCCGAAATTTATTTTGGTTGATTGATGAAACCACCATGGAAATCATAGAAAATTTCGTGGGTTTGTAGCTTGAAGATGATGATGTAATCACAATCACACACCTCAATTAATATCTTAGGCAAACAATTTCAAAATTTGGGACCAATCGATTTCAATGAAATTGGTTAAACGATTTCAACAAATTGATTGAAACCAAACAGTTTCAAACTGTTTGGAGTGGTTAACCATTTGCAATGGTTGACCGTTTGAGAAAATATGCTGATGTAATTGGATATTGATCCAATGGGTTCAATTGGTTTGATCTTAATGGTTTCAATTGTGAATGATCCCTAAAATGCAAACCCTAATTGTTTATGGAAGCAATAACTCAGTATACTATGTCAAACATAGTTGTTTGTATTTGATCGGATGGTTGATGTAACAAAATCAAGTGGAGAGAATGATAGAAATGAATTCATACATGAGTATGATTCATATGGTGATTTAGGGTATGATCCTTAGTAAAGAGATCAAGAAACACTAATTGAGAAGGTTAATGAACCCTAACCCTGATTTAGGGAAATTCTGAGTAAAACCCTAATCTAGGGTAATAGTGTAACCCTAATTAAGTGTAATAGTGTAACCCTAATTAAGGGTAATAGTGTAACATTAATTAAGGGTAATGACTTGGGTAACTCTAATTTAAGGTAATGAAATGCCAAATCCTAATGGGATGAATAATGAATCCCTAATTTATGGGTAATTGAATGAAACCCTAATTGGGATGATTAGTGAAACCCTAATTGAGGGTGATTCCATGAGAAACCCTAATTGAGGATGATTCCATGTGAAACCCTAATTGAGGGAGATGTCATATGAAACCTTAAACCTAACACATAGTAAAGCTATGTGAAACCCTAAATTTGGGCTATAGTGCATGGAATTCTAATCATGGGCAATATGATGAAAAATCATAATCCTAATGTCTGGGTAATGATATGAGTAAACCTTAATGATGAAATAATGGATAATACCCTATAACGATGAAATATCTCAAGTGTTTGACTATAGGCAACCTTATAATAAGCAATGCCTTAACTTGAGATGAGTCCATATCATTGAAGATAGTTGGACAATCCTTGTGTGTGATTTATGCACATCATGGTAAAGGTGATAGTTTGGTGGATGAAAGTATTAAGATGTGAGATTCCTTATTATAATATAAGTTAATAAACTCAAGTATGATAGAAGCGATGAGGGAAGTGATACATTGATACATGATAGATATCACATTTAGCATTTCAGGGTTGATATACCTTGATACATCTCAAATCCAATATTTTTGGATAAGATACACAAGGAGAGTGTTATGTAAATTGTTACAATGAAATGTAATGAGTTTAACATACTTGATAAGTAAGCTAAAATGAGTATGATGTAATCATACCATGATAAGGATGAGAGATAAACTCATACCTTTTGTTGATGATCATTTAATGATAAATGATAAGAATATTAAATGTTTGGAATGTCGATGGATGCTCCTAGATGTATGGAACAATATATTAGGGTTGGATTGATAAAATGAACATGAAACCCTAATTGATGTGAATATTAAACCCTAACCCTATGGAGGAAATAGTGTTGTTACTATTATATTACATGAGTTAATATGTCATTGTTGCCTAGTGAGAGGTGACAAGATGTTTAATGGCCTTGTGATCCATATGGTTAGATGTTACCTAGTAAGAGGTAACAAGATGTTTCATGGGCATGATTGAGCCCTGAATGAGGTGTAATCCTCTTGTGTTGATAAGGGTTGATTCCCTGTGTTATTGTGAAAAGGATTTATATCCTGTGATAGTATGATGGTCTTAATGACCTTTGGGCATGGTTGAGCCCTAAATGAGGTGTATTCCTCTTATGTTGATAAGAGTTGATACCCTGTGATATTGTGAAAAGGATTTATATCCTGTAATAATATGATGATTGGTGTAATCTCATGAATGGCAAGTGAATATTACCATGTGATGATGAGATGAGAAATTATGTTTCATATGTTTTATATCTTTTCAGGTTTTGATATTTATATGCTTGCTAGAAATGAATTAGGGTTTGTATGTCTACTTGTTTGATGCAGCCTTAATTCACCCAATTGGCATAACTAATCAAGTGCAACTCTAATCATGTAGTGCCCTGTGCCGTAGAACCATCTTCAGTGTCAGAACTTGCTGGATGGTGAAATGAGTATTCCTAAGGGAAACTCGGAGCGCATATTGTTGAATATGCGGGGGTGGCAGGTTGAGGATATATATACTTGTCATCCACAATTGCAGGTTATGGAGGATGGCTATGGTCATGCCTCAAATATTTGATGTGATTGAGGACAACTGCGGTTGTACCTCGGATTAGAGGGTTTTGTATACCCTGTTTTCTAGTGTCGTAACTTGTACCAAGTACGGACTAGTTGTTATCAGTTGACTATATGTCACTGTTGGCAGTTTGACTGGTATGTCACTGCAATTTAATCGTACTGACCGAGGGGAAGAGATCTTAGGATACCGGCACTCCTAGATCTTGTACGGAACCGAATAGCCCTTCGCAGGGGTCGGTTGGACTTTGAATGGTACGATTAAAATTCCCCAGGGCATAATAAAAGATATAATACAGCCGTATAGCATATCTGTTTAGGGTTATACATGACGCTTCACATTGGATGATAACCCTTGTTTATTCTCTTTACATAAAGATGATGCTTAGTGCAACTAAGAGATAGTAATTATACTTATGTTGTGGATATGCATAAGACTGTAAATGTGTACATACAATAGTCATGCTTATGTTGATATTTTACTGCTACTGTTGATTATAATCATGATGCTAGATATCTCATGTTGATAGTTATGTTTCGCATGCTATCCATGCCTCTATAATTAGAAATACCTGGCAGAGGATTAATGCCTGTAATTAGGGTTGATGAAAGTCCAATGCCTGGCTGTGTAATCAGGATTGGTATAGTCCAATGCCTGAAACATTTATACATGATTGATATAGTTTAATGCTTGAATAAGACATGATGATATATATAATCACATGTCTGGCATAAGTGAATACCTGTTTAGAAGATTGGCTAAGGCCAACAAATAGAAACAAGAATGAATCATGGGTGACACATCAGAATAATGAATGACATGAGAAAAGCTTGAGATGTTGAAAATGTATGGTAGATAAATGTTATACAGGTTCTTTCTATTCCTTATAAAGAGAATAGTTGAATTATTGTTCAATCATAGATATGTGTAATACTTTAAAAGATGAGAATGATCTAAATTGCTTATCCTCTGCTCAGTTTTATATTAATTAAACTACAATAATGATGTTTCTGGCGGAGAGTTATATCTCTCGCTGGGGCAATTTTCAATTGTCTCACCCCCGTGGGAACCAACATTTTTAGGTGGACGAGTGCGAAAGAGTCTGAGAATATCTTGCAGAGGATGAACATCAGCAACAACAGGGACAACAGTGACAACTCAGGTTGAGTGTGCTGTCTGTCGTGTTTTGTAGATAGAAGTCCTATGTGTCATCTCTATACTCTCAGGTCCTCTGAGTTAGTACTTAGTGCTTTTAATTTATCGTTTTGAGATTTTGGCTTGATGCCTCGAGGTTATTATGCTGTCTATGTTTAGCTTTTAACAAGGCAGTTGATGTTGTAACCCTCGAGAAGAGATGGTATAAGATATATACTTATGAACCATGATGTAAATGTAATACATTGGTTCTTGTTGAAAGAGTTTTCCTATGATTGGGTATCTTTGAAAAAGGTTTTAAATTTTTAGTGATTTTCTATAATCCGCTGCTTAGTGAACGCTTCCGCATTAGTTAATTATGTTTTGTGAGTTGGATTCTACAATATGATACATACAATAACATATATGTAATGGTGATTGGATACATGTAATTAGTATATGAAATCCCTCAATATAACATCAATGCCTAATATTCCTTCCTTTGTGTAGTATACATGAAAACCTCAATCGACTACGTGCAGGCATGCCAAATTATGGAGCATTATCTACCTTAGGGGAAGTGTGATAATAAGAATGTGGGTATGGCAAAGTAAGGCACATAGGTTATTGTATTGGCTTTTAGATTGGACTTGACTAGGTGATCATAATAGGATTAAGCACATAGAGGCATAAATATGGTATATAATTCATATATTTATGATAAGGAGTTGTGCATCCCTATATTCAAGAGTTTCATTGGATTCTATTGATAATTTTTCCTACCTAAATAGATAGGCTGTGAATGGTCAACCAAAGTTGGCTCACAACTTAATGTATTATGAATCTTAGCTCACTAGAGGATTTCTTATTGTGAAATTTTGAATTAATAACGAGGCTTATTAATTTGATCAAAATAGTGAAATATTATTAACTAAAGGGAAAATTAATATTTTCATGTATAATTTATTTCAAATAATAATCTTGACTTGTGTTAATATCTTCTTTTTAGATATAATGGAAAACACAAATAATAAATTCTCAATGCGAGCAGTCCTTGAGAAAAAAAATTTGAGTGGAATAAAATTGAACAACTAGTATATGACATTGAGATTTGTTCTCACTTATGAACGTATCTCTATGTCCTGGAGACACCAAAACTAGAGTAACTAGACCCAAATGCACCTAGAGTGGAAAGGGAAGCTTATCATGATCACACCGGTGATGCTATTGATGTCAAATGCCTCATGTTATGCTCCCAAAGTCACATGCTTATTAAGAAACATGAGAACATGGGAGTTGAGTCTATGTCTACATATCTTAGGATTATGTTTGAAGAACCAACACAAAAATAGAGGTATGATGTCTGAAAGACCATGATTTTATGCAACATGATTCAATAAGATACAATAGGGCCACATGTACTCAAGTTGATTGGTTATTTGGGAAGTCTTAAAAGTATGGGATTCCCTTTAGAGAAAGAACTATTTATTGATGTAAACTTGCAATGGTTGTTAGAATCTTACATTCAGTTTGTCATGAACTACAACATGAACTTTTGTTTAATCGTTCTTTGAGTTGCCTGGTATGTTTAAAACTACTGACACTCAATTGAAAATAGACAAGCCAATGTCTATATTGATGGTCAACAAAGTAAAGGGAAAAAGCAAAGCTAAGAAGAGATCTAGACCTAGCCAAAATCCCAAGTCTTCTGCACTTACATGTAAAGGAGGAGTAGGCAAGAAAGGAAATTTCATTATTTTCATCAGTATGGACATTGGAAAAGAAATCAACATCTTTACCTTGAGGAAGTAAAGAAGATATTCACTTCATATATATGTTATAGATATAAACGTATCCACCCATTCATATTGGTTATTTGTTACCAGATGTGGGTATCACATATGATCTAATACACATATCTACGAAAAAAGATAACCCTTACTATGGGATATGTGGATCTACAAATAGCTAATGGAGGAAGAGTTTCTGCCTAAGCTATAAATACCTATGGTTTATCTCTTCCCAGTGGTCTTGTAATAGAGATAGAGAACTACTATTATATGCATGAAAAAATAGAAACATTATTTTTGTATTTTTTTGTTGAAAAGAACGGTTTTGAGTTTCTAATAAAGAATGGTTGAATTTTTATTCCAAAAGATGAGATGTTCTAGTCCCATAATGTCTTATGATCTCTATTAATTAGAGCTTGAGACAAGTGTATATAACATAAATACTAAAAATTTGAAACTCAATGACTCAAACAAAACTTATATTTGGCATTTTCATCTAGGGTACATAAATAAGACACATATTTCTAGACTTCATAGAGATGTTTATCTAGACTTCTCTTTTAATTTTGGATCAATAGATACATGTGAATCATGTATATTGGGAAAGGTAAAAAAAGAATCCTTCACTGGTAATAGTGAGAGGGCAAGTGACTTATTAGGACTCACACATACAAATGTGTATGTACCTTTTAGCATTAGTGCTAGTGGAGGATATCAGTATTTTATTACATTCACTGGTGACTTTCGTAGATATAGATATGTGTATATTATGAAACACATATCCAAATATATTTAAAAGTTCATGAAATTAATGAGTGACATACATAATTAAACTGGAAAGAATATTAAAGCACAACAATAATGGCAGAGAACATTGAAGCCAATAGTTGAGGCCCTTCTAAGTGGCTGTGGCATCGTAACACAGTTGCCTCCACCTGGAACACCAAAATATAATGGTGTGTCATGAAGAAGGAATGACACTGTGTTGGATATGATATGATTAATGATGAGTTTATTTGATATTTCTACTTTCTTATGGGGACAAGCTCTTGAACCCGCACGTGTACAGTTAACTAAGTACCTTCCAAATCTATTGAAAATACACCATATAAAATATTGAATGGGAAGTCCCAATATGTCTTTTAGGAAACTTTGGGGATGTAAAAAGCATGGACCCAAATCAAATGAATTTTCTTTGTTGGATACCTTAAGGAAACCAAGGGTTATTACTTCTATCTTCAATCTAACAACAATTTTTTTTTTGTTTTAGAACTAATATATTCCTTGAGAAGGAATTCATTTTTAAAAGAACAAGTAGGAGGGAAATAGATCTCAAAGAATTTCAAGACTAACAAAATAACACTGAACCTATCAAGGTATATGAAGAATAAATAGAATCCTAAGTTGTTGTGGGATTTCAAATTACTCATGTAGCACAAGCACCTTGAAGCTCGAGTTGGACACATCTAGGACATAAGAGATTTCGATTTCTCAGGATTCGGTCACATGATTTGATGGCCATATATGATATCCAATGACCTACAATGAGGATATTTAGGGACCAGATTCTAATAAATGCCTGGAGACCATGGATTCTGAGATGGACTCCATGTATGTTAACAAAGTATATAGGGTGCACATGTCTTCAAGAAGAAGACTAACATGGATGTTAATGTAAAAACATATAAAGGACAATTGGTTGTAAAAGGTTTTTGACAAGTTCAAAGTGTAACCTATGATGGATCCTTTTCACTAGTTGTCATGGTTAAATCCGTCAGGACCATACTTGCAATTGCTACTATTCATGACTATGAGATTTGGCGAATGGACGTCAGAATAGCTTTTCTTAATGGGAATTTTCTAGATTATTTGTATATGACACATCTTGAAGGTTTATCACTCCAAATGAAGTCAATTAAGTCTATAAGCTACAAAGATCCTATGAATTGAAGAAATCATCTTGAATCTATAATATTCATTTTGATGAGATAGTTAAATAATTTAGCTTTATCAATAATGTAGATGAACCTTTTCCTGTACAAGAAGGGTGGTGGGAGAATAATTATATTTCCCATGTTATACGTGGATGCCATATTATTAATGGGAAATGACATACATACTCTACAATTGGTTAAGACTTAGTTGGAAACCATCTTCTCCATGAAGGAATTAGCAAAGCATCCTAGACTCTATGATTCAAGATCTATAGATATATATATCTAGAAGGCTTCTTTTTCCTAAGATAGAGTACATACATTGACAAGGTGATGAACAAGTTCAACATGCATGGTCCTAAGAGAGGAAACTTAAGCCTAGTTTTTTTTTGAATTATGTGGGAACCACCCCCGAGGAAGAGCCACTTTGGTGACCCCACCCTAAAAGTGTATACCCCTGCCCCTCAACTACCTTCACAATAGAGGTTGTGTTTAAATCACATAGTGGGCTAGCCTACATGATAGGATAATTGGTTTCCAAGGTGAACAATATGGGTTTCAAATGCAGGACCCTTCATTGGAGAGCCCATGCCTTTGCCACTCGAGCTAGGACCTTGCTAGAAATGGCCTAGCATTTTGGAGGACTGGGAACACATGAGTAAGATTCCATATGCATATGCAACTATATCTATCACGTAGGTGTTGTTATGTAAACATCCAAATGTCTCCTTTGCTTTGAGCATGCTGAGAAGGTACTAGTCAAATCTCGATAAAGGTTAATAGATTGCCATGAAGCATATCCTAAAGTACTTAAGAAATCACTAAGGATCAATTGTTGATTTATGGAGGTGAGGAAGAGTTAGATGTGAAGGGTTATACTGATGCAAGCTTCAAAACTGACATTGACTTCTACCAGTCATAATCAATATTTGTGTTTTGCCTAAATGGAATAATTATAAGTTAAAAGAGTTTCAAGCAAGTGACAATGGCCGATTTTACAATATAAGCTAAGTATATTGCCACTATAACGTCCATGATTTCAGGCCTCAGATAAAATGATTTTAAAAGGAATGATTAGACTACCCATATCACTAGGGTTGACCTCCTTTTTCGGGAAGCCCATCACTAAAGAACTCTGTGGTTAAGCATGCTCAGCCTAGAGTAGTACTAGGACGGGTGATCAACTAGGGTTAAGGCTAGTGGTGGTATGTAGGGCTAGTCTTCATGCCTAAAACTCTACTAGAGCCTTAAGAAGTGGGCCCAATTTCTTACAAAATGGTATCTGAGCCATAACCCCTCCAGTATATTGGTCCCACATGGGCCTATGGCATGCCAGTCTCGAGTCATGTGGTTTTGGCATGTTAGAAAGGGATGTCCACGGTGATGTAGCCACTCTTGCACTGGTATTCCTTGATTGGGAGCTGGGTGTTGAGCCATCTGGGTCTGCACTGTAATGGAGAAATATTATGAGTCCATATAGTTGATACTTGATGAGGACACCAAGAGTCATAGTGGGAGAGATTGTACGTCCCAAGATTTCAAGCCTTGGATAAAATGATCTTAAAAGGAATGATTGGATTACTCATATCCCCAATATGCACCTCCTTTTCAGGGATCCCACTACTAAATAACTTTTCAGTTAAGCGTGCTCAGCCTAGAGTAGTACTAGGATGGGTGACTAGTTAGGAAGTTTATCCTGGCTTGCACGTCAGAGAGGACAAAGCACACAATTAAGACTAGTGGTGGTCTGTGGGGCCACTCATCATTCCTGAAACTCTACTAGAGCCTTGAGCAGTGGACCCATGTACTTATAGACGCATACAATGCAACAAAGGAAGAATTATGCATCCAAAAATTATTACTTAACTTGGGGTGGTTCCAACCATTAAGGCTGCAATAGAGCTTTACTCTGACAACAATTGAGCCATTGCACAAGCTAAAGAACCCATATCAAATTAACATTTTAAGAACAAACTAAGGAGATATAATCTCACATGAGATCAAATGTATACTGAAGATTACTCATTCTTATTATGTCCCCAATCGGTTATTATAGTGGATATTATAGGAGCAAAATATTACACATGAATAGTGTGTGTGTTGAGTGATACTATGTTTCTTTAGTCATTATATTTGATCTCAACGCAGATACACATTTTCTTGATAGAGAATCAATCAACCTAGATATGCCCAGTTTGAGAATGACACATGAACGCCATTATAGGGTAATTGGAGTCATATATCAATGTGAAAATTGGTGACTGTGATCCTTAGACCTAGAGTCACTATAGTAATCACATGTTATTCTGACTTCAACACTAGACCAACATGACTCCCAATAAGGGTTTCCATACATGTGGTGATTGGATGCATTATGACACATGGATTATTGTGAGTGGTGTAGATGTTATTTGTTCCTCTACTAGAGTGATATCCTGGACACTTGATATGAGATACTATGAAATGCATGGACATGCCTATTTGAGTCAATATATGATATTGAGCTCACAAAATCTCTATAGTCTTCTTTATTCAAGAATCATAGACAGAATGTTAAAGGTATGACAACTTCATGCCTCTATTTCAATCTGGATATAGTGAAAAAGGGATTATAAGTCATGGTAACATTGGTTGTAGGTTCAAGTTGTTCTCCAACTTATTCCAGTTACATAGGTAGTACTTATGTGTTCCCTGACATACATATTTTCTTGTGAGGTTATTCACATCAATAACAATGTAATATAGAACCTAGGGGTCACAAACATAATGATGCATATGGGATTATAGTTCATAATCAAGTATATGATTTGAGTGGTTGTGAATCATGTACACGATGATTTTGTGTCCAACTGGTCCAATGAGAAAGTTAATCAATCGAGTAGATGGTTTGGATAAACTCATCTCTTGATTGTCAATCAGTCAACTGATCATCAGTTCAGGGAAACTAGCCATTCAGTTGATTAGGTATCCCAATCAGTTGACTAGATTGGGATTATGAAACAATAAGGGATAT
Organism: Alisma plantago-aquatica; assembly: GCA_963693085.1. NCBI lineage: Eukaryota > Viridiplantae > Streptophyta > Magnoliopsida > Alismatales > Alismataceae > Alisma > Alisma plantago-aquatica. The sequence continues at coordinate 973,874,781 of OY856413.1, read as the reverse complement.
GTGGGCTGTTCAATTTGAAATTGAATTAGTCAATTGAAATCATACCTAAACTTTCTAGTCAGTTAGCTAAATAACAAAATTAGTCCTAGTCGGTCGACTTGATAATTAATTGGGTGACTGGAAATTCTGGCATCATACCAAGTTTAATTCTATTTTAAGTTGTGATTAGAAATGAGATTAGATTTTTGGGAAATCCAAGTCCATGACTCCTCTATCTAAATGGGTGGATGTCCAAGGAGATACACAAAATTGTGAGACAAGTTGACTAAGAGTTCCTCCTTTTAGAGATAAAAAACTCACCGCATGGATAATGACATGCAATAGGAGGAGGAGAGAAAGTGTTGCTCACACATTGACAATTGAGTTTCTATTCCTCTTAGCGATCAAGATGATGCACTAAGAGTCCCTATATCTGCGTTGATATAGAGGCCGATGCCCTTGGGTAGAGGCTTGAGAACAAAAAACTTCTTCAAGAATAGGATTTGGAAGTACAAGTTTACCAATGTAACATATGTCTAGCTGTTAGACAACTAGTGTGCACTAAGGTATATTCAATATTCCTTCTATATATTTAAAATACCTACATTTTTTGGATATGACAGACCCATTGGATAAGAGTTTTTTTGAAAATTTATGTATTTCCGTTCCTCCCCCTCCCATCAAAACCAAATAGGTCACCGGTGAAGATTTTAAAGGAGAAACTTGATTGACTTACCTATTGTCGGTGCATAGTAGTGGATGTCAACTGAGTCTTCCTTGAGGAAAGTTAGCCAACTATACCATATCTATAGATTTATATATTGAAAAAATTCACTATAGGGGCCTAAAGTGTATAAATATATGTAGTGGAGATCTGTCAACACTTGAAATAAGTCTAGAATTCATCCTAATCAAGTATACTGGTTAGAAGGGAGCCTCAATGATAAATATGACGTATATGGCCTCATCCCAAGGTTACCGATTTTCTCCTAAGATATAGTTAAGAGCAATTTCTTTAGATAGTCTCTAATCACTCTCTTCAAATTGATCACATGCTTACAACAATTATAATAAACATGTTACTTATAATAAATCTACTCCATATTTTCTATTTTGAATCTCTTCCGTTCTTTCAGTCTCTTTCTATTATGAAGTTTCATTGGAGTCTTCCTTGGCAAAGAAAGGGATAGGGGAAATAACTATAGGTAAGACCCTTAAAAGGTTCTTTACTTGTTATCTCGATAAAGGAAGATAGTGACTCATTATTTAAAAATAGTGGTTTCTTGGTGTATTTTCTTTTGGTGGAATACAAGGTGGTACCCAAGGTTTTCAAAATCATAGAGGCTGACCTCTATTGGTAGAGTAACTATAGATTTCGAACTGGAACCACTATAGATACTTGTTTACCTTTTTTTTATTTGTTTAATATGTATCTCCCTTGATTGATTTACTCATTACAATTAAATGATGATATATTTTGAATGTAAAACAGGTATGTTTTTAAGATTTCAATAACTCAATCCTCCCTCTTGATCCTATAGATCCTACAAGTGGTATCAGAGCAAGGTTTTCTCCAAGAAAGTACTTTCACAAGTAGGTGAATATTGATGATGTCATGCTTTGGTAACTTAACCTTGTTGGAGGATACATCACTTTCCAATTAGTATGTAGTAGAATAAACTACCAATATTGGAAGAGGGTTTATGTAATTCCACACTCAAGACATAAGATTCAAGATGCGGAGTATGATGACCCCCTCCTACATCATGCCCACAAGAGACCTGACCACATAGGATAAGAGCACTATGAACATAGCCCAACTTCATACTAAGGGAATTAGCATCCATTACAACACCCTCTCTTCCTTTGAGTTCAAACATATCTCTTGTTGTGAGATGAAGGTGGATGTATGAAGAAACTCTTCATCACACATTAACATATAAATCAAGTGAATGAGTTCGACATTCGACATGCCAACACCCACTCAAGTTGTGTAAGAGACCAACACTGACTCCATATATGATATACACTCAAGATTCTCCACCCTTATCTACTTCATTGGAGTTCTTGGGAAACATGTCAGATCCAAAGATCAATGTGTCAAGATCCGCTGCTCCCTTACTTATCACTTAGACGAGATCCAATATGGTCTAGGACTTGTAACCCAAAGAATGTGTTGGTCTATATTTAGGGATTATGAAATCCTGAAGGGGACCTATTGAATGTTTCCAAAGAAGCTCCAAACAATGATTAACTTCAAGATTACAAGTCCTAGACCAGATTGGATCCTGTCTTACATGCTATTTTGTTTTATGCAATATTGAAAATGAGACCAATCCATTCTATGTGTGAGACCTCTAACCTTGCTTAAATGGTTTAACATTCTTAATTACCATAATTGAATGCTTTAAACCTTAATATAAACTTTTTATATATTTTGGTATCATGTGACAAGAATACGTTTCAGATTTGGTCCGACATTGTTTGAACAAGTTATGCAATCTTATGCACAATTTGGACTTTTCTGCTATTTACCCAAATATGAGGTTTTACTTTGAATTTTTCACATGCATTATGATCCTTATATGTTTCCTTGTCATGCTTGAGCTTTTTGGGACATGAGGTGCCTACTTGTACCTTGGTTTGGAGGTGTTTCTCTTCAAGGATATTTAAGGGTTTACTCCCTTTCTTGGAGAAGAAGCTTACTTGGCTGAGTTCATACCTAAATCTAGATTATTTACCTTCTTTTCTCAAGTTTTATTTCTGCTTGGAGTCTGACATTCTTCCTAGAGGTGAGTTTTATAACCCTATTCACTTTTATTGTTTACTACAAGCCTGCCTACTCATGTTCTTACTTTAAAACGATGATCTAAGCTTAGAGAAGCTATTCATGCTTAATGTTTTGATTTTAATACTGTCCCTTTATTAGTTTCTAATTCTAAAAGAACCTGAGATTGTGAACGACCTTCTTGAGGCAGAGGATGACTTAGATCAGGTTTACATATCAGCAATTGGTTCTAAGTACCTATCAAACGATGGCTTATACTTAGTGTTTTTAAATTGATTTTCAATGAATTTATATTAGAACCAATGGAGATGCTTTTATGTAAAGTAATAGTGATGACCAATGGCATCAAATGATGGTCACACCTTAGGTCAGTTCTAGACTCTTTTGGAAGCTCAATCATCAATGGCTTAGTGCCCTAAAGATGGTAGAAACCAATGACAATTTTTAGTTCAATATCTGATGGTGTTCAATGATGGTAGTACTGACCCCATCATCCGATGGTGACATAATGTCACACCTGATGGTGGTTAAGGTTACCATAGTACATGTGCCAAACCTAAAACACCAACGTACAAAATGTGAATGCTGCTTCATTTAAAGCCCTAAACTAATGGTTTCTTGGGCCAATCAATTCAAGGGTTAGACCTTTACTCCAATTGATGGTTTTGAATAATGAACCCGATCCAATGGTTGAGATTTGATACTTCAACATATAATAGTTTGAAATGATTCCTATAATGTAATATTCTAGTTCTAATAATGTGAATAAGTTGGTTTTCTACATGTGATCAACCTAAGGAGCTTGTATGTTGATAGTTGATGGCATGCTTAAGATGTATAGTCGATGGTGCATTTTATTCCTACAACTGATGGTACCCTTTATGTTATTAAATAAGGGAAGTTTCTGGGGTTAGATGGTGATTCTTTCCAGGTCATAATTTGATGTCTTTATAGGTGGTTTGTTCTAGGTGTTTACTTATGTAAACAACCAATGGTTTACCTTCTCAACAATCCAATGGTTCTAGGTTGATGCTTGTGGTATGATGGTATGCTTTGAATGATGTTGAAGCCAATGGAGGTTTGCCCTTATTTATATAGTCTTACCTTTTCCCTCATATGAATATGATTTATAATCACCATTGAGTTAAAGGTTAACTATAATGAAACATAACTTGTTACACCTAACCCTACTGTAACCAAATGACAATGATTGATTATGAACAACCCCCTTAAATGATTAATAAAATCATGGAGTGCTCTCTTATTGTTGTTGAAACCCTAGCATGCTATAATCTAGTGGTTATGCCTTGAGTTATGCATGGATCCATACTTGAGGATGTTATGGAATGTTATGGTGATTCTTTATTTTATGTATCCATGTAGATGGGGATGCCATGGATTAAGATTTGTGTATGAATGTTGAACTATAATTTTAGTGTAACCTATCTTTTTGAACCTATCCTTAAATAGATGAGAATGGTTAATCATTCTTAGCTTCTTAGTGTGATATGATGAAGAAATATTCTTTCTAATATTTTTTTAAATCCTAATATGTTAGCCAATGATTATCATAGTTTCCTAAATGATGATTTCTTACAAACATGTGCACTATAAGCATAATGGTCATCAAGCATATATAGCATTCTTGTATGTAGATATAATTGAAGAAATACTTTAATGCTAAAATAACCCTACAATGCTATCCTGTGAACATCTTTTAGCGCCTTGAAGCAATATTATGCTAAACCTATGTATCACATGCATGGTGATGTTTGTTTAGCCTTGTTATAAGGCATGGATTGATAATGATGAACTTGTAGGGAATAATGTGATGGTCTTAATGACCTTTGGGCATGGTTGATCCCTGAATGAGGTGTAATACTCTTATGTTGATAAGGGTGGATACATCATGATATTGTGGTAAGGATTTATATACTGTGGTAGTATGATGACAAGTGTAGTCTCATGAATGGAAATGGATAGTATCATTTGACGATGAGATGAGGAACAATAAATTTATACATTTTATATCTTTTGAAGTTGTTATATATATATATATATATATATATATATATATATATATATAGTCAGACTAGAATACACTCGAGTGTACAGATTGCACGAATGCATTCAAGTGTATTTGCATATTAAGACTAATTTTTGCATAATGTAAACATTGATCTTCATTGTCATACTATAACTAGGATACATACAAATTTTGAGCCAATTTGGATGAGTGTAAGTCACTCATCCAAGGGAAACAAAATCAACGTGCGAAACTAATTTGGAATGCATAATTTTTGCAGTCTTTATAACATGACCTATAAATGTAACGACCACCGCCAAACCAATAGCCAAATCGTTACTAATGATTCTGAATAATCATAAGCAACAGATTAACAAAAATCACAAAAAGTTAAAACCATTTTGCAAAGAGATCCATTTCCAAGAAAACTCTTTAAGGAAGAACCAAAACCTTATATACATCATTGTTCACATTGTACATACACTGTACCATCTCTTCTTGAGGATAACATATAATAGCTGCTTTGTCAAAACATATATTGAAGCAACATAAAACCTCTAGGCATACTAGACAAAACCTTAGATTGTTCATAAAACCAACACGTACTAAATCTGAGGACCTGAGAGTACATAGACGACACATATGACTTCTATTTACAAGACAGATAGTACACTCAACCTGAGCTATTACTGCTATCCCTGCTGCTGTTGTTCTCCTTCTATAGAATGGTCTCCACCCACCCTCATGCACATCCACCTAAAAAAATGTGGATCCTGCGGGGTGAGACAATCGTCCCAATGAGACATATAACTCTCCACCAACAATGTTATTATCATAGTTAAATAATATTAAATTAAGTAGAGGATAAGCAGTTTAGAACATTCTCATCTTTTAAAGCATTGCAACTATCTATGATAGAGCAGTAAATCATATATTCACTTTATAAGGAATATGAAGAACATGTATATCATTTACCCATCATACTATATCAACATCTCAAGCTTATCATGTGATACTCATTATCACAGTTTGTCATCCATGAATCATTCTTATTTCTATCTGTTGGCCTCAGCCAATCTGCTATCCAGATATTGAATTATACCAGTCATGTGAATATATATCATCATATTCTGTCTAGGTATTGGCTTTGCCAATCCTGTGAGGTTATTCCAGGTATTGGACTATGCCAATCCTGTGCAACTATTCCAGGTATTTGACTATGCCAATCCTATGCAACTATTCTAGGTATTGGACTATGCCAATCCTGTGCAACTATTCCAGGTATTGGACTATGCCAATCCTATGAAATTATTCCAGGCATTGGGTTATTACCAAACCTATGCAATTATTCTAGGTATTGGGTTATTACCAATCCTATGCAATTATTCTAGGTATTGGGTTATGACCAATCCTGTAACATTATTCCAGGCATTGGGTTATTACCAATCCAGTGCAATTATTCTAGGTATTGGGATATGACCAATCTTGTGACATTATTCCAGGCATTGAGTTATTACCAATCCTGTGCAATTATTCCAGGTATTGGGTTATTACAAATCCTGTACAATTATTCCAGGTATTGGGTTATGACCAATCCTGTAACACCCCTGACCTGGGTTATACTTTAACCCTAGGTGTTTTGATTAAGAAAGATGATTAAATGCTTAATCTCATATTGTGAAAGGTAATTAGGGCTCAAGAGGAACTTATATTACAATTCTAGTCCTTTTTGAACATTGTTGAAATCAATGTTTTGTTTGTTTTGGACTAATGTGCAAAATAACCAAGTTGAGGGGTTTAAGTGCAAATTGTGCATGATAATATGTTCCTCATGTGTTGAAGCATCATGAGAGTAAATATGATTATGAGGTGTGGCTTATGGAAGCCTGAATACCAAGAAAGAGCTGATAAAGCAATGGTTGTGCATTAAAACCTAGTTTTGGTGTAAAGTGCAATTTACCCAAAACCTAGGGTTCAATATGCAAATTACCACTTCAATAAGGTCCTGAATGCTTCTTGGCATCATGTAGAGCAAAGAAAATAAGAGGGGAGCCTCATTTGAATTAAGTTGGAGGAGAGAGAATCTTGATATTAAAATAATCAAGATTTAATCCTAATTGAAACCCTAATTCGATTTAGGGCAAAAATGAATGTATTAATTAAAGGGACTTCAACCAAAATTAAAATCATTGGATTTAGATGTATGTGTGACGTCCTTGAGCTTTGCAAGGACCATGAAAATATCCAAGGGAGTGGATAACTCACAGACAATTTTATAAGAAAAAGAAATATCCACTCACATATGGATATTAATATAATATGAATTGAGGTGCTTAATTTGCTTTTCTTTAAATCATGGATAATTGAGAGGAACAAGAGGAAAACAAGATAGCCTCGTCCCTAAGGAAGATAAGGGGGAAGAGGCGGCCACATTTTTGGGATTAAATGATTTTTTTATAAGGTACTTTCTCTCTCCTTGAATTTCTTATAAAAAGACCCTTTACAAGCCAAATGGAAGACTTTTTCGACCGTACTTCTTATCCTTGCTTGGGAAACGACCAAGGGATCTTGGGAGGATCAGGAGGACGACCCCCAAACTGTTTGTAAGGTTCTTGATCCATTTCACCTTGATTCCATGGTGGAAATCAAAAATAAATTATGGATTTCTTCCTAATTCGATCTCCTCTTCAATTCTAACCATTCCTTTTCACTCAAACCTTGAGGACGAGCCTTGGAATGGTGAAAGGAGTTGCATCAACCATTTTTGTCGTGAGCATGGAGCTTTGGAGCTCAATTGGAGGCGGGTTTTATAACTTGAACCCTTTTTCATTGTTATTCAACCATTAATCTTGCAATTTCAACGATTCCTTCATTATCTTGTTTAATTGCTGGTTGAAAATGGTTATTTCATGAAATCAGAAGTTGTTAGAACTTCAGGGACGAAGGTAGATGATTATGACATCATCTTGGATACTTTTTCCAAAGAAATCATGGTTCATACGGTTTTGAGTTAATTGCTCATGCGGTTTCACCAAACCGTTTGAGAGCAAACGGTTTGAAACCGTTTGGGAGCAAATGGGTTCAAAACCATTTGAGTGAGTTGACAAAGGGTTGACCGTTTGATATTACTGTTCCTAATTATGTTGGTTAATGACTAACAAAATTTTATGGGTTAACTCCCAAGGAATCGTGATTTGAAGGCCAATCAATTAGGCAAACCTAATTGGATTAAGTGCTGATGTTTCATCTTGATTAATTTAACTTTTTGGGAAAACGGTTTCAAAACCATTTGAGAGGGTTGACCAAGGGTTGACCGTTTGATATTCCTGTTCCTAATGATGTTGGTTAGTAACTCACCAAATTTTATGGATTAGTTCCAAAGGAATCATGATTTGAAGGCCAATCAATTAGGCAAAGCCTAATTGGATTAAGTGCTGATTTTCAACTTGATTTATTTGCCTTTTTGGGTTAATTAGCCCAAACGGTTTCAAAACCATTTGGGGATTACCCAAATGGTCTCAAGACCGTTTGGGGGTCACCCAATACCGTTTGAATGTCTAGGGTTGGATATGGTTAAGTGATTGAAGGACAAAAGATATGGTGTCAACCCTAATCGGCTAAGTGCTGATTTTGCATTGGAATGAGTTGATGTTTTGGGTTGATTGACCCAAACGGTTTCAAAACCGTTTGGGAATCACCCAAACGGTCTCAAGACCGTTTGGGGATCACCCAAGACCGTTTGGACGTCTAGGGTTAAGTATGGTTGACCAATTGAAGGTCTAAAGGTACCAAATCACTTTGTAATTAAGTGCTGATTTGATGATCAACTCAATAGCTCAAACCCTAATGATTTTTCACTAGAATCCAATGGTTGGATGAGCCAAACGGTCTCAAGACCGTTTGGAGCTCATCCAAACGGTCTCAAGACCGTTTGGAGGTCACCCAAGACCGTTTGTAGGTCTAGGGGTGAGTATGATTAAGCAATTGATGATCCAATGATACTAAGTTAAAGTGTAATCAATTGCTGATTTGGTGATCAATCCAATGATCCAAACCCTAATTGGTTGACTTGGATTTTGATGATGTGATGGCCAAACGGTCTTCACCTACTTGGCCAAACGGTCTTCACCTACTTGGCCAAACAGTCTTCACCTACTTGGGCAAACGGTCTTCACCTACTTGGGCAAATAGTCTCAAGCACCACCTTCACCAAACGGTTTCAAACCGTTTGGGGGTCAAGTAGTCAAAGTTGATTGTAGATTCAATTGATCAATTCAATTGGATACCTTATGTAATGGAGGTCCAAGGTGATTGAATCTCTCGAGAATAGAGATGATGAATGACTCATTGATCCAATGATGATTAGTAATGATAACCAATGAAGGTACAAAGATTGAAACCATATTAGTACCTAAGTGATTAGTGCCAATTAAGGGATGAACCCTAATTGCTTATAGGATCAATGACTTGGTACACTATGTCATTCATAGTTGTATGTACTTGATTGAAGGGATGATATGACCTTATCAAGTTGAGATGATGTTAGCATGAATTCATAACATGAATATGATTCATGTGGTGATTAAGGGTATGATCCTTAAGTAAAGAGATCATGAAACCCCAATCATGAACATAAACCCTAATTGATAGGGTTATTGAATTCTAACCCTAATTGAGGGAAATTCTAAATGAAACCCTAATCCGGGGTAAGGATGTAGCCCTAATCTAGGGTAATCATAAGTGAAACTCTAATTTAGGGAAAAGAGATGTAAATCCCTAATTGGGATGAATAGTGAAACTCCAATTATGGATAATTGAATGAAATCCTTATAGAGATGAATAGTAGACCCCAAAAGAAGGGAAAACTATGGTGGAAACCCTAGTTGAGGGTGATTCCAGGAGAAACCTTAACTAAGTATTAACACCACATGACGTACTAATGTTATGTTGTGATAAGAGGCCCTAATAAGGGTGAAGGCATGTGAGACTCTAATGGGGAGTCATAATACATAAAGCCCTAATCTTGGATAATATGACAATGAATCATAATTCTAAACTTAAGTAAGGGTATAAAGAAACCATAATGATGAGATAGAAGGAATGGCCTTATAAAGGTGAAACATTTCATGTGGTTGAATATATGCAACCTAATTGTAAGCAATGTCTTTACCATTAGACAAGTCCATATCATTAAAGATAGTTGGACAACTCTAATGTGTGGCCTATGCATTATATGATATAGGTAAGTGATTAGTGATGGAATGTATTAAGAAGGGAAATACCTTAATACAAGATAAGATGGCTAATTCAGGAGAGTCTGAAGTGATGAGAAAGTGATACATCAAAATATGATAGTTATCACATTCAACACTTCAGGGTTTATATGCCTTGATGTACTCCAAATCCAATATAATTGGGTAAGAAACATATGAAGTGTGTTATGCAACTAGTTGTTGCACCTTTATGAGTGTTAATTAATGTACCTTGAGAATGGGGTTAAGCCCAAATGATGTGTATGATGTATTCATACCATGATGAGGATGAGAAATGAACTCATACCCTGAATTTATGATTCATTTAATGAAAAATGATGAGAATAAATAAGTATGATTGAATACTTATGATATCAATCTTTGCTCCTAGATGTGTGGAGCAATGAATTAGGGTTTGATCATTGATAATATGACCTTGAAAACCTAAATGGTTAATAATGGAAAACCTTAACCCTAATGATGGGAAGGTTGTATTTCTTTTATTGCATAAGCCTTGTAAGGCATGTTAAATACTTGTATAACAAGTATAATGATCAATGGCCTTGTAAGCCATGTGAATAAGTTGTTGCCTAGTGAGAGGTGACAAGATGTGTAATGGCCTTATGAGCCATGTGAATAAGTTGTTGCCTAGTGAGAGGTGACAAGATGTGTAATGGCCTGGTGAGCCATGTGAATACTTGCACACAAGTAAAATGAATACCTTGGTCTGAGGACCTAGAGGTAATGGTTATCTATTATAGAGATAACAATGTTATGATCTAAGGGTTTAACTACCCAGATCCAGTAATCATGATGATGATAATGTGAAGGGATGAGAATTCCCAGTAAATGTGATAAAGGACTGAGATCCCAAGTATCATGTGTTTTAAAGATTTGAAAAGTATGTGATAGATGTATTGTATCTTTCTTTGTAGCATCTGTTATAATAATTCTTGTTTGAAACATGGATGATGCTAAAAGATATGGTAATGCACTTAATTAATTAAGTGGAATTTCATCATGTAGTGCCCTGGCCATAGATCCATCATCGGCAGTAGCTGGTGATGGTGAAACGGATTTTCCTGCGGGTTGATCCGGAGCGTATATTGTTGAATATGCGGGGTTTCTCCTAGCCGAAAATAGGAGGATTAGAGTGCAACTTCGGTTGTAGACTCAAGATGTGTATAAGAGCATGGTGAACAGGCCCATGGCTTAGTGTGAAAGAACATGAATGCATTCATGGCTCAGGGAGCACGGTGAATTGGCCTGTGGCTCAGATATACTAGCGTCGAGACTTGTACCAAGGCGGGCTAGAGAAAGGATAGCCTACGGGAGCTAACCCTGTGACTGAGGTCACTTAAACAAGAGACTGCGGTCCTGCTTGTGGTCTCATACTGACTGAGACGTGGGAGGTCATGGAGTCTGGCTCTTCCATGGACCTTGTATGGCACCGGCTTTGGGTTTCGCAACTGAAGGTTGTATTTGAGCGATACGACTCACCTCCTCAGGGCATAAGTGTGATTGTAAAATATAATCAGCCGTATAGCATGTTTTCTTAAGGATTGAATACGGAGATTCACTGGCTAATGTTGCATTTTCTTTGTGCATTCTTTAGTAGATAAATGTTAATTATGTTTCTTTATATTCTCTGCAAGGTAGACAGATGAATTACTTATCTACCATGGGTAGATGCAATGACCTCCTTGAGAATGGAGATTATCTTATTATGTTCTATGATGAATAATTATGCCTGATAATGTAAAAGTAACCCTTGCTCAGTTTTAATTTAATAAACTGCAATAACAATGTTTTTGGCAGAGAGTTATATCTCTCGCTGGGGCAATTTTCAATTGTCTCACCCCCATGGGAAACATTTTTAGGTATGCATGGGAGGCAAAACATAAATCCTAGATAAAGGAAAGAGAAACAACAACAGTAACAACAGGGACAGCAATAAGATCTCAGGTGGAGATATTGTCTGTCTAGTCATACAGATAGTAGTCCTATGTGTCGTCTCTGTACTCTCAGGTCCTCAGAGTTTTTATTCAGTGTCTTATGAATCAATCTGAGGTTTTGGCTTGATGCCTCGAGATTCATATATTGTCTGTATATAATGTTTATAAGACAGTTGATGTTGTAATCTTTGAGAAGGAATGGTACAGGTTGTGTACTTGTGAACCAGGATGAATTTGAAATACTTTGGTTCTTGGTTAAAGAGTTTTCCTGTGAATGGATCTCTTTGAAAAAGTTTTAATTTTCAGTGATTTTCAGTAATCCGCTGCAAATAATTCGCTTCCGCATTAGTTAATCATGTTTTCGCGAGACGGTTGCCACAATTAGTGGTATCAGAGCTCTAGGTTCGTTGAGTCTACAGAGACATAGGACTAAGGTAGTAGAGTCTGTTCTAGTGTCATCCAGTGTATCTGATAGTGTCTTCTGCTCGTATAAGAGAAGAAGAACTTAAAGATGACTGGGTCACATGAGGAGATTGCTGCTGAGAGCAACAATGTTACACCAAGAAGAGGTGCATGGGAACAGGCAAGAGAGAGACAATTGCCTGAGAATCCCCTAGTTGATCCAACTATAATAAGAAAATCCTTCTTTAAGTATTACTGTTGGAGAACTTAGGACAACAATAATGTATATAGTGGATCAAGTTTTGGCACTGTAACCTGGATTACCAGTCCCAATGATGATGTTATAGATATCAACAGGATTTGTAATTAGCATCAGCAGGTTGAAGCAAAACGAAATGATGAATTTCTGGACTTAAATTGAGTCTGTGCTCAACCATAGCCTGTTGAATCAACCTTTGAGGCAGAGTTAGCCTGAGGCAGTGAATAATTCATGTATTATGACAAGTTAGACAAGATAATGTCATGCAAATATGTTAATTTATGAATTCCTGGATTAACTGAGAAAGGAAATGATTGAACTTTCCTTGATTAGTCCTATGAGGACTTATGTTTTGCATAGTAAAACATTACAAATGTTTTATGTTGTTCTTACCTCCTTGAGAAATGATGAGGTATAGAAGAGATGCCTGAATGAAATTCAGGGATGATAAGTCTTATGCTTGTGATAATATGAAAAGGAGGAATATGATAGTATACAAAGTGCATACCACTTAATCTCAATATTTATATACCCTGGCCAGATATACAACTATTGATGATAAAGTGGGTATGGAAACTCTTAGATTGTTGTCTTTTTGATTGCTCTGATCAAGTAGTCATTCTGAGACAATCTTATGAGTATCATGAAATTAGAAATCTCGAATGAATAAATGTGTCATATCCCATGCATAAGAAAGATAAGTCTGAGATAATCTCAGATGAGCATGTTGTATGAGGAACTAAAAATGTACTCCTCATAAGATAAGAATAAGAATAAGTGAGATGAACCCTGTTCAATTATGCTGCCCGCATAATACAGATCTTTCCCATAATGAGGAAATGGGAGATGTGATGAGATCATGAAATGATCATAAACATGCTAGATAATAATAAAGAAAGGGATAATGACATACAATCATCCTTATCAATTCCAATGCTAAAGGCAAGGAACCTAGGATGAGATAAAGAGTAAATGGTTCAAGAATAGTTGAAAATACATGAATTAATAAGAGGAATATGAATCCTTGTTTTCTTTCCTTTTAGGGACATGGCAATCAAGTGGGTCTTAGGACACTTGATGTGCATAAGATAAAGGCGTTGATGTGATGGATACTTAGAGAAGTATTAGTTATCTTGGACTTTGGTCCCAAGATGAGAACATATGAAAAAATTAATGTTCCAAGATGAAAGGAAGATATATATATATGATGTGTTTCCAACACATGTGATAGATACCAAGGTGAAAGATTCTGGTATCTGAGAGTTATCAGATGGGTTAGGTTGGCTACCTGGGGTGGTCAACTGTGAAATTAGTCTGGATGTATAAAACAATATGAACATCATATGTTAGGGGTTTATGCTCTGCATTCACATGATATTAATAAAGAATGTAAGATGTTTCTCTAAATAAGAGAAGTTTTGTTTGACACAAAGTTGACTTTATAGTCAATGATGAGGAACAATGGAGCATGTGCCTTGTGTGTTGATTCTATGAGAATCTTGTATGGAAACACTTTGTGCTAATCAAAGTTTTATGGTGCCTCCATAATAAGGAGATGTTATGTGAAGACTAGATAGTATGATGAATGAAATACATCTGTCTTCCTTTATCTGGGATTTTGGGGATGAAATCCTTGTTTGGGGTTTATAATTTGTAACACCCCTGACCTGGGTTATACTTTAACCCTAGGTGTTTTGACTAAGAAAGATGATTAAATGCTTAATCTCATATTGTGAAAGGTAATTAGGGCTCAAGAGAAACTTATATTGCAATTCTAGTCCTTTTTGAACATTGTTGAAATCAATGTTTTGTTTGTTTTGGACTAATGTGCAAAATACCCAAGTTGAGGGGTTTAAGTGCAAATTGTGCATGATAATATGTTCCTCATGTGTTGAAGCATCATGAGAGTAAATATGATTATGAGGTGTGGCTTATGGAAGCCTGAATACCAAGAAAGAGCTGATAAAGCAATGGTTGTGCATTAAAACCTAGTTTTGGTGTAAAGTGCAATTTACCCAAAACCTAGGGTTCAATATGCAAATTACCACTTCAATAAGGTCCTGAATGCTTCTTGGCATCATGTAGAGAAAATAAAATAAGAGGGGAGCCTCATTTGAATTAAGTTGGAGGAGAGAGAATCTTGATATTAAAATAATCAAGATTTAATCCTAATTGAAACCCTAATTCGATTTAGGGCAAAAATGAATGTATTAATTAAAGGGACTTCAACCAAAATTAAAATCATCGGATTTAGATGTATGTGTGACGTCCTTGAGCTTTGCAAGGACCATGAAAATATCCAAGGGAGTGGATAACTCACAGACAATTTTATAAGAAAAAGAAATATCCACTCACATATGGATATTAATATAATATGAATTGAGGTGCTTAATTTGCTTTTCTTTAAATCATGGATAATTGAGAGGAACAAGAGGAAAACAAGATAGCCTCGTCCCTAAGGAAGATAAGGGGGAAGAGGCGGCCACATTTTTGGGATTAAATGATTTTTTTATAAGGTACTTTCTCTCTCCTTGAATTTCTTATAAAAAGACCCTTTACAAGCCAAATGGAAGACGTTTTCGACCGTACTTCTTCTCCTTGCTTGGGAAACGACCAAGGGAGCTTGGGAGGATCAGGAGGACGACCCCCAAACTGTTGGTAAGGTTCTTGATCCATTTCACCTTGATTCCATGGTGGAAATCGAAAATAAATTATGGATTTCTTCCTAATTCGATCTCCTCTTCAATTCTAACCATTCCTTTTCACTCAAACCTTGAGGACGAGCCTTGGAATGGTGAAAGGAGTTGCATCAACCATTTTTTTCGCGAGCATGGATCTTTGGAGCTCAATTGGAGGTGGGTTTTATAACTTGAACCCTTTTTCATTGTTATTCAACCATTAATCTTGCAATTTCAATGATTCCTTCATTATCTTGTTTAATTGCTGGTTGAAAATTGTTATTTCATGAAATCAGAAGTTGTTAGAACTTCAGGGACGAAGGTAGATGATTATGACATCATCTTGGATACTTTTTCCAAAGAAATCATGGTTCATACGGTTTTGAGTTAATTGCTCATGCGGTTTCACCAAACCGTTTGAGAGCAAACAGTTTGAAACCGTTTGGGAGCAAATGGGTTCAAAACCATTTGAGTGAGTTGACAAAGGGTTGACCGTTTAATATTACTGTTCCTAATTATGTTGGTTAATGACTCACAAAATTTTATGGGTTAACTCCCAAGGAATCGTGAGTTGATGGCCAATCAATTAGGCAAACCTAATTGGATTAAGTGCTGATGTTTCATCTTGATTAATTTAACTTTTTGGGAAAACGGTTTCAAAACCATTTGAGAGGGTTGACCAAGGGTTGACCGTTTGATATTCCTGTTCCTAATGATGTTGGTTAGTAACTCACCAAATTTTATGGATTAGTTCCAAAGGAATCATGATTTGAAGGCCAATCAATTAGGCAAAGCCTAATTGGATTAAGTGCTGATTTTCAACTTGATTTATTTGCCTTTTTGGGTTAATTAGCCCAAACGGTTTCAAAACCGTTTGGGGATTACCCAAATGGTCTCAAGACCGTTTGGGGGTCACCCAATACCGTTTGAAGGTCTAGGGTTGGATATGGTTAAGTGATTGAAGGACAAAAGATATGGTGTCAACCCTAATCGGCTAAGTGCTGATTTTGCATTGGAATGAGTTGATGTTTTGGGTTGATTGACCCAAACGGTTTCAAAACCGTTTGGGAATCACCCAAACGGTCTCAAGACCGTTTGGGGATCACCCAAGACCGTTTGGAGGTCTAGGGTTAAGTATGGTTGACCAATTGAAGGTCTAAAGGTACCAAATCACTTTGTAATTAAGTGCTGATTTGATGATCAACTCAATAGCTCAAACCCTAATGATTTTTCACTAGAATCCAATGGTTGGATGAGCCAAACGGTCTCAAGACCGTTTGGAGCTCATCCAAACGGTCTCAAGACCGTTTGGAGGTCACCCAAGACCGTTTGGAGGTCTAGGGGTGAGTATGATTAAGCAATTGATGATCCAATGATACTAAGTTAAAGTGTAATCAATTGCTGATTTGGTGATCAATCCAATGATCCAAACCCTAATTGGTTGACTTGGATTTTGATGATGTGATGGCCAAACGGTCTTCACCTACTTGGCCAAACGGTCTTCACCTACTTGTCCAAACAGTCTTCACCTACTTGGGCAAACGGTCTTCACCTACTTGGGCAAATAGTCTCAAGCACCACCTTCACCAAACGGTTTCTAACCGTTTGGGGGTCAAGTAGTCAAAGTTGATTGTAGATTCAATTGATCAATTCAATTGGATACCTTATGTAATGGAGGTCCAAGGTGATTGAATCTCTCGAGAATAGAGATGATGAATGACTCATTGATCCAATGATGATTAGTAATGATAACCAATGAAGGTACACAGATTGAAACCCTATTAGTACCTAAGTGATTAGTGCCAATTAAGGGATGAACCCTAATTGCTTATAGGATCAATGACTTGGTACACTATGTCATTCATAGTTGTATGTACTTGATTGAAGGGATGATATGACCTTATCAAGTTGAGATGATGTTAGCATGAATTCATAACATGAATATGATTCATGTGGTGATTAAGGGTATGATCCTTAAGTAAAGAGATCATGAAACCCCAATCATGAACATAAACCCTAATTGATAGGGTTATTGAATTCTAACCCTAATTGAGGGAAATTCTAAATGAAACCCTAATCCGGGGTAAGGATGTAGCCCTAATCTAGGGTAATCATAAGTGAAACTCTAATTTAGGGAAAAGAGATGTAAATCCCTAATTGGGATGAATAGTGAAACTCTAATTATGGATAATTGAATGAAATCCTTATAGAGATGAATAGTAGACCCAAAAAGAAGGGAAAACTATGGTGGAAACCCTAGTTGAGGGTGATTCCAGGAGAAAACTTAACTAAGTATTAACACCACATGACGTACTAATGTTATGTTGTGATAAGAGGCCCTAAGAAGGGTGAAGGCATGTGAGACTCTAATGGGGAGTCATAATACATAAAGCCCTAATCTTGGATAATATGACAATGAATCATAATTCTAAACTTAAGTAAGGGTATAAAGAAACCCTAATGATGAGATAGAAGGAATGGCCTTATAAAGGTGAAACATTTCATGTGGTTGAATATATGCAACCTAATTGTAAGCAATGTCTTTACCATTAGACAAGTCCATATCATTAAAGATAGTTGGACAACTCTAATGTGTGGCCTATGCATTATATGCTATAGGTAAGTGATTAGTGATGGAATGTATTAAGAAGGGAAATACCTTAATACAAGATAAGATGGCTAATTCAGGAGAGTCTGAAGTGATGAGAAAGTGATACATCAAAATATGATAGTTATCACATTCAACACTTCAGGGTTTATATGCCTTGATGTACTCCAAATCCAATATAATTGGGTAAGAAACATATGAAGTGTGTTATGCAACTAGTTGTTGCACCTTTATGAGTGTTAATTAATGTACCTTGAGAATGGGGTTAAGCCCAAATGATGTGTATGATGTATTCATACCATGATGAGGATGAGAAATGAACTCATACCTTGAATTGATGATTCATTTAATGAAAAATGATGAGAATAAATAAGTATGATTGAATACTTATGATATCAATCTTTTCTCCTAGATGTGTGGAGCAATGAATTAGGGTTTGATCATTGATAATATGACCTTGAAAACCTAAATGGTTAATAATGGAAAACCTTAACCCTAATGATGGGAAGGTTGTATTTCTTTTATTGCATAAGCCTTGTAAGGCATGTTAAATACTTGTATAACAAGTATAATGATCAATGGCCTTGTAAGCCATGTGAATAAGTTGTTGCCTAGTGAGAGGTGACAAGATGTGTAATGGCCTTATGAGCCATGTGAATAAGTTGTTGCCTAGTGAGAGGTGACAAGATGTGTAATGGCCTGGTGAGCCATGTGAATACTTGCACACAAGTAAAATGAATACCTTGGTCTGAGGACCTAGAGGTAATGGTTATCTATTATAGAGATAACAATGTTATGATCTAAGGGTTTAACTACCCAGATCCAGTAATCATGATGATGATAATGTGAAGGGATGAGAATTCCCAGTAAATGTGATAAAGGACTGAGATCCCAAGTATCATGTGTTTTAAAGATTTGAAAAGTATGTGATAGATGTATTGTATCTTTCTTTGTAGCATCTGTTATAATAATTCTTGTTTAAAACATGGATGATGCTAAAAGATATGGTAATGCACTTAATTAATTAAGTGGAATTTCATCATGTAGTGCCCTGGCCATAGATCCATCATCGGCAGTAGCTGGTGATGGTGAAACGGATTTTCCTGCGGGTTGATCCGGAGCGTATATTGTTGAATATGCGGGGTTTCTCCTAGCCGAAAATAGGAGGATTAGAGTGCAACTTCGGTTGTAGACTCAAGATGTGTATAAGAGCATGGTGAACAGGCCCATGGCTTAGTGTGAAAGAACATGAATGCATTCATGGCTCAGGGAGCACGGTGAATTGGCCTGTGGCTAAGATATACTAGCATCGAGACCTGTACCAAGGCAGGCTAGAGAAAGGATAGCCTACGGGAGCTAACCCTGTGACTGAGGTCACTTAAATAAGAGACTGCGGTCCTGCTTGTGGTCTCATACTGACTGAGACGTGGGAGGTCATGGAGTCTGGCTCTTCCATGGACCTTGTATGGCATCGGCTTTGGGTTTCGCAACTGAAGGTTGGATTTGAGCGGTACGACTCACCTCCTCAGGGCATAAGTGTGATTGTAAAATATAATCAGCCGTATAGCATGTTTTCTTAAGGATTGAATACGAAGATTCACTGGCTAATGTTGCATTTTCTTTGTGCATTCTTTAGTAGATAAATGTTAATTATGTTTCTTTATATTCTCTGCAAGGTAGACAGATGAATTACTTATCTACCATGGGTAGATGCAATGACCTCCTTGAGAATGGAGATTATCTTATTCTGTTCTATGATGAATAATTATGCCTGATAATGTAAAAATAACCCTTGCTCAGTTTTAATTTAATAAACTGCAATAACAATGTTTTTGGCAGAGAGTTATATCTCTCGCTGGGGCAATTTTCAATGGTCTCACCCCCGTGGGAAACATTTTTAGGTATGCATGGGAGGCAAAGCATAAATCCTAGATAAAGGAAAGAGAAACAACAACAGTAACAACAGCGACAACAATAAGATCTCAGGTGGAGATATTGTCTGTCTAGTCATACAGATAGTAGTCCTATGTGTCGTCTCTGTACTCTCAGGTCCTCAGAGTTTTTAGTTAGTGTCTTATGAATCAATCTGAGGTTTTGGCTTGATGCCTCGAGATTCATATATTGTCTGTATATAATGTTTATAAGACAGTTGATGTTGTAATCTTTGAGAAGGAATGGTACAGGTTGTGTACTTGTGAACCAGGATGAATTTGAAATACTTTAGTTCTTGGTTAAAGAGTTTTCCTGTGAATGGATCTCTTTGAAAAAGTTTTAATTTTCAGTGATTTTCAGTAATCCTCTGCAAATAATTCGCTTCCGCATTAGTTAATCATGTTTTCGCGAGACGGTCGCCACAATTAGTGGTATCAGAGCTCTAGGTTCGTTGAATCTACAGAGACATAGGACTAAGGTAGTAGAGTCTGTTCTGGTGTCATCCAATGTATCTGATAGTGTCTTCTGCTCGTATAAGAGAAGAAGAACTTAAAGATAACTGGGTCACATGAGGAGATTGCTGCTGAGAGCAACAATGTTACACCAAGAAGAGGTGCATGGGAACATGCAAGAGAGAGACAATTGCCTGAGAATCCCCTAGTTGATCCAACTATAATAAGAAAATCCTTCTTTAAGTATTACTGTTGGAGAACTTAGGGCAACAATAATGTATATAGTGGATCAAGTTTTGGCACTATAACCTGGATTACCAGTCCCAATGATGATGTTATAGATATCAACAGGATTTGTAATTAGCATCAGCAGGTTGAAGCAAAAGGAAATGATGAATTTCTGGACTTAAATTGAGTCTGTGCTCAACCATAGCCTGTTGAATCAACCTTTGAGGCAGAGTTAGCCTGAGGCAGTGAATAATTCATGTATTATGACAAGTTAGACAAGATAATGTCATGCAAATATGTTAATTTATGAATTCTTGGATTAACTGAGAAAGGAAATGATTGAACTTTCCTTGATTAGTACTATGAGGACTTATGTTTTGCATAGTAAAACATTACAAATGTTTTATGTTGTTCTTACCTCCTTGAGAAATGATGAGGTATAGAAGAGATGCCTGAATGAAATTCAGGGATGATAAGTCTTATGCTTGTGATAATATGAAAAGGAGGAATATGATAGTATACAAAGTGCATACCACTTAATCTCAATATTTATATACCCTGGCCAGGTATACAACTATTGATGATAAAGTGGGTATGGAAACTCTTAGATTGTTGTCTTTTTGATTGCTCTGATCAAGTAGTCATTCTGAGACAATCTTATGAGTATCATGAAATTAGAAATCTGGAATGAATAAATGTGTCATATCCCATGCATAAGAAAGATAAGTCTGAGATAATCTCAGATGAGCATGTTGTATGAGGAACTAAAAATGTACTCCTCATAAGATAAGAATAAGAATAAGTGAGATGAACCCTGTTCAATTATGCTGCCCGCATAATACAGATCTTTCCCATAATGAGGAAATGGGAGATGTGATGAGATCATGAAATGATCATAAACATGCTAGATAATAATAAAGAAAGGGATAATGACATACAATCATCCTTATCAATTCCAATGCTAAAGGCAAGGAACCTAGGATGAGATAAAGAGTAAATGGTTCAAGAATAGTTGAAAATACATGAATTAATAAGAGGAATATGAATCCTTGTTTTCTTTCCTTTCAGGGACATGGCAATCAAGTGGGTCTTAGGACACTTGATGTGCATAAGATAAAGGTGTTGATGTGATGGATACTTAGAGAAGTATTAGTTATCTTGGACTTTGGTCCCAAGATGAGAACATATGAAAAAATTAATGTTCCAAGATGAAAGGAAGATATATATATATGATGTGTTTCCAACACATGTGATAGATACCAAGGTGAAAGATTCTGGTATCTGAGAGTTATCAGATGGGTTAGGTTGGCTACCTGGGGTGGTCAACTGTGAAATTAGTCTGGATGTATAAAACAATATGAACATCATATGTTAGGGGTTTATGCTCTGCATTCACATGATATTAATAAAGAATGTAAGATGTTTCTCTAAATAAGAGAAGTTTTGTTTGACACAAAGTTGACTTTATAGTCAATGATGAGGAACAATGGAGCATGTGCCTTGTGTGTTGATTCTATGAGAATCTTGTATGGAAACACTTTGTGCTAATCAAAGTTTTATGGTGCCTCCATAATAAGGAGATGTTATGTGAAGACTAGATAGTATGATGAATGAAATACATCTGTCTTCCTTTATCTGGGATTTTGGGGATGAAATCCTTGTTTGGGGTTTATAATTTGTAACACCCCTGACCTGGGTTATACTTTAACCCTAGGTGTTTTGATTAAGAAAGATGATTAAATGCTTAATCTCATATTGTGAAAGGTAATTAGGGCTCAAGAGAAACTTATATTGCAATTCTAGTCCTTTTTGAACATTGTTGAAATCAATGTTTTGTTTGTTTTGGACTAATGTGCAAAATACCCAAGTTGAGGGGTTTAAGTGCAAATTGTGCATGATAATATGTTCCTCATGTGTTGAAGCATCATGAGAGTAAATATGATTCTGAGGTGTGGCTTATGGAAGCCTGAATACCAAGAAAGAGCTGATAAAGCAATGGTTGTGCATTAAAACCTAGTTTTGGTGTAAAGTGCAATTTACCCAAAACCTAGGGTTCAATATGCAAATTACCACTTCAATAAGGTCCTGAATGCTTCTTGGCATCATGTAGAGCAAATAAAATAAGAGGGGAGCCTCATTTGAATTAAGTTGGAGGAGAGAGAATCTTGATATTAAAATAATCAATATTTAATCCTAATTGAAACCCTAATTCGATTTAGGGAAAAAATGAATGTATTAATTAAAGGGCCTTCAACCAAAATTAAAATTATTGGATTTAGATGTATGTGTGACGTCCTTGAGCTTTGCAAGGACCATGAAAATATCCAAGGGAGTGGATAACTCACAGACAAATTTATAAGAAAAAGAAATATCCACTCACATATGGATATTAATATAATATGAATTGAGGTGCTTAATTTGCTTTTCTTTAAATCATTGATAATTGAGAGGAACAATAGGCAAACAAGATAGCCTCGTTCCTAAGGAAGATAAGGGGGAAGAGGCGGCCACATTTTTGGGATGAAATGATTTTTTTATAAGGCACTTTCTCTCTCCTTGAATTTCTTATAAAAAGACCCTTTACAAGACAAATGGAAGGCTTTTTCGACCACACTTCTTCTCCTTGCTTGGGAAACGACCAAGGGAGCTTGGGAGGATCAGGAGGACGACACCCAACCTGTTGGTAAGGTTCTTGATCCATTTCACCTTGATTCCATGGTGGAAATCGAAAATAAATTATGGATTTCTTCCTAATTCGATCTCCTCTTCAATTCTAACCATTCCTTTTCTCTCAAACCTTGAGGACGAGCCTTGGAATGGTGAAAGGAGTTGCATCAACCATTTTTGTCGTGAGCATGGAGCTTTGGAGCACAATTGGAGGCGGGTTTTATAACTTGAACCCTTTTTCATTGTTATTCAACCATTAATCTTGCAATTTCAATGATTCCTTCATTATCTTGTTTAATTGCTGGTTGAAAATGGTTATTTCATGAAATCAGAAGTTGTTAGAACTTCAGGGACGAAGGTAGATGATGATGACATCATCTTGGATACTTTTTCCAAAGAAATCATGGTTCATACGGTTTTGAGTTAATTGCTCATGCGGTTTCACCAAACCGTTTGAGAGCAAACGGTTTGAAACCGTTTGGGAGCAAACGGTTTCAAAACCATTTGAGTGAGTTGACCAAGGGTTGACCGTTTGAGATTACTGTTCCTAATTATGTTGGTTAATGACTCACAAAATTTTATGGGTTAACTCCCAAGGAATCGTGAGTTGAAGGCCAATCAATTAGGCAAACCTAATTGGATTAAGTGCTGATTTTTCTTCTTCATTAATTTAACTTTTTGGGAAAACGATTTCAAAACCGTTTGAGAGGGTTGACCAAGGGTTGACCGTTTGATATTCCTGTTCCTAATGATGTTGGTTAGTAACTCATCAAATTTTATGGATTATTTCCAAAGGAATCATGAGTTGAAGGCCAATCAATTAGGCAAAGCCTAATTGGATTAAGTGCTGATTTTCAACTTGATTTATTTGCCTTTTTGGGTTAATTAGCCCAAACGGTTTCAAAACCGTTTGGGTATTACCCAAATGGTCTCAAGACCGTTTGGGGGTCACCCAATACCGTTTGAAGATCTAGGGTTGGATATGGTTAAGTGATTGAAGGACAAAAGATATGGTGTCAACCCTAATCGGCTAAGTGCTGATTTTGCATTGGAATGAGTTGATGTTTTGGGTTGATTGACCCAAACGGTTTCAAAACCGTTTGGGAATCACCCAAACGGTCTCAAGACCGTTTGGGGATCACCCAAGACCGTTTGGAGGTCTAGGGTTAAGTATGGTTGACCAATTGAAGGTCTAAAGGTACCAAATCACTTTGCAATTAAGTGCTGATTTGATGGTCAACTCAATAGCTCAAACCCTAATGATTTTTCACTAGAATCCAATGGTTGGATGAGCCAAACGGTCTCAAGACCGTTTGGAGCTCATCCAAATGGTCTCAAGACCGTTTGGAGGTCACCCAAGACCGTTTGGAGGTCTAGGGGTGAGTATGATTAAGCAATTGATGATCCAATGATACTAAGTTAAAGTGTAATCAATTGCTGATTTGGTGATCAATCCAATGATCTAAACACTAATTGCTTGACTTGGATTTTGATGATGTGATGACCAAACGGTCTTCACCTACTTGGCCAAACGGTCTTCACCTACTTGGCCAAACAGTCTTCACCTACTTGGCCAAACAGTCTTCACCTACTTGGGCAAACGGTCTTCACCTACTTGGGCAAACAGTCTCAAGCACCACCTTCACCAAACGGTTTCAAACCGTTTGGGGGTCAAGTAGTCAAAGTTGATTGTAGATTCAATTGATCAATTCAATTGGATACCTTATGTAATGGAGGTCCAAGGTGATTGAATCTCTCGAGAATAGAGATGATGAATGACTCATTGATCCAATGATGATTAGTAATGATAACCAATGAAGGTACAAAGATTGAAACCCTATTAGTACCTAAGTGATTAGTGCCAATTAAGGGATGAACCCTAATTGCTTATAGGATCAATGACTTGGTACACTATGTCATTCATAGTTGTATGTACTTGATTGAAGGGATGATATGACCTTATCAAGTTGAGATGATGTTAGCATGAATTCATAACATGAATATGATTCATGTGGTGATTAAGGGTATGATCCTTAAGTAAAGAGATCATGAAACCCCAATCATGAACATAAACCCTAATTGATAGGGTTATTGAATTCTAACCCTAATTGAGGGAAATTCTAAATGAAACCCTAATCCGGGGTAAGGATGTAGCCCTAATCTAGGGTAATCATAAGTGAAACTCTAATTTAGGGAAAAGAGATGTAAATCCCTAATTGGGATGAATAGTGAAACTCCAATTATGGATAATTGAATGAAATCCTTATAGAGATGAATAGTAGACCAAAAAAGAAGGGAAAACTATGGTGGAAACCCTAGTTGAGGGTGATTCCAGGAGAAACCTTAACTAAGTATTAACACCACATGACGTACTAATGTTATGTTGTGATAAGAGGCCCTAAGAAGGGTGAAGGCATGTGAGACTCTAATGGGGAGTCATAATACATAAAGCCCTAATCTTGGATAATATGACAATGAATCATAATTCTAAACTTAAGTAAGGGTATAAAGAAACCCTAATGATGAGATAGAAGGAATGGCCTTATAAAGGTGAAACATTTCATGTGGTTGAATATATGCAACCTAATTGTAAGCAATGTCTTTACCATTAGACAAGTCCATATCATTAAAGATAGTTGGACAACTCTAATGTGTGGCCTATGCATTATATGCTATAGGTAAGTGATTAGTGATGGAATGTATTAAGAAGGGAAATACCTTAATACAAGATAAGATGGCTAATTCAGGAGAGTCTGAAGTGATGAGAAAGTGATACATCAAAATATGATAGTTATCACATTCAACACTTCAGGGTTTATATGCCTTGATGTACTCCAAATCCAATATAATTGGGTAAGAAACATATGAAGTGTGTTATGCAACTAGTTGTTGCACCTTTATGAGTGTTAATTAATGTACCTTGAGAATGGGGTTAAGCCCAAATGATGTGTATGATGTATTCATACCATGATGAGGATGAGAAATGAACTCATACCTTGAATTGATGATTCATTTAATGAAAAATGATGAGAATAAATAAGTATGATTGAATACTTATGATATCAATCTTTGCTCCTAGATGTGTGGAGCAATGAATTAGGGTTTGATCATTGATAATATGACCTTGAAAACCTAAATGGTTAATAATGGAAAACCTTAACCCTAATGATGGGAAGGTTGTATTTCTTTTATTGCATAAGCCTTGTAAGGCATGTTAAATACTTGTGTAACAAGTATAATGATCAATGGCCTTGTAAGCCATGTGAATAAGTTGTTGCCTAGTAAGAGGTGACAAGATGTGTAATGGCCTTATGAGCCATGTGAATAAGTTGTTGCCTAGTGAGAGGTGACAAGATGTGTAATGGCCTGGTGAGCCATGTGAATACTTGCACACAAGTAAAATGAATACCTTGGTCTGAGGACCTAGAGGTAATGGTTATCTATTATAGAGATAACAATGTTATGATCTAAGGGTTTAACTACCCAGATCCAGTAATCATGATGATGATAATGTGAAGGGATGAGAATTCCCAGTAAATGTGATAAAGGACTGAGATCCCAAGTATCATGTGTTTTAAAGATTTGAAAAGTATGTGATAGATGTATTGTATCTTTCTTTGTAGCATCTGTTATAATAATTCTTGTTTGAAACATGGATGATGCTAAAAGATATGGTAATGCACTTAATTAATTAAGTGGAATTTCATCATGTAGTGCCCTGGCCATAGATCCATCATCGGCAGTAGCTGGTGATGGTGAAACGGATTTTCCTGCGGGTTGATCCGGAGCGTATATTGTTGAATATGCGGGGTTTCTCCTAGCCGAAAATAGGAGGATTAGAGTGCAACTTCGGTTGTAGACTCAAGATGTGTATAAGAGCATGGTGAACAGGCCCATGGCTTAGTGTGAAAGAACATGAATGCATTCATGGCTCAGGGAGCACGGTGAATTGGCATGTGGCTAAGATATACTAGCGTCGAGACCTGTACCAAGGCGGGCTAGAGAAAGGATAGCCTATGGGAGCTAACCCTGTGACTGAGGTCACTTAAATAAGAGACTGCGGTCCTGCTTGTGGTCTCATACTGACTGAGACGTGGGAGGTTATGGAGTCTGGCTCTTCCATGGACCTTGTATGGCACCGGCTTTGGGTTTCGCAACTGAAGGTTGGATTTGAGCGGTACGACTCACCTCCTCAGGGCATAAGTGTGATTGTAAAATATAATCAGCCGTATAGCATGTTTTC
This sequence comes from Alisma plantago-aquatica, assembly GCA_963693085.1. Lineage (NCBI taxonomy): Eukaryota > Viridiplantae > Streptophyta > Magnoliopsida > Alismatales > Alismataceae > Alisma > Alisma plantago-aquatica. The sequence continues at coordinate 973,847,312 of OY856413.1, read as the reverse complement.
TTAAGGATTGAATACGAAGATTCACTGGCTAATGTTGCATTTTCTTTGTGCATTCTTTAGTAGATAAATGTTAATTATGTTTCTTTATATTCTCTGCAAGGTAGACATATGAATTACTTATCTACCATGGGTAGATGCAATGACCTCCTTGAGAATGGAGATTATCTTATTCTGTTCTATGATGAATAATTATGCCTGATAATGTAAAAGTAACCCTTGCTCAGTTTTAATTTAATAAAATTCCATAACAATGTTTTTGGCAGAGAGTTATATCTCTCGCTGGGGCAATTTTCAATTGTCTCACCCCCGTGGGAAACATTTTTAGGTATGCATGGGAGGCAAAGCATAAATCCTAGATAAAGGAAAGAGAAACAACAACAGTAACAACAGGGACATCAATAAGATCTCAGGTGGAGATATTGTCTGTCTAGTCATACAGATAGTAGTCCTATGTGTCGTCTCTGTACTCTCAGGTCCTCAGAGTTTTTAGTCAGTGTCTTATGAAACAATCTGAGGTTTTGGCTTGATGCCTCGAGATTCATATATTGTCGGTATATAATGTTTATAAGACAGTTGACGTTGTAATCTTTGAGAAGGAATGGTATAGGTTGTGTACTTGTGAACCAGGATGAATTTGAAATACTTTGGTTCTTGGTTAAAGAGTTTTCCTGTGAATGGATCTCTTTGAAAAAGTTTTAATTTTCAGTGATTTTCAGTAATCCGCTGCAAATAATTCGCTTCCGCATTAGTTAATCATGTTTTTGCGAGATGGTCGCCCCAAATCCTGTGACATTATTCCAGGCATTGGGTTATGACCAATCCTGTGCAATTATTCCAGGTATTGGGTTATGACCAATCCTGTGACATTATTCCAGGCATCATGTTATTACCAATCCTGTGCAATTATTCCAAGTATTGGGTTATGACGAATCCTGTGCAATTATTCCAGGTATTGGGTTATAACCAATCCTGTGACATTATTCCAGGCATTGGGTTATGACTAATCCTGTGCAATTATTTGAGGTATTGGGTTATGACCAATCCTGTGACATTAATCTAGGCATTGGGTTATTACCAATCCTGTGTAATTATTCTAGGTATTGAGTTTTGACCAATCCTGTGCAATTATTCCAGGTATTGGACTTATGCCAATCCTGTGCATCTATTCCGGGTATTGGTCTATGCCAATCCTGTGCATCAATTCCAAGTATTGGACTATGCCAATCCTGTACATCTATTCTAGGTATTGGACTATGCCAATCCTGTGCATCTCATCACTGAATACCACATCACCTTTACTAGGCATTATACCTTGGCCAAGCCATCATACTTATTGACATCCTTTATATAATACAAGTATTCCTCTTATCTCCTTCAATCATATTCAAAACACTATAGCCCTTATTTGTCTATAAGCATAAAACATGTATGATCAAGATTTCATTATTATTATTGTATCCATTTATTATTATTATTATGTTACTAAGTTTCCATTTCCTAGTTTATTTTGAACATTATCATTTCTTAAATGAGACTTTTATAAACATCTTGTTACCTCTCACTAGTTAACAACTAACCACATGACTTACAAGGCCCATTAAACATCTTGTTACCTCTCACTAGGCAACAACTAACCACATGGCTCACAAGGCCCATTAAACATCTTGTTACCTCTCACTAGGTAACAACTAACCACATGGCACACAAGGCCCATTAAACATCTTGTTACCTCTCACTAGGAAACAACTAATCACATGGCTTACAAGTCCCATTAAACATCTTGTTACCTCTCACTAGGTAACAACTAACCAATTGTATTTTCAAATCACATCATTACCCTTCATTAGGGTGAAGGTTTCCCTTTTTAAGCTAACTAGGTTTTTCAAGTACATTCATCAAGAATCATAACCCTAATTCAGATTCCACACATATTAGGAGTATTAATGTATGTGCTCATTTCATTATTATCATAGAAATATGAGTTTCTCTCTCATCCTCACTAGGATGTTGATTATCTCAAACTTTATTAAGTTGGCTCAACCTTTCCTTCAAGGTACATTATTCGACTTAATCAATATTCATTAAACTCCATACCTCTTAATGTATGACTTGATGTAAGACACTTCATGTGTTACTCCATCAAGTACATTGCATCTAAGGTGCTTTCCTTCATATGGGTTTTGAGGTGGTTCCCCCATATCGGGTATGAGGTGTGTGCTTGCTACCCATATCACCCTTGAGGTGTATGTGTGCTTACCATATCGGGTATGAGGTGTATGCTTGCTTCCATATCACTTTAGAGGTGTATGTGTGCTTAACATACCACCCTTGAGGTGTATGTGTGCTTCACACCATATCGGGAAAAGAGGTGTGTGTATGCTTCACACCATATCGGGCAAAGAGGTGTGTGTATGCCTCACACCATATCGGGCAAAGAGGTGTGTGTGTGCTTCACACCATATCGGGCAAAGAGGTGTGTGTGTGATTCACACCATATCAGGCAAAGAGGTGTGTGTGTGCTTCACACCATATCAGGTAAATAGGTGTGTGTGTGCTTCACACCATATCGGGCAAAGAGGTGTGTGTGTGCTTCACACCATATTGTTCCTAAGGGGTATTTTTGACCTCATATAGTGCAAGAGATGTATACTACATCACCATATCGTTCAAGGAAGTATAAACTCAATCCATATCATTTTAGTGGTGCAGGTGCATCACCATATCGGGTTAGAGGTGGTTGCTTATGTGCTTGAACCCGATATCACTTTATAAGGTGATACCATCATCTTCAATCTCTAGACCTTCGTTTTACTTGTTCTAGTTTATGAACAACAGTCCTAAGTTACTACTAGAGCTAATGGATTCATCAATTATGCAAGAAAATTCTATTTGAAAGTAAATAATTTAACTAAGGCAAGATTGATGATAAATAATAACATAATTGAGTTCAAGTTATATAACCCACCTCAAGACAAACTTCAAAGCTCAAGCTCCAAAGCTTCATGTTCCCAAGGTTGAAGGTGAGATTATAAAAGGTCCAAGAGTTGCGATCCTCAGCCCTATGCACGATACCTCACCACTTGTGGCCGACATCCCTCACTTATGGCCGATATCCCTCACTTGGCCGATATTACTTTGTAATGGGCGATATCACTTTGCTATGAGTGATACCAAATCTCTATGCACGATAATCCTTCACCCTTGCATGATATCTAGACTCTATGCACGATATCTAAGAGAAAGGGGGTGATAGATTTCCAAATTCCACTTATGGGTGAAAGGAAGGGTATATATACTTGAGGTTCATGAAAGAGTGTGTATATGGGATGTCACTATTTTAAGCTACTAGGTGTCACATGTCCATGCATGGTTGACACCTATCCTTGCATGAACTCATATTTATCCTGAAATGCAAAACACTAGAGGATAATCTAGAGCTGATATTTCAGCCATTAGTTATCTTGTTTGATAAGATATCTCATCTTTATCTCATAAATTAAGCAAACTGATACAACTTTTGCAAGGAGATTCTAACTCGACATGGATCACCTCCTTGAGGTGCTTTTCTCTTCATGGACAAGGACAAGAGTTCCAAAACTGATATGGGATCCCCTCTATGGATCTTTGGCCAATAGGTACTCCCATATGGACTCTACAACCCGATACAAGCTCAAATTAGGGTTTCACATACAACACTTTCTTGGTCTTTTCATCATCAAGAGTATCATACTCAAATATGATTCAAACATGGTGCCTCATTATTTCTATCTCATCTAAATGATACTAGGAGGGATTAGGGACACTCTAGAGGTGGTAATTTTCATATCAACCCCACATTTTGGGTAATTTACAATTTGTACCAGAATTGGTGCCTAAGGCACTAACATTATTCAAACAAGTTCAAACTTGGAATTTAGGCTTTCCACAAGCCACCACCTTGCATAATTCTCTCTCTAATGATGATAAAACACATGAGGCATGTTCAACATATGAAATATTGCACTACAACCCCTTATCTTGGGTAAATTGCATTTGGTCCAAAATAAGAGAACATTGTTCAAACATTATTTAAACATGACAAAACTTGAAACATAAGTTTGTCACATGATAACAAAACACTTTAGAGGGTTATATATTAAAGTTCTAAGCAACTTATTTAGGCTAAACAAATAGGGTTAGCCCTAAACCCAAGTCAGGGTCATTGCAAGTTATAAACCCCTAACAAGGATTTCGTCCCCGAAATCCCTAGTGAAGGAAGACAATCTGTCATTCGTGCATCATATCATCAAATCTCATAACATCTTGATGTCATAGAGATACCATAGAAATTTGACCCCCACAAAGTTCTTTCACACAGGGTTATCGTAGAATCTGTCATACTCAACTGTCCTTCCCAAATTAAAGTTACATTTTGTCATTCATTTAAGACTACATGTCTTATCATACTTCTGTTGTGCCGGTCTAATTTGTTGTTTCAACACTAACTTACTTATAATTAGGATCAACCATCCCGTTAGCTATTTATTTTCTTGTTTTAAGGAGAGGTTATATATCAATAAGTACTATCTCAAAGGTGACTCTAGATATTATACGTATAAGCTACCTCAACAAATCTAGATAGGGATATTCTAAGAAGTTATCTTTAGCTTGATCAACTTTTCCCAAAACAATTCTAAAATTGTTCCTTCCAACTCATACATCTTTGTTGATGTCATGTTTATGCGGGGAATAAACCCCTAACATATAGTATCCTTACTATAGTATGTAACTAGACTAATCTCAAAGTTGGCCCTTCTTGGTAATCAAACATTATTCATCTTATCAGGAGTCATGTTCTCATTTTCTCATATCATGGAAAGTTCTTGGATACTAGGATTCTTTACCTTAGTACCCATTATATGTGCCAAAAACACATCAAATCCTCATCATTTCCATCCTCTATTGTTATTACCAAAACTAAACATATAATAAGGCCTTTCTTTCATATCAGGACATTACTTAACACATATACTTTGTCTTGGAACTAAAATCCAGGACTAGATGATACTTTTCAAAGTATCCATCTAAAGGATTACTTCTAATCCATGCACATCAAGTGTCACAAGACTTACTTGATTGTCATGTCCTTGAAAATAAAGATCATAAGGAAACATATTCCTTTTATCATCTATCATCATCCAGGGTTGTTTATTAAAGAAAAGAGGTTATCACCTACTTTGATTATTACATAAACTTTCAACTGTTCATGTGTCATTCAATCTTGTTTCCTCTTAATTTCCTTGCCATGAGCATAGGAATTATAAGGATTATTACATGTCATCATCCTTTAGCATTACCATCATTATGATTACTGGATCTGGGTATTCAAACCCTTAGTTCATCACTGAACATTGCACCTCTCATCAGGTGACTGTTACCTCAAGGTCCCCAGACCAAGGTATACATTATACTAAACATCTTCTTTTGTTTATAAGTTGATCTATTATTGAGTCAGATTCCTTCATATAATAATTAGGATGTGGTAGAAATATCCTTGCCACATCTCCTACCTAATTATGCTCTTTAGATTGTCTCAAAATGACTACTTGATCAGAGTAATCAGAAAGATAGCAACCTAAGAGTACCATACTTACCTTGCCTTCAATATATGAATACTTGGCCAGGGTATTCAAGAACTGAAATTAGGTAGTATGCATTTGTTTTATATTATGTTTCATCTCTTTAAGTTTTACTACTTAATATCTCAAATTTTCTCTAGGTGTTTTTCTTACATCTCTTCCCTTTCTTCATAAGAGAGATATTTCAAAACATATAAGAGAATATTGGACTGAATATAAGCTCTCATCCTTCTTATCTCTTCCTCATGTCCTCATAGGACTAATTAAAGGAAGATCAACAACAACTACCTTCTTATGATTAGTAGGCAGGGAATAGAAAAGGAAAGATAATTCAGAATGAAAAGTTCTATCTTGACATGTTACCTCTTACGAGTTATCTAGTGTCTTATCTGACCCAATACATGGAGTCAATTATCATCTGTTGTTGCCTTTGTCCTCTACTACCAGAAGTAGATGGACCAAACTGTGAAACTTGTTGTAACATCCCTGACCTGGGTTATGCTTAAACCTAGATATTTTGCTTAATGAATTTGATTATATTCTCTCTCTTATCTCTCTAAAAGTAATTAAGGCTCAAGAGGAACTTATATTTCAATTTTAATCCCTTTTGAATAATGTTGAAACAATGTTTTGTTAGTTTTGGACTAAAGTGCAAATTACCCAGTTGAGGGGTTAACTTGCAAATTGTACATGTTAAATGTTCCTCATGTGTTGAAGCATCATGGGAATCAGTATGATGCAGTAGTATGGCTTCTACAAGCCTAAATAACAAGAAAGAGCATGTTGAGCAATGTTTGTGCATTAAAACCTAGTTTTGGTGTAATGTGCAATTTACCCAAAATCTAGGGTTCAATATGCAAAATACCACTTCAAGAGGGTCCCTCATGATTCTTGGCATCAGTTAGAGAAAATAATTTGAGAGGGGCGCCACATTTGAATCATTTTGAAGGAGAGAGAATCTTGATATTAAAATAATCAAGATTTAAGCATAATTGAAACCCTAATTCAATTTAATGCAAAAATAATTACATTAATTGGATTGCCCTTCAACCAAAACTATAATGGTTTAGTTTGGTTATGTTTGGACGTCCTTGTGCCTTGCAAAGGCAAAAGAAATATCTACGTGAGTGGAGAACCAACTCACATTAAGAAAAGAAAAAGAAATATCCACTCACTTATGGATATTATTATAATATGATTTAAGGTGCTTAGTTTGTTTTCCTTTAAATCGTGGATAATTGAGAGGAATAAGAGGCAAAGAGGATATCCTCTTCCCTAAGGAAAATAAGGGGGCATATGGAAAGAAAGTTGAGGGGATAATTCCTACTCTCTCTCTCTTAAAGGAATTTTTAATAAAATTCATATATAAGCTCCTCTTTATCTTTGAGGTGAACGGATAATTTCGAATCCACTTTCACTTCTTGCTTGAAAAAACGACCAAGGGATCTTGGAGAAACAGGAGGACGACCCCAACCTGTTGGTAAGCTTCTTGACCTTCTTTCACCTTGAATTCATGGTGGAAATCACAAAACAATGCATGATTTCTTCTCTATTTTACTCCATCTTAATTCCTAGCCAATCTTTTCACTTCAAAGCTTGAGTAAGAGCCTTGGGAGGGTTGAAAAAGCTTCTTCCACCATTTTGGACGTGAATCTCCAAGCTTTGAAGGTCAATTGAAGGCGGGTTATATAACTTGAACCCTTGAACTTTGTTATTGATTCCATATCTTCATCAATTGTTGATTCTTTCTTTATTTCCGAAATTTTATTTGGTTGATTGATGAAATTACCATGAAACCACAACAAGCTTCGTGGGTTTATAGCTTGATGATGATGACATCATCATAAGCACACACCTCCACAAAAATCTATTGCAAACGGTTTCAACATTTGGTCCAAACAGTTTCACCAAACCGTTTGGTGACCAAACAGTTTGCAAACTGTTTGGAGGTTTGGGTTCCAAACCGTTTGGAGTGGTTGACCATTTGAGGAAATATGCTGTTGTACTTGGATATTGATCCAATGGTTTCAATTGGTTTGATCTTGAAGGTTTCAATTGTGAATGATTCCATAAATGCAAACCCTAATCAGGTTGAGTGTGGAACCCTTAAGTAATTCAATCAATTTTTGGGTTGAATAGCGCAAATGGTCTCAAGACTATTTGGAGGTCACCCAAACGGTCTCAAGAACGTTTGGAGGTCAACCATGACCATTTAGAGGTTTATGGTGGTGTATGATTGGATGGTTGAAGATCCAGTGATATCAAATTGAAGTATAATCACTAGCTCAATTGATGACCGATTCAATGATGCAAACTCTAAGTGAATTTTATAAATTTCAATGATGGGATGGGTCAAACGGTCTCAAGACCATTTGGAGATTATCCAAACGACCTCAAGACCATTTGAGGTCAGGTCATGTCATGGTTTGATGATGATTTAACAATTTCAATTGAATTAGTTCCACAATGTCAATCATTGATGGTTCTTCGATTTCAATACCCTAATTGATGGTTTCTTGATTATAAACCTTAGTTCAATTTGGTTCAAAACCCTAATTGAGGTCCAATTGAAGGGTGATTCAATGATTCAATTGAAGAACAAATCAACAGTTCAATTGATAGAGGGTTTAATGATTGAAACCCTGAATTGATAAGTATTGAAAGACCTTGTTGGTCCATTCAGTTTTGAGAGGGTTTGGACCAAACGGTCTCAAACCGTTCGAAGACCCAAGTGGTTTCAAGTAAGAAATGTCCATACGGTTTCATTATGGTTTTGCTTAAACGATTTAAAACCATTCAATGTCTGAGTGACTAAGACCGTTTGGGGTCTAAGTGACCAAGAATATTTGAGGTTCAATTGGTCAAACCATTTGAACACCTAAGGTGACTAACAGTCAATTAAATAATTGATTATTAATGATGTAAATCAAAGGTGATTACAATGGTTGTACCTCTGAGGTACTAGGGTAATTAGTACCTTGTTGAGCGGTTAACTCTTGATGCTTATGAAAGCAATGATTTGATATGTTGTGACAACCCTTCATTCAAGTTTCTTGGACCTAATCTAATTAAGATTGAAGTAATTTACATCCTAGAGAGGATGATAGAAGAGGAATCCCTACATGAGTGGCAATCATGTAAGGTTACACCTCAACACTTTCAACATGAACATAATAAGTAATCAGGGTATGATCCTTTGTAAAGAGATCATGAAATCTCAATTGAGAAGGTTGATGAAACCCTAATCAAGGGTGTGACATGAGAAACCCTAATGTAGGGTAATGATATGTGAACCCATGATATATGAGGATGTTATGTGAAACTCTAAAGTAGAGTAATGTTATGTGAAACCCATATTTATGGGAGATGCTATGTGAACCTTAATTTATAAACATGGAAAATCCTATTCCTGATAATGGAATAGTGATTAATATATTGACAAGTGTAACATCTAAAGAGGTTGATAGTGGATATCCTTATATCAATAGTTCCTAACTCAAAGATGAGTCCATATCATTATCAATGGTTGTATTTTCTAAATACAGTGACTTGTGACCAATACATTACATGATAAATGTGATGAACTGGTGTATAAAGTATTAGGATGGGAAATACCCTAATACAAGCTAAGTGGATGAAATCAAGTAAGGTAAATGGTGATGAGGGAAGTGATACATCAAAATATGATAGATATCACATCCAACACCTCAAGTGTGATATACCTTAATGTATTTTAAATCCAATATATTTGGATGAGTGACACATGAAGTGTGTCATGTCAGTTGTTACATTCAAATGTAATGCACTTTTATAAGTGTAGGCTAATGTGCCTTATGAAAAGGTTAATCCAAATCAATAGACTATGATGCAATCATATTCTGGTAAAGTTGAGAGAGAAACTCATACTTTGTGTTGATAATCCATTTAATGATGAATGATGAGAATAAATAAGTATGATTGAATACTTATGTTATCAATGTTGGCTCCTAGCTGTGTGGAGCAATGAGTTAAGGTTTGATCATTAATAACATGATCTTAAGAACCTAAATGGTTATTTGTAGAAAACCCTAATGGATGGTGATAATATGTAAGGGGAATCCTAACCCTAAAAAGGGAATAGAGGTATTACTTTGTGTTGAATGATGCTGATATGAAAGCATTATAATTGTTATCCTAAGAACTAATCATGCAGGTATGTTGAGACGATATGCATAGCCAGGTATGAGCTATGCTTCTCTTATACTGAAAAGGTTTTATAGGCCTCATAAGCCTTTACATGTTTTATTACTTAGTGAGAGGTAATCTGAAATTAATGAGCCCTGTGTCCATATGATGTTTTAATTATTGAAATTTTTTATGGGCTTCATAAATCATAATATGCCTTGTTGTCTTCTAGGAGGTAACAAGAGATGAATTAAGCTTTGTGTGTTATGTGGAATGCTTGTGTAGTAAGAATCATTCTTACCTTGGTTAAATGGCATGAAGGTATTAAGTTACCTGTTATGTGGTAACAAATATTCTATGATGAATTGAGGGTTTGAATACCCATATTTTATACTCATGATGATGAACTTGTTAAGAAATGGAAATGTGTTTGATGAGATGAGGGAATAAGATCCCAATGCTTTGTTAGAAGAGTATGGATATAGGCCATGACTCCATAAAACAATCCCAGGAATTAGCTGTGTGTTCGAAGCCTGAAGAGAGTATATGTTGTGGCTATAACTCTATAATAAAGATGTCAATTTACTCTGGCAAGTTAATTGCAGCCTGACACATGATGTGTAAAATATAATCAGTTGTGTAGTGTATTTGTATAAAGTTGAAATGCGATAAACATTAGTTGATATTATACTACTTAGTGTAGCGGATAAATGTTATACATGTTCTTCACATTCCTTATGGGATAAGTGATATGATGCTCTATCAAGTTACAGCTGCAATGTTTTAGATAAGAATATTGTTCTAATCTGTTAAACAATGAATTAACTGTTGTTAAGAAATTATGATTCCTCTGTTCAGACTTATCTTATTAATTTGCAATAATAATTTTTTTGGTGGAGAGTTATATCTCTCGCTGGGGCAATTTTACAATTGTCTCACCCCCGTGGGAACCACATTTTTAGGTGGACGCAGACGAAGAGGCAGGAATCCTTCAATAGGTGGAGAAAAACAACAACAGTGAATTCTCAAGTGGAGGCTGATATGTCTTGTATAGATGTATATAGAGTCCTATGTGTCGTCTCTATACTCTCAGGTCCTCAGAGTAGTAGTTAATGCTTTTGAGATTTTGGCTTAGTGCCTCGAGATTTCATACTGCATGTGTTTAGTTTAACAGAGCAGTTGATGCATGTAATCCTTAGAAGAAGATGATACAAGACATGTACTTGTGAACCAGTATGTAATTACGTTACTCTGGTTCTTTATGAAAGAGTTTTCCTATGTGTGGACCTCTTTGTAAAATGGTTTTAATTTTTAGTGACTTTTTGGTAATCCGCTGCTTAGTGATTGCTTTCGCTTAGTTAATAACGTTTTATTCGAACGATGCATCACAATTTAGTAGTATCAGAGCGCTAAGTTCGTTGAGTCTACAGAGACATAGGACTAGGATGTTGAGTTTGTTCTAGTGTCTTCTAGTTATCTGATAGTGACTTCTGCTCATATAGGAGGAGAAGAAAAACTTGAAGATGTCTGGAACACACGAAGAACACGCTGCTAATAGCAGTGTTGCTGCACCAGGAGGAGGTGTAGGAGACCAGAATAGGGAAGGGCCTGTACCTGAACAACCCCAAATTAACCCAACCATGATAGAGAATCCGGCCTTCCATACCCTGTTTATCCAGTTTATGGCAACTGTGACACACATGGAAGATAGGATGCCACCACCTACACCTAGGGAACCAACCCACAATGAGGGGTGTGGAGCCGACAAGACTTTTGAGAGACTTCACCGGGTTGGAGCCATAGATTATGCTGGTACAGGTGATCCAACAGATGCTGATCTGTGGCCAACGGAGCTGGAAAAGGCTTTTAGGATCCTTGATATTCCTAAAGCTGAGAAGGTAAGACATGTAGTGTACCTCCTAAAAGGAAGTGCTGGTCACTGGTGGATTATAGAGGAAGATAAGAGGCCAGGTGAAGAAATTAGATGGGAGGTATTTCGACGTGAGTTTATCAGTAAATACTTCCATAAGACATATCTAGACGAGAATATCTCTCAATTTGAGAGGATCAGACAGGGACATATGAATGTTAGCGAATATGAAGCTAAGTTCATGGAGCTATTGCGGTTTTGTCCGCATATGGCAGTTAATGATGAGGAAAGAATTCAACATTTCGAGAAGGGGTTGAACGCTGAACTGACCACTCCTGTGTCTGCTTTAGAGAACATGGAGAGGTTTGCCAATTTTGTGGATCAGTAAGGAGGATATAAAGGTCTGAAATCTAGAAATGACAGGCCAGTGGTAAGAAGGTGTATACTCAGTGTCAAGGACAAAGATCCGAAAGTTTTAAGAAGCTGAGATTTTCTACATCAGCAGCACCATCAAGATTCAATACCCAGTCGCATTGGGCATCAAGTAGGGGTAGGGACTGTACTTTTGCTCCTAGTAGAGCCCCTAGCATAGCATCAACATCGGTGACTGGATCTCATAGACCCTATTTTGCAACTAGGATCTGTTACCAATGTAGACAACTGGGACATCTAGCAAAGGATTGTCCAGATGGGAATGTAATGATGACTCAACCCCAGGGGCAGAGTCAGCAAGGCCCACAAAGGAGATAGATTTCTAGTAACAATAGAGGACGTGGACAAGCATCCTAAGCTGGTTCATCAACACCTAATAATCAAGCACAGGGTCAACAACCAGCAACTGCGAGGATCTATGCAATGAATCAATCTGATGCAATAGTCAACCCTCGGGTTGTGACAGGTCAGATGAAATAGATTCATTCTGATATTTTATTTCATGATTCTATGTGTTAAAAATAAGAAAATAGTTGTTTTTGAACTCCCTCTGACTAGTCCTATAAGGACACATGGGAGATGAGAACTTACATCTTACTTAGTGTTCCTTAAAATGCTTTATAATCTCCCTTATCTGTGTGTTAAAAGATGAGATATAGAAGTGATGCTTGAAAAAAATTCAAGAATGAAAAATCCTGTGTGTATAATGATATGAAAAGTGAGGAATATGATAGCAAATAAAGTGCATACTACCTAATCTCAATACTTGTATACCCTGGCCAGGTATATGATTATTTGAGATAAGGCAAGTATGAAACTCTTAGATTGTTATCTTTATGATTACTCTGATCAAGTAGTCATTCTGAAACAATCTAGTGAGTATAATGAAATTACATAGGGAAGTGCTAAGTGAACTTTCCCAATTACATAGGGAAGTGCTAAGTGAACTTTCCCAATTACATAGGGAAGTGCTAAGTGAACTTTCCCAATTACATAGGGAAGTGCTAAGTGAACTTTCCCAATTAGATAGAGAAGTGCTAAGTGAACTTTCCCAATTACATAGGGAAGTGCTAAGTGAACTTTCCCAATTACACAGGGAAGTGCTAAGTGAACTTTTCCAATTATGTAGGGAAGTGCTAAGTGAACTTTCCCAATTACATAGGGAAGTTCTAAGTGAACTTTCCTTATGACATAGGAAGTGCTAAGTGAACTTTCCTAATAACATAGGAAGTGCTAAGTGAACTTTCCTAATAACATAGGAAGTGCTAAGTGAACTTTCCTAATAACATAGGAAGTGCTAAGTGAACTTTCCTAATAACATAGGAAGTGCTAAGTGGACTTTCCTAATAACATAGGAAGTGCTAAGTGGACTTTCCTAATAACATAGGAAGTGCTAAGTGAACTTTCCTAATAACATAGGAAGTGCTAAGTGAACTTTCCTAATAACATAGGAAGTGCTAAGTGAACTTTCCTAATTATATAGGAAGTGCTAAGTGAACTTTCCCAAACAAATAAAGGATTGCTGAGTGGATTACCTCTGTTAAATATATATGTTTTCCCTTTGATGAACAACCTTGGGTAATGATAGGAGTATGCTACTTTATTTTCTCCTTTCATTTACATGACAATCAAGTAAGTATTATGACAGTTGATGTACTTGGATTAGAAATAATCTGTTGATCGATACTTAGAAAAGTATCAGTTTTCTTTGGACTTTGGTTCCAAGATAATGATATATGGAACAAGCAATGTCCTAAAGTAAAAGAAATACTTTGTGCATGTGTACCCTTGGTGGTAACAACAGGGAATCGAATATGATAAGGATGAGATGTGTTCTCAATACATATGATGAATACCAAAGTAAGGTATTTATGCTGGTTACCCATATTGGTCGACTATGAAATCAATCTAGTTACAAAGAAATAACAATATGAACATCATATGTTAGGGGTTTATGCTTTGCATAAACATAAACATTGATAAGGATGAACTAATGGAAGGAACAAGTGTAATTATGGTGGAAAAGTTTATCAAGTTGAAAATATTTTCTTAGAATAATTATGTGTGGAAGAACTTTGTGTGGATTAAAGATATATAGTATCTTCATGATATTGAGATGATAATTAGAGACTTGATGACATTAGTAACAACTATCATTTGTTATCTGGGATTTCGGGGATGAAATCCTTATTAGGGGTTTATAATTTGTAACATCCCTGACCTGGGTTATGCTTAAACCTAGATGTTTTTCTTAATGAAGTTGATTATATGCTCTCTATTATCTCTCTAAAAGTAATTAAGGCTCAAGATGAACTTATATTTCAATTTTAGTCCCTTTTGAATAATGTTGAAACAATGTTTTGTTAGTTTTGGACTAAAGTGCAAATTACCCAAGTTGAGGGGTAAACTTGCAAATTGTACATGATACAATGTTCCTCTTGTGTTGAAGCATCATGTGAATGAGTATGATGCAGTAGTATGGCTTCTACAAGCCTGAATAACAAGAAAGAGCCTGTTGAGCAATGTTTGTGCATTAAAATCTAGTTTTGGTGTAATGTGCAATTTACCCAAAATCTAGGGTTTAATATGCAAAATACCACTTCAAGAGGGTCCCTCATGATTCTTGGCATTAGGTAGAGAAAAGAATTTAAGAGGGGAGCCTCATTTGAATCATTTTGAAGGAGAGAGAATCTTGATATTAAATTAATCAAGATTTAAGCATAATTGAAACCCTAATTCAATTTAATGCAAAAATAATCACATTAATTGGATTTCCCTTCAAACAAAACTATAATAGTTGAGTTTGGTTATGTGTGGAAGTCCTTGTGACTTACAAAGGCAAAGGAAATATCTATGTGAGTGGAGAACCCACTCACATTAAGAAAAGAAAAAGAAATATCCACTCACTTATGGATATTATTATAATATGATTTAAGGTGCTTAGTTTGTTTTCCTTTAAATTGTGGATAATTGAGAGGAATAATAGGCAAAGAGGATAGCCTCGTCCCTAAGGAAAAGAAGGGGGCATATGGCAAGAAAGTTGAGAGGGGATAATTCCTACTTTCTCTCTCTTAAATGAATTTTCAATAAAATACATATATAAGCTCCTCTTTATCTTTGAGGTGAAGGGATAATTTCGAATACACTTTCATTTCTTGCTTGCAAAAACGACCAAGGGAGCTTGGAGCAACAGGAGGACTACCCCCAACCTGTTGGTAAGCTTCTTGACCTTATTTCACCTTGAACTCATGGTGGAAATCACAAAACAATGCATGATTTCTTCTCTATTTCACTCCATCTTCAATCCTAGCCAATCTTTTCACTTCAAAGCTTGAGGACGAGCCTTGGGAGGGTTGAAAAAGCTTCTTCCACCATTTTTGACTTGAATCTCCAAGCTTTGAATCTCAATTGAAG
Source organism: Alisma plantago-aquatica (assembly GCA_963693085.1). Lineage (NCBI taxonomy): Eukaryota > Viridiplantae > Streptophyta > Magnoliopsida > Alismatales > Alismataceae > Alisma > Alisma plantago-aquatica. Next base: position 973,831,814 of record OY856413.1, on the reverse strand, counting down.
GCGGGTTATATAACTTGAACCCTTGAACTTTGTTATTGATTCCATATCTTCATCAATTGTTGATTCTTTCTTTGTTTTCGAAATTTTATTTGGTTGATTGATGCAATCACCATGAAAATCACAGAAAGCTTTGTGGGTTTATAGCTTAATGATGATTAAATCATCATAAGCACACACCTCCTCAAAAATCTATTGCAAACAGTTTCAACATTTGGTCCAAACGGCTTCACCAAACTGTTTAGTGACCAAACGGTTTGCAAACCGTTTGGAGGTTTGGGTTCCAAACTGTTTGGAGTGGTTGACCGTTTGAGGAAATATTATGTTTTACTTGGATATTGATCCAATGGTTTCAATTGGTTTGATCTTGAAGGTTTCAATTGTGAATGATTCCTTAAATGCAAACCTTAATCGGGTTGAGTGTGGAACCCTTAATTAATTGAATCAATTTTTGGGTTGATTAGCACAAACGGTCTCAAGACCATTTGGAGGTCAACCATGATCGTTTAGAGGTTTATGGTGGTGTATGATTGGATGGTTGAAGATCCAGTGATATCAAATTGAATGTATAATCACTAGCTCAATTGATGATCGATTCAATGATGCAAACTCTAAATGAATTTTATAAATTTCAATGATGGGATGGTTCAAACGGTCTCAAGACCATTTGGAGATTATCCAAACGACCTAAAGACCGTTTTAGGTCATGTCATGTCATGGTTTGATGATGATCCAACGATTTCAATTGAATTAGTTCCACAATGTCAATCATTTATGGTTCTTCGATTTCAATACCCTAATTGATGGTTTCTTGATTATAAAACTTAGTTCAATTGGGTTCAAAACCCTAATTAAAGGTCCAATTGAAGGGTGATTCAATGATTCAATTGAAGAACAAATCAATAGTTCAATTGATAGAGGGTTTAATGATTGAAACCTTGAATTGATAAGTGTTGAAAGACCTTGTTGGTCCATTCGATTTTGAGAGGGTTTGGACCAAATGGTCTGAAGACCATTTGAGGTCTAACTGACCAAGAATATTTGAGGTTCAATTGGCCAAACCATATTATTTCAATAAGTGGTTTCAAGTAAGAAATGTCCATACAGTTTCATTATGCTTTTGCTTAAACAATTTCAAACCATTCAATGTTTGAGTGACTAAGACCGTTTGGGGTATAAGTGACTAAGAATATTTGAGCTTCAATTGGTCAAATCATTTGAACACCTAAGGTGACTAAAGGTCAATTAACTAATTGATTATTAATGATGTAAATCAAAGGCGACTACATTGGTTGCACCTCTGAGGTACTAGGGTAATTAGTACCTTGTTGACTGGTTAACTCTTGATGCTTATGAAAGCAATGATTTGATATGTTGTGAAAACCCTTCATTCAAGTTGTTTGGACCTAATCTAATTAAGATTGAAGTAATTGACATCCTAGAGAGGATGAGAGAAGAGGAATCCCTACATGAGTGACAATCATGTAATGGTTAAACCTCAACACTTTCAACTTGAAGATAATAAGTAATCAGGGTATGATCCTTTGTAAAGAGATCATGAAATCTTAATTGAGAAGGTTGATGAAACCCTAATCAAGGGTGTGACATGAGAAACCCTAATGTAGGGTAATTTTATGTAAAACCTTGATATATGAGGATGTTATGTGAAACTCTAAAGTAGAGTAATGTTATGTGAAACCCATATTTATTGGAGATGCTATGTGAACCTTAATTTATAAACATGGAAAATCCTATTCCTAATAATGGAATAGTGATTAATATATTGACAAGTGTAACATCTAAAGAGGTTGATAGTGGATATCCTTATATAAATAGTTCCTAACTCAAAGATGAGTCCATATCATTAGCAATGGTTGTATTTTCTAAATACAGTGACTTGTGACCAATACATTACATGATAAATGTGATGAACTGGTGTATAAAGTATTAGGATGGGAAATACCCTAATACAAGCTAAGTGGATGAACTCAAGTAAGGTAATGGTGATGAGGGAAGTGATACATCAAAATATGATAGATATTACATCCAGCACCTCAAGTGTGATATACCTTAATGCATTTTAAATCCAATATATTTGGATGAGTGACACATGAAGTGTGTCATGTCAGTTGTTACATTCAGATGTAATGCACTTTGATAAGTGTAGGCTAATATGCCTTATGAAAAGGTTAATCCAAATCAATAGACTATGATGCAATCATATTCTGGTAAAGATGAGAGAGAAACTCATACTTTGTTTTGATAATCCATTCAATGATGAATGATGAGAATAAATAAGTATGATTGAATACTTATGTTATCAATGTTGGCTCCTAGCTGTGTGGAGCAATGAGTTAAGGTTTGATCATAAATAACATGATCTTAAGAACCTAAATGGTTATTTGTGGAAAACCCTAATGGAGGGTGATAATATATAAGGGGAATCCTAACCCTAAAAAGGGAATAGAGGTATTACTTTGTGTTGAATGGTGCTGATATTAAAGCATTATAACTGTTATCATGAGAACTAATCACGCAGGTATGTTGAGACGATAAGCATAGCCAGGTATGAGCTATGATGCTCTTATACTGAAAATGTTTTATATGCCTCATAAGCCTTTACATGTTTTGTAGCTTAGTGAGAGGTAATCTGAAATTAATGAGCCCTATGTGCCATATGATGTTTTAATGATTGAAATTGTTTATGGGCTTCATAAGTCATAATACACCTTGTTGTCTTCTAAGAGGTAACAGGAGATGAATTAAGCTCTGTGTGTTATGTGGAATGCTTGTGTAGTAAGAGTCATGCTTACCTTGGTTAAATGACCTGAAGGTATCAAGTTACCTGTTATGTGGTAACAAGTATTCTATGATGAATTAAGGGTTTGAATACCCATATTTTATACTCATGATGATGAACTTGTTAAGAAATGGAAATGTGTTTTATGATATGAGGGACTAAGATCCCAATGCTTTGTTAGAAGAGTATGGCTATAGGACATGACTCCACAAAACAATTCCAGGCATTAGCTGTGTGTTCTAAGCCTGAACAGAGTATATGTTGCGGCTATAACTCTATAATGAAGATGTCAATTTACTCTGGCAAGTTAATTGCAGCCTGACACATGATGTGTAAAATATAATTAGATGTGTAGTGTATTTGTATAAAGTTGAAATGCGAGAAACATTAGTTGATATTATACTACTTAGTGTAGCAGATAAATGTTATACATGTTCTTCACATTCCTTATGGGATTAGTGATATGATGCTCTATCAGGTTACAACTGCAATGTTTTAGATAAGAATAATGTTCTAATATGTTAAACAATGAATTAAATGCTGTTAAGTAATTATGATTCCTCTGTTCAAACTTATCTTATTAATCTACAATAATAATGTTTCTGGCAGAGAGTTATATCTCTCGCTGGGGCAATTTTACAATTGTCTCGCCCCCGTGGGAACCACATTTTTAGGTGGACACAGACGAGTGTTGGATCAATGGGCTCTAGAGGGGGGGGGGTGAATAGAGCTACACACACTTCACAAAATCAATTAGACCACCAATTTAATCGTAGTGCAAAAACTAAAGCAATCAACAATTTGATGTCCTATTCTAGCATACAAAGCAAGGATAAGAGATAATGAATAGCATGCACTTGGACAGGTGGTTTAGAGTGGTTCCACATGCTAAACTTAGGAACGATGTCAGTCCACTACCTAGAGTTGGTTAGACTCTAGGATTTGCAACTTGGTTCTCTTATATCTCACTATAAGATTACAAGATACATAAACCACACAACCAAGGGCTTAATTTATCAAGATAAGATCTTCTACCTATCCAAGGACTTACCCACAAAGCAAGATTCTTCAGCCTTCTTCAAAGGACTTACCTAATCTTACCTTTGTCTTCAGCCTTGCAGGATTTACCTATCTCACTTGAGCTTTGCCTTGCACCTCTCCTTCACTTGGAGAGCTTCTCCACGTTTTCCCTTCACCAAGGGACCTGGAGCAACGAGCTATCTTCACTCTTGAAGATCAGCAACACATCTTCCCCTTCACTCGGAGAAGAACAGTAACAACTCCTCTTTCCCTTGGAGAAGTAGCTTCAATCAATCTTCAATGGGATTTGGAGGTAGGAAGAGAGAAAGGAGAGATTTACATAATACAAAGGATAGCTCTCATATACAGGGACCTAACTCACTCTTAACTCACGAATTTGTCTTGAAGGTAGAGAGAGAAAGGGGCTCAAGGGCTTGGAACACTCTCAACTAAGCTAGAACCAAGTTTGCAATGGAAGAGCAGCTTAGAATGAAGTCCAAGGGGTTCTATTTATAGTTGAGGGTGGCCCTTTATGTTGTGGGACACTTGGGTGCAAAACTAGTCATTTTTCCTTCAAGAAAACGGCTATATTTTTGCCCAAAATAATTCACCAACGGTCATATTACTTTTTCTGCAAATTCCGTACAGTGCAATCAGTCAAGTTCTAATGGGTGTAACTCGACCGATCATGTAGGAGGCAAACCGATGTTCAAATGATCGGTCAAGTTTGTCCTGAGGAAACTCGACCGACCATTTCAACTGGAAATGGCCTGCTACCCGATCGGTCGAGTTCTGTGAGTGCACAACTCGACTGATGCAATCTTTAAAAAATCGACCAAGGTTGATCGGTCGAGTTTCAGGCTATGGAAACTCGACCGACCAAGTGCCTGTAATTGATTTTCTAATTTGCAATAAAAGTGATTAGCACTTGGTGAATTTTGTCCCAAACATTTTTCTCTTCTAAGTTACAAGCCAATTCATCATTACAAGTGATTACATTGATGTTCTAAGGTAGTTTACATAGAAATCCTAAAATTCACACTTGTAGTCATTTTGGCTTGCACTTGGCCCATTCTAGGGCTTGTATATATGATCCTTTTCATGTACGTAATGCCTGTAAACAATCTTAAATGCACCTATTAGATACATATGAATGGAATGGTTAAGTCATTATCAAAATATATGTAATGTATAACCTCTAGGTCAACATTCTCCCCCTTTTTGACAATGACAAACCATTCCTCAAACATATTGAAAAGGATAAGAAAGTTAAACCTTTGCCTTGTGAATTAGGGGGATTCATGACAAGAACAATTGGAATTGCTCCCCCTCAAACTATGCTTCCTCTCTCCTGCATGTTAGTTGTTCTATACATGGCAATACCAATATTCTTGTAATATGTAATCCTTTGCATGTCACATGATCAACAACAAATTAACAAGAAAAGGATCACTTAGGCAAGAAAGCAATAGTATAATCACAAGAAACAATATGATTGAGTCTCAAATCATGAGATATTTCTCTCCCTTTTGACATTATCAAAAAGGTAGGGGGGGGGGTAGAAGAGAAAAAACTAGGTCTTCTCCAAGACTCAACCAAACATATATGCAAAAGAGTAAATAACAAGGTAAAAACATATATCATACAACCACGGAGGAGAACATACAATCCAAGTCTGAATCAAAATAGAGCTCAACAAGCACCAAGCATAAGATAACACAGATTAAAAAACCAAAGTGCATAGCAATGATATTCCAACTCAGAAAGATGTTCTCATAAGCAGCAACTACAACCATAAAATCGAGAAAACAGAAAATAAGAAAATAGTACATCTCAGAATAATGTGCCAGGATGTTGCTTATACAAAAGATTCTAGAAAGATATGCATAATAGACATGCTAGATATAAGCTAAGACAAACTCCTAGACACCTAAGCTATCTATGTCAAGTGCTTCCTTGCCGTCGCCAGGGTTGTAGTCCTCATCGCCATCTGAAGGCGGAGCAGCTGTGCCAGCAGCAGATCCAACACCATCATCACCATCCGCGTCAGAAGCATCCTCACCATTACCATTGTCGGCATCAGCATCATCATCCTCATCTGCATCCTCAGCCTGGTCGGGCATCTCCTCGTCATCATGACCAAAAGAGCGACCATGCCAACAGGCATTCTGCTCAGCCCACGACATACCAAGAGCTAGAAGCTCCTTGGCCTGCGGGAAGGATGGAGCAGAGTCACCCAACAAGGCAAGCAGAGTGGCTAGGGGGCCAGGAGGTAGCGGCAGGAAAGCAGGGGTGGAACTACTAGCAGCATACTGAGGTGGAGCGGCAGCATACGGTGGTGGAGCAGGGAAGTAATGCTCATATGCATAAGAGGCATAGGCACTACCCGGGTATGGCTGGTAGATAGGGTAGGGTGAAGCACGGGACAGGTTCATGGTAGACATGATAGCACACAAGTCCTGGTGGAGGTGCTCCTGGACCTGACGGTTGTACGACTGTTCATGCATCATGTATCCCAGAAGGGTTTCATTTGATGCACGGAAAGACGCACGGCTAGGGCGGGGATGTGGCTGCGGGGTGGAGCATGGGTGGAGGAGGGAGGGACACAAGAAGCAGAGGTTGTGGCTGAGGCGGAGCCAGAAGCACCAGGGGAAGGGGTAGGGACCGAGACAACCTTCATAAGGGTGGTTTCACTAATGCACACTCCTTTTCGAGCAACCGGGTAATGGAAGTCAGAAAAGAGTGATTTGTCAGTGGCAAACTGGAAGAGACCACAAATCAGGGCTGGGTAGGGAGGATGGGTGCCCTTGGTGTTCTTGCTGGTGTCAAAACAGGTCATACGATGTAAGATGTAATGTACCCACTTGACACCTATATTGTTTAACAAACAATACATCAGGACCGCTGTGTTTTCTGCAATGTCTATTTAATTACACTTTGGATGGATATTGTAGTTAATCACAAGGGCCAAGATGCGCCTCTGGAGGTCAAGGGAGGAGGAAGGTAGGGTTGACCGCTTCTTATAAGCCACGTCAGGTTTCTTTAAAAACCGATGAATATGCAGTAGCGTCAATTCATGATGTTTATAAAAACCTTCCGAGTCAAGAAGATCAAAATACGCGTCATAGTCCTTGTGCCAAGTAGTGTTTTCTTCATCTCCGGCAAGATAGAGATTGAAAGTCTCCTCAGAGAGTTGAAAATGACGATCGACGATCATCGATGTGAGGAGTACTTCAGTATTTGGTGGGGGAACAAGCGAATCATAGTTCCAACGCAGATTGGCGTAGAACTCGTGAACTACTTTTGTGCTAGATAATTGATTATAGAAGCAGTCACGTTCGATTGCTAGGGCGGATAGGTGGTGTTTGGCAAGAAGCCTCGAGATAGAGGTCATATACTCTTGAAAACGGTTTGCATCAACTAAGGGGCGAAAAGGAAAAGGAGATCATGGAAGAAGATCCTTATACCTATTTACCGTCTCAAGGGACACAAACGTGGTGTTATCAAACGGAATCAGGCGGTTGGTCGAGGAGGAGGAAGGAGCATTGCTAGGGGCGGCACGTTTTCACCTATGGAAAGCCATGGAAATGAAAGCAAGAAGGAAATCATGCACACAAGCAAGATCGAACCTCAAAAACTGAAGAAGACACACCACAGACGCCCGGGGAGGTCAAGAACAGGTTGCTAAGTCTCCCTAGGGTTAGGAACGGGAGAGGGTTAGGGCTTGGGTTGAGAGCACGGGCTAGGAGATGAGGAATCGATCGGCTATTTTCTAGTTGCAAGGGAAAATAGTCGGCCGATTCTAACTTTTAAGTTGGCGCTGCCCGTCGATCGATTGAATTCTGAGGGTGTACAACTTGATTGAATGGTCCACTGAAGACAGCTCTCGGCTCCTGATAGGTCGAGTTTTCCAGGGTGTAAACTCGACCGAAAGTCAACCTGACCTAGCAGTCTAATTCTTAGATTCTAGCCATATACATGCCGAATAAATTTACTTTTCCATTCTATTATGCATAATTAACATACCTAGGCACATTTTGCTCATCATTGGGCACTATTTAGCGATAAAACACGAAATTTGATAAAAACCCAAAAACAAGAAAAAACTAAGCATGTTGATAGGCAATAAGAACAAACAAGCATGTATATGAGCAACATAAGGTGAAGATAGACATGAGCAAGCATATAGGATATAGACAACTAGCTAGATCACATAGCAATATCATTTAAATAAACAATGGGCAGTTTAGATCGAATAAAATTAAATTGATCTCTAGCTAGAGTTTTGTAAAAATGTCCGCCAACTGATTTTCCGTGTCCACATGTGTGATATAGATATCTTTCTTGGCAATGTGGTCACGAAGAAAATGATGGCGAACCTCTATATGCTTAGGTCTACTATGCAATATAGGATTGTAAGATAGGTTAATTGCACTAGTATTATCACAAAAGATAGGAGAAGCATCAAAAAATATGTTAAAGTCTTGGAGCATTTGCTTCATCTATAGGACTTGTGCAGAACAACTCCCGACTGCAATGTATTCAGCTTTGGTAGTTGATAATGCCACTGTACTTTGTTTCTTGGAGAACCAAGACACTAAGCATGATCCTAGAAGGAAGCAAGTGCCACTTGTGCACTTTCTATCAACCAAACACCCTGTGTAATCCGCATCACTATATGCTTTAAGAGTAAAATCCCTTGATTTAGGACACCATAGTCCAAAATTTTGGGTTTTGGCTAAGTACCTCAAAATTCTCTTAATAGCAGTGAGATGCACTTCTTAGGGAAAGATTGAAAGCGAGCGCACAAGCCAACACTAAACATAATATCAGGTCTAGAGGCAGTTAAATAAAGTAAACTTCCTATCATACCTCTATAGAGCTTCTCATCTACCTTTTCACCTTCTTCATCTTTGTCAAGTTTGGCGGTGTTTGACATGGGTGTATCCATTGGCTTCATATTCTCCATCCCAAAGCGCTTGAGTAGTTCAGTTGTGTATTTGCCTTGGTTGATGAAGTTTCCTTCCTTTGTTTGCTTGATTTGAAAGCCGAGGAAGAAGGTCAACTCACCCATCATGCTCATTTCAAATTCACTCTGCATAAGAGAACTAAACCTTGCAAAGATCAAGATCAGTCCCGCCAAAAATGATATCATCAACATAGATTTGGATAATAAGAAAATGGTTAGAAGTGTGTTTTAGAAACAAGGTAGAATCAACTTTGCCCATGACATACCCATTATCTAACAAAAATTTCTTTAATTTCTCATACCAAGCTTGAGGTGCTTGTTTGAGTCCATAGAGAGTTTTTTATAACAAATAAACATGATTGGGTAATTTGTCATTTTCAAAGCCCGGAGGTTGAGCAAAAAATACTTCCTCCTCGATTGTACCATTCAAAAATGCACTTTTAACATCCATTTGATATAGCAAGAAATTTTTATAACTAGCAAAGGCAAGTAGCATACAAATGGATTTTAATCTAGCAACATGAGCATAAGTTTCATCAAAATCAATACCTTCTTGTTGGTTGTAACCTTGTGCCACTAACCTTACTTTGTTCCTTACCACTTTTCTTTTCTCATCTAGCTTGTTGCGGTAGACCCATTTGGTGCCAATGATTTTTCTATCACTTCGTCTTGGCACTAGGGTCCACACACGATTCTTCTCAAATTGCTCTAGCTCTTCTTGCATGGCAAGGATCCACTCATCATCACCAAGGGCTTCTTTGATGTTCTTTGGCTCTAGTTGGGAGATGAAGACTATCTGCTTGTTCTTTGTTGTGAGCAGCTCGTGTCCTCACTCTCTCAAACGGGTTGCCAATGATCAACTCCTTGGGGGTGATTCTTTGCAAAGCGGGGAGTGGGATCCTTCTTTTCTTCTTCTTTTTCTTCTTCTACCACCTGGTTGCCTTTGTCTTTGATGTTGAGGTCTTTTAAGATAGGAATTATTTCCTCTGCAACATCATCATCACCAATATGCTTGCCAACAACAGGGTTAGTTTCAATAAACTTAACATTGATAGATTCTTCATTTTAGACAATTCAATGTTAAATACTCTATATGCCCTTCTAGTAGTGCTATAGCCTAGGAAGAAAGCCTTATATGATTTTGGATCAAACTTGTCGAGAGAATCCTTCATGTTTAAAACAAAACAAGGACATCCAAAAACATGAAAGAAATCAATAGACAGCTTCCTACCACGCCATAGTTCATAGGGGGTTTTCTTGAAAGTCAGATGTGTGAAAACTCAGTTTTGCACAAAACATGACGTGCTGACAGCTTCAGCCCAGAACTGATTAGGAGTGTCATACTCAAGAAGCATGGTCCTAGCCATCTCTTGTAGCGACCTATTCTTCCTCTCAACAACCCCATTTTGTTGAGGTGTGCGAGGAGAAGAGAAATTGTGCGAATAACCCGATTTTTCACAAAAACGTTCAAAAAGATCATTTTCAAACTCTCCCCCATGATCACTACGGATAGAAACAATATGGAAAGAAGCTTCGATTTCAACCCATTTACAAAAGCTCGAGAAAACATCAAGTGTATCGCTTTTAGAAACGAGAAAGAAAGTCCAAGTATATCTAGAGAAATCATCAACAATAACAAGACAATACTTGGAGCCACGAAGCGTTTCTGTTCTCATTGGTCCGAATAGATAAATTTGAAGAAGCTCAAGAACTCTCTTGGTACTCATGACTCCTTTGGATTTGAAGGAGGATTTGGTTTTTTCCCTTGTGTGCAAGGTTGGCATTCCTCATCCTTATCAAAATCCAATTTAGGAAGTCCTCGAACCAAGTCCTTTTTGTTCAATTTCTTCATTTGATGCAAATTCACATGACCCAAACGACGATGCCAGAGAGAAAGATCGTTTTTATCCACAACTAAGCATCTATTTAGGATGGGGTTAAGAGCATCGAGAACTATAACATAGAGATTACCATTTCTAGTTCCCTTATATATAACATTGTAGGACATGGAATCTAGAAGCAAGCATTCTAAAGAATTAAATAGCACAAGATAACCATTATCACATAATTGGATAACACTAATTAAATTGTGATGTAGGCCATCAACAAGCAATACATTTTTAATACATAGTTCATTGCCTACATCACCCTCACCTATAACCTTACCCTTCTTGTTGTCTCCGAAGGTTACCGATCCTCCTTTCTTTTTCACAAATTTGTTGAAAATGGCTGATTTCTCCAGTCATATGCTTAGAGCAACCACTATCAACAATCCATTTCTTTTTAACCTGCAAGAAAAGAGGATGTCAGAACCCAACTCAAACTTTGGGGTCCGGGGTTAGCTTGGGGACCCATTTCATCTTTGGGTTGGCCCCCTTGGGCTTGTAAGGACAATAGGTAGAATAATGGTCATCACATTTGCAATGAATACAAACCATAGGGTTTTAGAGCCAGAAGACTCTCCATTGAAAATTGGAGGTTCCACACTCTTCTTCTTACCCTTCTTCTTCTTACTTTTGGGAGCAGTCCCATTATATCCTAAACCACTAGTACCAACTTGTTTGGTAGAGTGCTCTAGGACATCATTTAGAGATTTCTTTCCCGAAAGAAACCTTTGCAAAGTAGATCTTAATTTAGCATTATCATCACTAAGATTTACAACATTAGTAGATAGACTAGCAAGATCTTCTCTAGTATGCAAAAGGTCGGCCTCAACACAGAGGGCTTTAGTAAGAAGAGAATCTTTTTCTAGAGTTAAGCTAGCAACTTCATTTCTAGGCAAAACAGGTCTAGAAGATAAATCATTTATTTGAGCAAGCAATTTAGCATTTTGAGATTTAAGAACAACTATTTCTCTTTGATAAGCATAGATTTCTTCTTTCCTAGCATCATCAATAAGCTTGAGTTCAGCATTTTCAACTTTAAGAGTATCAAGCTCATCTAGGCAATTTTGGTTTTCTATCTTAAGATTTTCAATAGTTTTAAGATATGTACCATTCTCAACCTCTACTCCATTGTATTGAAGTTCAAGGTCAAGAAATTGCCCTTGCAAGGATTCTATGCTATCAAGATGTGATTTTTCATTTTTATCAAGAATGTCAATTTTTGCATAAAGGTCATCAACTATTTTACCTAATCTTTTCCTTTTAGATTTACATTTAGCAAAAGATGATTGGCATTCATTAAGCATATCAATGAGAGTTTCCTTAGATAGCTCATGTAAACTAATATCACTTACTTTGCTTACCTCACTTACCTCAATTACATCTTCACTAGTAGAGGCCATGATGGCAAGATGACATTCTCCATCTTCGGAGCTTGAGGAGCTTGAAGAAGATCCTCCCACGCCCCATGAGCTGCATCTTTGGATCTTCTCTCCTTCTTGTCTTTCCTCTTGTACTTTTCTTCTCTTTTGTACTTGTCATCCTTCTTATGGCAGCTCTTATGATGGCTCTTCTTGGCCTTTGGGTAGTCACTCTTGTAGTGGCCTTTTTGACCACACTCGTAGAACCTAGGAGTTGAGGAGGAGGGCTTGCTCTTGAAGTGTTTCCCTTTTGAGTAGTTAGCTTCATGATCATTGACACCTTCATCTTCACTTGAGGAAGGGCAGGGAGACTTCATGGCAAGTTATTGTTGCCGGACCATTTCTTCAATTTGAGCTTTGAAGGCTGTGTCCTTTATCTTCTTTGATTCATTCTCTTCTCTTTTCTCCTCTTCCTCTTGCTTGTCAAGCCTAGGTTCATGGGCTTGGAGGTTACCAACCAGCTCCTCGGTTGACAACTCGCTTAGCTTGTAGACTTCTTCAATTGAAGTGACCTTTGGCTCCCATCTCTTTGGAAGAGATCTCAAGATCTTGGCATTGATTGTACCTCTATCCACGACACTCCCAAGGGCTGCAAGGCTATTTAAGATGACATTTAACCTTGTGTACATATCCGCTACTCTCTCATTCTTCCCCATCTTGAAGTTCTCAAGAAGACCACCAAGCATGTAGACTTTGGCCTCGTTGACTTGCTCGGTCCCTTCATAGGTGACGCACAACTTGTGCCATATCTCATGCGCCGTGTCCCAAGAAGAGATCCGTTTGAACTTGGATGGTGTAAGGGCGGCGTAGATGATGCTCACGACTTTGGCATTGAGTTGAGTACACTTCATCTCAGCTTCCGTCCATGTGGTGATGTCCCCTTTTGGATCTTCATACTTGAGATGGACAATCTTCCACATTTCGTAGCTCACCCCTTGGAGATAGAATTGCATTCTCCTCTTCCAATATAAGAAGTTTTTGCTGTCAAAGACTGGGGGTCTCATGGAGAAGCTTCCTTCAAGGTTGAGTGACCCAAGAGCCAAATCACCCATCTTCTCCTACTTGTTGAAGTAGCTTGGAGAAGACCTGCTCTGATACCACTTGTTGGATCAATGGGCTCTAGAGGGGGGTGAATAGAGCTACACACACTTCATAAAATCAATTAGACCACCAATTTAATCGTAGTGCAAAAACTAAAGCAATCATCAATTTGATGTCCTATTCTAGCATACAAAGCAAGGATAAGAGATAATGAATAGCATGCACTTGGACATGTGGTTTAGAGTGGTTCCACATCCTAAACTTAGGAACGATGTCAGTCCACTACCTAGAGTTGGTTAGACTCTAGGATTTGAAACTTGGTTCTCTTATATATCACTATAAGATTACAAGATACATAAACCACACAACCAAGGGCTTAATTTCTCAAGCTAAGATCTTCTACCTATCCAAGGACTTACCCACAAAGCAAGATTCTTCAGCCTTCTTCAAAGGACTTACCAAAACTTACCTTTGTCTTCAGCCTTGCAGGATTTACCTATCTCACTTGAGCTTTGCCTTGCACCTCTCCTTCACTTGGAGAGTTTCTCCACGATTTCCCTTCACCAAGGGACCTGGAGCAACGAGCTATCTTCACTCTTGAAGACCAACAACACATCTTCCCCTTCACTCGGAGAAGAATAGCAGCAACTCCTCTTTCACTTGGAGAAGTAGCTTCAATCAATCTTCAATGGGATTTGGAGGTAGGAAGAGAGAAAGGAGAGCTTTACATAATACAAAGGATAGCTCTCATACACAGGGACCTAACTCACTCTTAACTAATGAATTTGTCTTGAAGGTAGAGAGAGAAAGGGGCTCAAGGGCTTGGAACACTCTCAACTAAGCTAGAACCAAGTTTGCAATGGAAGAGCAGCTTGGAATGAAGTCCAAGGGGTTATATTTATAGTTGAGGGTGGCCCTTTATGTTGTGGGACACTTGGGTGCAAAACTAGTCATATTTCCTTCAAGAAAATGACTATATTTTTGCCCAAAACAATTCACCAACGATCATATTACTTTTTCTGCAAATTCCGTACAGTGCAATCGGTCGAGTTCTAATGGGTGTAACTCGACCGATCAAGTAGGAGGCAAACCGATGTTCAAATGATCGGTCAAGTTTGTACTGAGGAAACTCGATCGACCATTTCAATTGGAAATGGCCTGCTACCCGATCGGTCGAGTTCTGTGAGTGCACAACTCGACCGATGCAATCTTTAAAAAATCGACCAAGGTTGATCGGTCGAGTTTCAGGCTGGGGAAACTCGACCGACCAAGTGCCTGTAATTGATTTTCTAATTTGCAATAAAAGTGATTAGCACTTGGTGAATTTTGTCCCAAACATTTTTCTCTTCTAAGTTACAAGCCAATTCATCATTACAAGTGATTGCATTGATGTTCTAAGGTAGTTTACATAGAAATCCTAAAATGCACACTTGTAGTCATTTTGGCTTGCACTTGGCCCATTCTAGGGCTTGTATATATGATCCTTTTCATGTACCTAATGCCTACAAACAATCTTAAACACACATATTAGATACATATGAATGGAATGGTTAAGTCATTATCAAAATATAGGTAATGTATAACCTCTAGGTCAACAACGAGGAGGCAAGAATCCTTCAATAGGTGGCGAACAACAACAGCAGCAACAGGAACAACAGTGAATTCTCAGGTGGAGACACTGGCTGATATGTCTTATATAGATGTACATAGAGTCCTATGTGTCGTCTCTATACTCTCAGGTCCTCCGAGTAGTAGTTAATACTTTCGAGATTTCGGCTTAGTTCCTCGAGATTTCATACTGCCTGTGTTGAGTTTAACAGAGCAGTTGATGCATGTAATCCTGAGAAAAAGATGATACATGACATGTACTTGTGAACCAGTATGTAATTAAGTTACTCCAGTTCTTTATGAAATAGTTTTCCTATGTGTGGACCTCTTTGTAAAATGGTTTTAATTTTTAGTGATTTTTGGTAATCCACTGCTTAGTGATCGCTTCCGCTTAGCTAATAATGTTTTATTCGAACGATGCATCACACTTGTCTTCATCCTCGGCCTTCTGATCCACTAAACTGGGGTCCTCGTTATTTCTTCTTGGACACTGCTGCCTAAAATGTCATGTCTGTCTACATTTATGGCAAGCTCGACCTTCACTTGATGACCATTGCATTGGTGTACTATATTGTGGTTGAACTGGTGTTACCAAAAGCTTTGGTTGTTTAGTACCACCAATCCATTTCTCCTGTGACTGTGTAGGCCTCCTTTTGAGGTTTGCCTCATGTTTCTTTGTCACAAACCTTTCTATCCTCCGAATTGACTCCTCAAATATGGCGAATCTCTCTCTACTTTCTAACGCAGCTCCCGTGATAGACACCTCAACATTCAGTCCTTTCTCAAAATGTTGAATCTTCTCCTGCTCAGTAGCAACCATTTGAGGACAAAACCGCAAAAGTTCCATAAACCTAGCCATTCATTTATTGACATGGTTCCCTTCCGAACCTTCTCAAACTGTGAGATCTTTTCATCTAAGTATGTTCTTGGAAAATACTTATTGACGAATTATTGATGAAATTCCTCCCAACCAACCTCTTCATCATTCCTTTTTACTTCTTCTATAGCCCACCAATGGCTAGTACTACCCTTCAAAAGGTATATAGCATGTTTGACTTTATCAACATCTGGGATACTAAGGATCTTAAAAGCCTTTTCTAACTCAGTGAGCCATAGATCAACATCTGCTGGGTCAGTTGTCCCAGCATATTCTATACCTTCTCCAAGATGTAGTCATTCAAAAGTCTTACCAGACCCATGTCCCTCATTGGGAGTTGGTGCCCTAGGTGCTGGTGCTGGCATTTGGTCTGCCATATGCATCATTGTGGTCATAACTTGCACAAAAAGAACATGAAAGGTTGGGTTTTTGATCATAGCTTCATCAAAATGGGGATTCTCAAGCACTGATTCCTCTCTTTCCAGATCCCTTGCACCTCCTACAGGTGCAACAACATTGCTTTTAGCGACATGATCCTCGTGTTCTCCAGACATCTTTAAGCTATATCCCTCCTTCTGCATAAGCAAAAATCACTATAAGATATAATGGAGAATACTAGAATAGACTCAACACCTTAGTCCTATGTCTCTGTAGACTCAGCGAACCTTAGGCTGTGATACCAAACTTGTAATGACCGCCACCAAACCAATAGCCAAATCATTACTAATCATGCAGAATAATCATAAGCAACGGATTAACAAAAATCACAAAAAATTAAAACCATTTTGCAAAGAGATCCATTTCCAGGAAAACTCTTTAGGGAAGAACCAAAACCTTATATACATCATTGTTCACATTGTACAAACACTGTACCATCTCTTCTCGAGGATAACATATAACAGTTGCTTTTTCAAAACATATACTGAAGCAACATAAAACCTTAAGGCATACTAGCCAAAACCTTAGATTGTTCATAAAACCATCACATACTAAATCTGAGGACCTGAGAGTACAGAGATGACACATATGACTTCTATTTACAAGACACGACAGACAATACACTCAACCTGAGCTATTACTGCTGTCCCTACTGCTGTTGTTCTCCTTCTGCAGAATGGTCTCAACCCCCCCTCGTGCACGTCCACCTAAAAAAATGTGGATCCCACGGGGTGAGACAATCATCCCAGCGAGAGATATAACTCTCCACCAACAATATTATTATCATAGTTAAATAGTATTAAATTGAGCAGAGGATAAGCAGTTTAGAACATTCTCATATTTTAAAGCATTACAACTATCTATGATAGAGCAGTAAATCATCTATTCACTTTATAAGGAATATGAAGAACATGTATATCATTTACCCATCATACTGTATCAACATCTCAAGCTTATCCTGTGATACTCATTATCATGGTATCTCATCCATGAATCATTCTCATTTCTATCTGTTGGCCTCAGCCAATCTGCTAGCCAGTTATTGAATTATACCAGTAGTGTGAATATACATCATCATATTTTGTCCAAGTATTGGCTTTGCCAATCCTGTGAGGTTATTCTAGGCATTGGACTATTCCAATCCTGTGCAACTATTCCAGGTATTGGACTATGACGATCATGTGCAAATATTCTAGGTATTGGACTATGCCAATCTTGTGCAATTATTGCAGGCATTGGGTTCTTACCAATCATGTGCAATTATTCCAGATATTGGGTTATTACCAATCCTATGTAATTATTCTAGGTATTGGGTTATGGCCAATCCTGTGACATTATTCCAGGCATTGGGTTATTACTAATCCTGTGTAATTATTCTAGGTATTGGGTTATGACCTATCCTTTGACATTATTCTAGGCATTGGGTTATTACCAATCCTGTGCAATTATTCTAGGTATTGTGTTATGACCAATCCTGTGCAATTATTCCAAGTATTGGGTTATGACCAATCCAATGACATTATTCCAGGCATTGTGTTATGACCAATCCTATGCAATTATTCCAGGTACTGGTGAAACGACCATTCTCAAACCGACAAACAAATCATTATTAATTAAGTGGAATGACCATAAACAACAGATTAACAAAAGCGCAAAATTTTAAAACCATTTTGCACATAGGTCCATTTTTCAGAAAGCTCTTACATAAAGAACCAAAACTATATACACATGGTTCACATTACACATTTAGTATTCTGCCTCTTCTTGAGGATAACAATTATTAGCTGCTTTGCTTGATTACACACAGTAAAACATAAAATCCTCGAGATAAGCAAACCCAAAATCTTGATTCGTTCGTGAAAAACAATAAGACTATCTCCCAAGGACTTGAGAGTACAGAGACGACACATAGGACTTCTATCTATAGGACATTACAGACAACATACTCAACTTGAGATACAACTATGATCCTTGTGGATACGATCCTTCTTCGGTATCCCGTTTCTTAGTCTCTCGTCCGCTTTTCACCTAAATTTTTTTTGGTTCCCATTGGTTGAGACTATTGTCCCAACAAGATATATAACTCTTTGCCAACAATATTAATATCACAGAAAATAATAAAAATTGAACTGTAGATATTCTATTTATTTGATAGATATATCTTCAAGTACCAAGCAAGGATATTAATAATAGATCTACAATTCATCTTTTGCTTGAAAAGGAATATAAAGAACATGTATAACATCTATCTAACAAAATGTATAAAAGTAGTAAGTCATCAACCAATGTTTCCGTATTTGATCCTTAAACGAATATACTATGCATCCGATTACATGTTCACATTTGTACTTATGCCCAGAGAAGATGAAATATACCTTTCATACTCCAACCAACCACTAGTAAGTCGAAGTCAGTACCATACAAGGTCAATGGCAGAACCGACTGTCAAGACCTCTTCTTTCTTACTCAACTCAATAACACTTAGGTAACACTTAGGTTTAGCATGACATCTTGTGTCTGCTGGAATTAGCTATGCTGGGGTATAGCAACATCCTCGCTATAGAGTTACTGCTGTAGCATGTACCCTCTTCGGGAGAAGACCACTTATCTTTCCTGGATTATCAAGATGACCACTGAGCGATCTTGTGTTGATTTTTTTAGGAAGTACACTGAGCAACCTGATGTATTTAGGGAGTCCACTAAGCACCCTTATTTTAGTTTTGGAGTCCACTGAGAACCCATATATTATCACATATTCAAGAAAATATGTGTTCCAAGTAAAACTCATTTCACCATTCAGCAATTGCTGATACTGGATGGATCTATGGTATGGGCAACTACATGATAATATTCATCTTGCTTAATTAAGTGTATTATTATATCTTTTAGCATCAATCAAGTTACAAATAAGATTAACAACAATTATTATAAAGAAAGGCATAAAAGCATTCATTAGACACGTTCATATTCACTAAGTCACATAGCTCACTTAGAATCTCAACCTCTTGTCATCATCTCTCTTGGGTATTCAACCCTTCATTCATCACCGAGCATTGTCACCACTTAGCAGATGATCATTAAATCAAGGTCATCAAACCCAGATACTTATTCACATAGTCCACCTCGCTCATTGGATTTGTATCACATAATCACATAGCTCTTACTTGACCATGCTTATTGCATTAAGATATTTGCATGATTATTATATCATGTTATCAACAATTTCAACATATGTCTTTAACCATTAATTACTAAGGAACACATCCTTCTATTGAATTATGGTTATATTCAATCAAATAGGGTTTCAAGATCTCATTATCATCATGATTACTGGGTCTATGTATTCAGACCCCTAGACCCCCACATAGTGTTAACACCTTTGTAACAAGTAACTAATATCTCTAGGTTCTCTGATCCAGGTATTCTTCTTTACTTACTATATAAGCATTTCACACAACTCACATAGTTCATAAAACATCTCGTCACCTCATTTCTAGGCAACAACTTATTTTTTTAAAACATTAGTCTACTTATTAGACATGTATTCCACACAACTTACAAGACTCATCTAAGTCTATCAATATAGGACGTCTTAGCTCATATCTTGCGATATTCATCATTTCATGATTCAGAGATAGTGTACACTTTACGATGAAAGACCTCTTATAATATCATTGTTCAATCTTACCCATGCTTAGGGTTAGGATTATTTATATCATCTCTCTATGATATAAGAAAGTGCATCCCTCTCATTGTTAGGGTTTAACCAATTATACTTGTACAAGCATACCATCACCCTTCATTAGGGTTATATTTCTCTTTTATTACCAATTAGGGATTCAAGATCATAATATCTAGAATCAAACCGTAATTCATACTCCACTCATCATAGGAGCATCAACACTTGCTTCCCTACATATTTACCACCCATGTTAAAGTGTTTCTCTCTTATCCTTAATAGGATATATATTGCATATTATTTAATTCACCTCTTAAGGTCTGTTACCTTAACATCACTAAACTTAATCACTTAGCATACATCACTTAGATATTTTTAATTGATTAAAGCATGTCTACCATATAGGGTAGCATGATCAATGATACTTGTTCTGTTATGCTTGAGAATGCATGTATCATCATAACGAATAATTATTTCATTATGTGGAGAAATCACACCATCATAACGGGCTTAGGGCATATCCCTTATCATCAAATCATGTAGTCATGTTGAGTTAAGGTATGCTAAGTACATACTTATCTTTCAAGTCTTAGATTCTCTCTCATCCTTACTAGGATATAAATTTCTTAGTTCAAACCTTAAGGTCTAAACCTTATCAATATCAAATAATTTAAGCTCATTGTATCTCACTATTACATTAATCATACTCATCACTTAGTCAATCTTAATAATTGACGATATGCCTACCATATCAAGTAGTATGATTGATAATGTCATTCATATATCATCTTGTCAAATATTCAATTTGATCATGTGGTATAACCACATCCTCATATCGGGTAATAGGTATATCCCCTATTACCATATCATGCACCCACCTAGGGTTACCTTATCGTGCACTCACCTAGGGTTACCATATCATGTACCCACCTAGGATTACCATATCGTGTACCCACCTAGGGTTACCATATCGTGTACCCACCTAGGGTTACTATATCGTGCACCATCAAAGCTACCATATTGTGCACCATCAAAGGTACCATATCCTGCACCATCAAAGGTACCATATCATACACCATCGAAGGTACCATATCGTGCACCATCAAAGGTACCATATTGGCCATGCATGTTAGCCATCATATCAGTCTTGCATGTTGGGCAACCATCAAAGCTAGAAATGGATACCAGTGGAAATATGTTTGCTGTTCTAGAACAAGCTGAAGAAGGCGAGTTGGAGGGGGGGGACCACCAATAGAAGCAGAAGTCCGAGACAGACGAGGACTGCAACAAAGAAGAATAGAAACAACGCTCGCTCTGGAGGAGGAGGGGGCACAACCAAGTTTTAATGTCCCTCCACGTCTGGAATGTGCGAGGAGCGGCATTGAAGGGAAGCCAAAAGGAACTTAGACGAGTTATAGTGAAGGAGGGTGTGTCTCTTGTTGTTGTGCTGGAGACCAGAATAAGAAGGGAGGTCAGTGAAAGGGTGGCTACCTTGTTCCCTGAAGGTTGGAGGGCTAGATCTAATTTGGAGGATGTAGATGGAGGAAGGATTGCCATTGGGTGGAATCCAGATGTGTGGGAGGTTGACCCTATCAGCTCTGATGATCAGGTCATAACTGTGTCTTGCTATAATGAAGGTGGTTTCACCTTTGTGCTTTCCGGGGTGTACGGTGAAAGATTGGAATCTGACAGAAGAAGGCTATGGGAGAATATTAAAGAGACGGCACAGGAAGAGATACCTTGGTTAGCAATAGGAGAATTTAATAATGTTAGAAGGGCAGATGAGAAAAAAGGAGGTCGCAGAGTCCCAGAGAGGGTAATGGCGGCTTTCAATGACACATTGGATGTAGCTGGGCTGATTAAACTCAGTAAGATTGGGGGAGGCACTACCTGGTCTAATAAGCAAGATGGTAATAGGAGAATTGCTAGTGATATCGACAAAGGGTTGGTTAATGAAGCCTGGCTGAGTGTGTGTCCGAACTCAGTGATAAAGCTTGAAGATGACCCTTTGAGTGATCATGATCTGATGAGGATTGACCTGATCAAAAAGCCTTATATTCCTAGGCCGTTCCGCTTTTCCAACTGGTGGACGAGTTGGAGTGGTTTTAAAGAGGTGGTTGCTTCTTCCTGGGCCATCCAGGTGGAAGGTAACCCAATGTACACTACGATAAAGAAGCTACAAAATACTAAGAAGTGCATTAAGAAATGGACGAAGGAGAAGGTAAACCTAAAAAACCTCCTGGAAGATGCAGTGAAGGAGTATGACAAGGCAAAAGCTGACATTCACATAGACCCGCTTAATTATGATAAACAACAAAAAGAGAAAAAGACTGAAGAAAGGCTGAGTAATCTGAAAAAATCTGAGGAAGTCCAGTTTTGGCAGAGAAGTCGAATGAATTGGATTAGGGATGGGGATAGAAACACGAGAACCTACCATGCTATGGTGAAAGAGAAGGAGCTAAGGGAGACTATCCATGAATTGATAAATGAGGATGGTGAACCGTTGAATACTAGAGAAGAGATAGCTTTAAATGCTATCAACCACTTCAGTTCCTTGTTCAATAAAGGTGACAACCACAGGGATAATTATGATGAACTCCTTCCTAATAGAAGGGTCACAGAAGCAATGAATACTGCTTTGTGCCGTCATGCTGATGACGAAGAGATTAGACAGACTGTGTTCTCTATCAACCCAGCTAAGGCCCCGGGGACGGATGGCTTTAATGGCAAATTTTACCAAAGTATGTGGAGCATTATAAAAAAGGATATATGTGACGCAGTGAGATGGGTTATGACTGGGCACAACATGGTCAGAGCTGCCAACCATACATTTATCAAACTCATACCAAAAAAGAAAGACAGCAGCAACATTAATGACTTCAGGCCTATAGCATGTGGTAATGTCCTCTACAAAGTGGTGACGAAGCTTCTAACAGGTAGGCTCAAGGGAATTTTGCCTGGAATCATTTCTAAAGAACAGAGTGCATTCATAAACGGGAGGAGGATTGCTGACAACACCCTGCTTGCTGCTGAATTCCTCACAGGGTTCAGGGTCAAGAGGGCCAGTGCCAAGGCTGTGATCAAAATTGACCTTAACAAGGCCTATGACCATGTCAGGTGGACACCTCTGTGGGAAATCCTTAAAGCTATGGGGTTTGCAAATGGTTTCATGAATATTCTGAAGCAGTGTGTCGAAACTACTTCCTACTCTATCCTAATTAACGGTGGCCCTGTTGGGATGTTCAGAGCTACAAATGGGCTCTGACAAGGAGACCCTCTATCACCTTTGTTGTTTACTGTGGTCATGGAAGGACTGACGACGATGATTAATGAAGCTGAAAGAAAGGGGATCATTAGACCGTTCACCATCAGAAGCATTAAAGTTAAGACCCACCTTGTCTTTGCGGATGATATTTTGCTTTTCTCAGTGGGACATGGCAATAGATTGAAAGAATACAAAAAAGTTCTGATCAGGTTTGGGAACCTCACGGGGCTTTATATTAGCGAAATCAAATCCATGATCTTTTTATCTAAATCCTGTGATACGCGTAGAGGCAGACTGAAACATGCTTCTGGTCTGAACATAGGTTGCTTCCTGGATAAATACTTGGGAGCACCTATAGCAGGTGGAAAAGGAGTTGTAAGGGATTTCTGTGAGTGCCTCAATGAGATGAGACAGAAAATTGATAGCTGGAGTGGAGTGAAGATGTCATTTGCTGGTAGATTGGTACTGGTTAGAGCGGTTCTGCAAAGCAAAATTCGTTTTTGGGCTGATGTTTGTGAAATTCCAAATCCGATTGTGGAAGCCATGAGGAAAGTGACTGCAAATTTTGTGTGGGGAGGAAAAGGACATTGTATAGCCTGGGATGTTATCACCCAACCTTTTAGCAGTGGGGACTAAATATCCAGCACCCAATGAAGATGAAGGATAGGTGCCAGATAAGGAGAATGGACAAATTTCTTACTGATAAGACCAATATATGGTCTATGTGGATGACTAAAAGATATGGGTCCACCTCGGTTCTGGTTGATAGATCTGCCTCAAAGGTATGGACAGGGATGTGCAAGCAATGGAGCAAAACTCATATGCAATACAAAATTGAAAATGGTCTCTTCTCACTGGTTGATACGGGTAGAAAACCGTGGATCATCTATGAAGCCAGTACAGACGTTCCCTGGACCAGAATGGTATGGAACACTTTCCATAATCCTAAATGGAGTGTAACCTTGTATAGGGCGATCCTTAACAAGTTACCTACAAAGGATAGATTGATAAGATGGGGGTTGGAGGTAGACCCCAAATGCCAGTTGTGCAGATTGGAGGATGAGAACCATGATCATCTATTCAATTCTTGTAAGTACTCCAAATTTATTTAGGAACTTATATGTCTGAAGAATACTTGGGGCAACAATGATCAAGCAAACCTCTGCCTTAAAGCAAACTGGCTGGAGGGATTTACAAATAGTAAAGCAAAGAGGGGCTACGCTGGGCTGTGTCTATCATGTTTTTGCTATTGTATATGGGAAGAACGGAATAGTAGAATTCACAGTAGAATTTGTAAAGATGAAGGTACTCTGGTTAAGAGTATTACGTCCAGCATTTGTAATATGCTGAGGGCCAAAAAAGGCCTTGCCGTTGGGCTAACCAACAGAGAAAAATCATACTGGGGATTTTTGTAGAGTGCCCCTTGTATACGTTTGAAGTTTGTAATGGTTTCCTTTAGCGAGGGACCTTTTCACAATATATTTACCTATTTCCAAAAAAAAATGTTGGGCACCCATCCTCATTCCAGGGTTTTACACATATCAGACATAAGGTTTTGTTTCACCTTTGTACTAAGTAAAAGTTATAGATATGGGTCATTCATATCGACCATAAGACCTACTATGACTTACCTACATATCAGGCAAGTCTTCATATTGGGTCCCATATCGTCTTTCCCAAATCTTCAACCCATGTCGGGTTGCAAGGTCTTCAACCCATATCGGGTTGAACAAGAGTAATCGACTCATATCAGGTAACTAATGATGATGTCATCATCATCAACCCCAAGATCACTAATCTTATTCAAAACTATGGATAACAATCCTAATTACATATTGGAACTCATGATTATATCAATTGATCATAAGAAACCCTAATTTGCAAATAATCAACAAATTGAATAATTATTGAAGAAGGATAATAATATTGAAGGGTCTGAGTTATATAACCCACCTCTTATGAGCTTCGAAGCTTCAAGCCTCACTTACTCACGTTCCAAGGATGAGGATGGACCTTCTCCATGCTCCAAGACTTGGGCTCCAAGCTCTTGCACAATATCCTTCATCTTGGGCGATATCACCTTAATTGGTTGCTTCAACCTTCCTTGTCCAATATCTCTCTTCTTTGGTCAATATCACTCAACCCTCTTCACCATAGGCAACATAAGAAGTGGCACGATACAAGAGAAAGGGCACTTGCTAGATCCAAAAATCTTGCCAACAAATGAAGGTCAAGGTATTTATACTTGAGGTTCATTGAAAAGAGAGTCATAGGTGCCACTTGCTTAAGGTGCTTCATGCCACCTAGCCATGTAAGGCCGACACATGCTCTAGAATGCATGCCTCTATTATTTTCCATGAAAAAAGGATAAAGAAAAGATAAAGGGGCGGCCCTTGATTGCCTTGTAGGGCAAGCTCTCTTCCACTAACTTATTATTATTATTATTATATTCCACTCCAACATTTCCAAGGCAAAGCAAATCGATGCCTTATTCTCCCTTGAAGTGCCTTACCCGTCATGGGCCAAACCAAGGCTCCACAAAATCATTAGGATGCCCTCCTTATGGCTCTATGGCCGATAGTGGCTCCTTTCCTTAGTCCTCAATCAATATGGCTCATATGTATGACTTCAACTTATGCCTTTTCCTATTTTCTTCATTATTAAGAGTACTAACACTCCAAGATGCTTCAAACATATTGCCTCCTTCTTTCTCTTTCCTTTTGGTAACACTAAGTAAGAGTAGAAACAATGTAGAGGTGGTAAATTACACATTAGAACTACAGTTTGTACATATTGCAATTTGTACTACAATGGATGTACCAAGCACTTAGCATTTTACACAAGTTCTCACTTAGGGTTTAGGCTTTGCACAAGCCACCACTTAGCATCATATTCTCTTCATAACATATAAAACACTTATAATATATTCAACATTTAACATTTGCAACATGACCCTTATCTTGGGTAAACTATACTTTTCACTTAGATTATAATTTAGTGCACACATAGTTTGCATATAAGCTAAATTTTGAGAATAAACTTCACAAAGGCCTTAATTGCTTTTACCAAAAGATAAGAACAAATTGTAAGCAACTTACTTAAGAAAAAATCTAGGGTTAGGACGTAACCCAGGTCAGGGGTGTTACAATTGGGTTATGACCAATCTTGTGACATTATTCTAGGCATTGGGTTATTACCAATCCTGTGCAATTATTCCAGGTATTGGGTTACGACCAATCCTATGCAATTATTCTAGGTATTGAGTTATGACCAATCCTGTGACATTATTCCAAGCATTGGGTTATGACCAATCCTGTGCAATTATTCCAGGTATTGGGTTATGACCAATCCTGTGACATTATTCTAGGCGTTGGGTTATTACCAATCCTGTGCAGTTAT
This sequence comes from Alisma plantago-aquatica, assembly GCA_963693085.1. NCBI lineage: Eukaryota > Viridiplantae > Streptophyta > Magnoliopsida > Alismatales > Alismataceae > Alisma > Alisma plantago-aquatica. The sequence continues at coordinate 973,805,417 of OY856413.1, read as the reverse complement.
TCCAGGTATCAGGTTATGACCAATCCTGTGCAATTATTCCAGGTATTGGACTTATGCCAATCATGTGCATCTATTCCAGGTATTGGACAATGCCAATCCTGTGCATCTATTCAAGTATTAGACTATGCCAATCATGTGCATCTATTCCAAGTATTGGACTATGCCAATCCCGTGCATTTCATCACTGAATACCACATCACCTTTACTAGGCATTATACCTTGGTCAAGCCATCATACTTAATCACATCCTTTATATAAGACAAGTATTCCTCTTATCTCCTTTAAGCATATTCAAAACATTATAGCCCTTATTTGTCTATAAGCATAAAGCATGTATGATCAAGATTTCATTATTATTAATGTATCCATTTATTATTATTATGTCACTAAGTTTCCATTTCCTAGTTTATTTTGAACATTATCATTTCTTACATGAGACTTTTATAAACATCTTGTTACCTCTCACTAGGTAACAACTAAACACATGGCTCACAAGGCCCATTAAACATCTTGTTACCTCTCACTAGGAAACAACTAACCACATGGCTCACAAGGCCCATTAAACATCTTGTTACCTCTCACTAGGTAACAACTAACCACATGGATCACAAGGCCCATTAAACATCTTGTTACCTCTCAGTTGGAAACAACTAATCACATGGCTCACAAGGCCCATTAAACATATTGTTACCTCTCACTAGGTAACAACTAACCTCATGGCTCACAAGGCCCATTAAACATCTTGTTACCTCTCACTAGGCAACAACTAATCACATGGCTCACAAGGCCCATATAATTGATATTATATAAAACATCATAGCACATACTTATCGATGCTCATTATCTCATGCTATCAACATGGTTTCAATATGGTTAAGGATTCCCCTTTATTAACCAATTGTATTTTCAAATCACATCATTACCCTTCATTAGGGTGAAGGTTTCCCCTTTTAAGCTAACTAGGGTTTTCAAGTACATTCATCAAGAATCACAACCCTAATTCAGATTCCACACATATTAGGAGTATTAATGTATGCTCATTTCATGATTATCACAGAAGTATGAGTTTCTCTCTCATCCTCACTAGGATGTCGATGATCTCATACTTTATTAAGTTGGCTCAACCTTTCCTTCAAGGTACATTAGCCTACTTAATAAATATTCATTAAACTCCATACCTCTTAAGTTATGACTTGATGTAAGACACTTCATGTGTTACTCCATCAAGTACATTACATCTAAGGTGCTTTCTTTCATATGGGTTTTGAGGTGCTTTCCCCATATCGGGTATGAGGTGTGTGCGTGCTAACCATATCACCCTTAAGGTGTATGTGTGCTTACCATATCGGGTATGAGGTGTATACTTGCTTCCATCTCACTTTAGAGGTGTATGTGTGTTTACCATATCACCCGTGAGGTGTATGTGTGATTCACACCATACCGGGCAAAGATGTGTGTGTATGCTTTACACCATATCGGGCAAAGAGGTGTGTGTGCTTCACACCATATCAGGCAAAGAGGTGTGTGTGTGCTTCACACCATATCGGGAAAAGAGGTGTGTGTGTGCTTCACACCATATCAGGTAAAGAGGTGTGTGTGTGTGCTTCACACCATATCAGGCAAAGAGGTGTGTGTGTGTGCTTCACACCATATCGGGCAAAGAGGTGTGTGTGTGCTTCACACGATATTGTTTCTAAGGGGTATTTTTGACCTCATATCGTGCACGAGATGTATACTACATCACGATATTGTTCAAGGAAGTATAAACGCATATCCATATCATTTTAGTGGTGTAGGTGCATCACCATATCGGGTTAGAGGTGCTTGCTTATGTGCTTGAACCCGATATCACTTTATAAGGTGATACCATCATATTCAAGCTCTAGACCTTTGTTCTACTTGTTCTAGTTCATGGAAAACAATCCTAAGTTACTACTAGATCTCATGGATTCATCAATTATGCAATAAAATTCTATTTGAAAGTAAATCATTTAGCTAAGGCAAGATTGATGATAAATAATAACATAATTGAGTTCAAGTTATATAACTCGCCTCACGAGAAACTTCCAAGATCCAAGCTCCAAAGATTAACGTTACCAAGGTTGAAGGTGAGCTTCTCAAATTTCCAAGACTTGAGCTCTTCAGCCCTATGCATGATACCTCACCACTTGTGGCCGATATCCCTCACTTATGACCGATATCCCTCACTTGGCCGATATCACTTTGCAATGGGCGATATCACTTTGCTATGGGTGATACCAAAGCTCTATGCATGATAATACTTCACCCTTGCACGATATCTAGACTCTATGCACGATATATAAGAGCAAGGGGGTGATAGATTTCCAAATTCCACTTATGGGTGAAAGGAAGGGTATATATACTTGAGGTTCATGAAAGAGTGTGTATATGAGGTGTCACTATTTCAAGTTACTAGGTGCCACGTGTCCATGCATGGTTGACACACTTAATTTCATGCACTCATATTTATATTGACATGCAAAAAACTAGAGGATAATCTAGAGATGATATTTCGGCCATTAGTTATCTTGTTTGATAAGATATCTCATATTTATCTCATAAATTAAGCAAACCAATACAACTTTTGCAAGAAGCTTCTAACTCGACATGGATCACCTCCTTGAGGTTATTTTCTCGTCATGGACAAGGAAAAGAGTTCAAAAATCGATATGGTATCCCCTCAATGGCTCTTTGGCCGATAGGCACTCCCATATGGACTCTACAACCTGATACAAGCTCAAATTAGGGTTTCACATACAACACTTTCTTGGTCTTTTCATCACCAAGAGTATCATACTCAAATATGATTCAAACATGGTTCCTCATTATTTCTATCTCCTCTAAATTATACTAGGAGGGAGTAGGGACACTCTAGAGGTGGTAATTTTCATATCAACCCCACATTTTGGGTAATTTACAATTTGTACCAGAATTGGTGCTCAAGGCTAACATTATTCAAACAAGCTCAAACTTGGAATTAAGGATTTCCACAAGCAACCACCTTGCATCATTCTCTCTCTAATGATGCTAAAACACATGAGGCATGTTCAACATATGACATATTGCACTATAACCCCTTATCTTGGGTAAATTGCATTTTGGTCCAAAACAAGAGAACATTGCTCAAACATTATTTAAACATGACCAAACTTGAAACATAAGTTTGTCACCTGATAACAAAACACTTTAGAGGGTTATATATTAAAGTTCTAAGTAACTTATTTAGTCTAAACAAACAGGGTTATCCCTAAACCCAGGTCAGGGTCATTACAATAAATGTCCAAATGTGCTCAAATTTTGTGTGTGAGCTATTCACAAGATGTTTAAGAAGATCAATGGATTAGATTTTTGAAAAAATATTACATCATGAAAAAATACTTGAGTGTATTCTGCTCCAAATACACTCAAGCATAATCTAGCCCGACTCTATCTCTCTCTCTCTCTCTCTATATATATATATATATATATATATATATATCAATACCTACTAGAAATGAAGTAGGATTTGTATGTTCACTTGTTTGATGCAACCTTATTCACCCAATCGGCATAACTAATCAAGTGAAACTCTAATCATGTAGTTGCCCTATGCCAAAGATCCATTCCAGTGTCAGAACTTGCTGGATGGTGAAATGAGTAATTCTTGCTAGAAACTCGGTGCACATATAGTTGAATATGTAGGGGTGTTAGTTAAGGATATATCTTTGCGTCCACAATTGCAGGTTATGGAGGATGACTACGATCATGCCTCATATATTATGATAGTGAAAGGCAGTAGTGGGTACCACTACAGGATGCCTCATATAGAATGGGCATGTGTTACCTGTTCTCTAGCGCCTTGACCTGTACCAAGGCGGGCTAGTTGTTTTCAAGTTGACTATATGTCACTGTTGACAGTTGACTATTATGTCTCTGCATTGTCTCCCACACTGATCATGAGTTGGTGGTGAGATTATGGACTCTGACTCTTCCATAGATCTAGTATGGTACTGATTTCAACTTAGCAGTGGCTAGTTGGATTTGGGTGGTATGACTCAATCCCTCAAGGCTTAATAAAAGATGTAAGAAAAACATGTAGCATATCTGTTTAGGGTTATACATGACACTTCACATTGGATGATAACCCTTGTTTGTTCTCTTTACATAGAGATGATATTTAATGTACTAAAAGGGTAGCATCTATGCTTATACCATGGATATTCTCATGTTATAGATGTGTACATACAATAGCCATGCTTAATTTGATAAATATACTACTAGTGTTGGCTATACTTAATGACATTAGTTATCACATGCTATTAGATATTCTTACATTGCTAGGTATGCCTCTATAATTAGCTATGCTTATACTGGTAATCATGCTTATGCAGATAGTTGTGCTTATGCTATTATCTCTACTTATGATGTAGATCTACCCAACCTATTAAACATGCTAATGTTGTTAGCTATGATTATGCTGCTAGACTTATTCATGATGTTAGAGATGCTATGATACTAATATTGCTTATGATGTTAGTTATGCACATGCTACTGAACTACTTATATTGTTAACAAGATAAAGGATGACTTTCTAGCTAATGATGATAATTATTCTTTGCCCCTCTATGTACATTGATAATCATCACTCAATTCTTAGTCTATATATTGTACATGTTTAATCTACTTAAACTGTCAAATTGATTAACCTACGGTAATCAATAAGCGGTGTCAAGAGTTGCATCTCTCATTGGGACATGGGTCTCACCCCGTGGGTGACCACATCTTTTTAGGTGATCGAAAATAGCAGCAAAAAACCGAAGGCAGTGAGGAGGAGCTACGGTGATGGACCTTAGAGATGGTCATTTAGTTGTCTAGTGTGTCCTAGAGTCGTCCCTGTACTCTCAGGTCCGGGCGGGAAAGTTTGTATATGATGTTTCAATCAAATCAAGTATTTTCTAGCATGTAGATGCTTTTTTATGTGGCATATATGGATAATGTTCTCCTATGTATATATGTTGAGGCTAAGGCCATGGAACAAATTGTAACAGATTATTGGCATGGTATGAATACAAGAAAGATGTTGAGCTTCAATGCAAATATTTCTGAGCATGTGGTGATGTTGAAATCAGTTTTAATTTACCCTCTTTTTTGGATATGTGTTTAATTAATGATCGACCATGTTTAGTGTTTTGAGTAATCTCATTTAGTATGACAAGTTCTCACAAGTTGGTATCATATCCCTAGGTTCGATGAGTCTACATGGACACTAGGATATAGGATTAGGATGATGTCTAAGTAAGGAACATGACATGAAAACATGATGCATACTGCCTAATCTCAGTATTTGGATGCCCTGGCCAAGTATTTAATTATGGAAGAAAAGGTAAGTATGGAACTCTTAGATTGTTATCTCTCTAATTACTTTGATAAAGTAGTCATTTTGAAACAATCTAAAGAGCATAAAAAATCAGAGATCATCATGTAAATATCTCAATCTTACTCTAAATAAGATGAGAATTGTATCATAATCTATCAAAACTTGAATGTTTGGTGAATGTAAGAGAAAGATATGATACCATTAAACCTAAATCTGAATACAAATCGGAAAAAGAAGAGTTTTTGAAGTTGCAATTCAAGAAGATAATAAAGTAAAAGATGGATAAATCTGTGCTAATGAAATGAGTCAAGGTATAAAATCCACATGAAAAGAAGAGAACTCCCGAGATAATTGTGATATGAGAAGATGAATAAGAACAATGATACATGAATAAAGTGGAACCTGAGTTAATCTCAAGCCAACATATGCATGTAAAAAAGTATTAAAGTAAAATCTTCAAAACATGTGAAAGAAATTAAGGGAGATGATCCCTATTTAATGAAGAAAATGTGAAATATGATGATCTACCTCTTAATAAATGGATGAAAAACATGATAAAACAAGAGGACATGTACAAGAATGATGGAAAATTAATGAGAAAAGAGCAATACGATACAATAATCTTAACAATTCTTATGCTGATGGCAAGGAACCCAAGCTAAAAATGGTTAAATGACACATAAAAAGTTGTAACCTCTTGATGAAGATATAATGTATAACCCTTTCCTAGTAACCTTTGGACATTGCTGTTGGGTTGTGGGGAGTATGTTTCCTTTGTATTTCTCCCTTCTGGGGAAGCATCTTGCAAGTGGATCTTATGCCACTTGGTATACATGGATTCATTGTAATCCTAGAAGTGGATACCTTGATATAGTACATGGATGATATGGAATATGACTCCAAAATCATGATGTTTGTGATGAGTATGCTTTTTGAGCCTTCCAAGACTTAGGAAGATTCCTCCTATATGTTCATAATGTTGAGGAAGTGGAGGATATCAGGATGTGAGTTCCTCTTGGCACATGTGGTGGATACTAATGTGATGAATCCTAGTATATAGGGTGTACCAATAGTACATGAGTTTGAAAATGTGTATCAGAATAGCTTTATAATGTTCCTCTCCCTTAGAGTGAGAGAGTTGGCGTTGAGATCCTTCAAGTATTGTTGGAAAAAGGAGAGTGATTATTTGATGTTGTATATGGGCTTTTAACAATTGGGCAAGACCACTGCCAAGGATAGATGGTTAGTTGACCAGTCAACATGTGCTACAATGTTTCCTCAGATAGACTTGAGATCGGGAGATTAGTGGATAAGACTCAGAGTGGATAACATAATTTGCATGATCATGGTGAGTTTAGGGTTATGTATTTTAAACTAACCAATGCATCAACCATGTTTATGAACTTGAGGAACATAGTGCTCAAGTTGTGTCTTTATGAGTTGTGGCAAGTTTTGAATAGTAATATCTCAATGTAGTTTAGAGATGGTCAACAACAGGATCAACACCTTCACAAAAAACCTTAAGATTGCTCAAGTAGCAATAGCTATGCGTCAAGTTGAGAAAGAGTGAGTTGGGGTCGACTAAAATGTCTTCTTGGGATTACGATATGTCTGCTAAGTATGTTGTGTAAATCCTAGTAAGGTGAAGATAGTGCCATTGTTTCAACCTTACAAGGTTGACTAGGAATGACAAGTGCCGAAATCATCATTTTCTCTAAATGATGAAGAAGAAGTTGACAAGTGTTTAAGTGTTAATGTATCGAGAACAAAGGGATGGATACATTGCCTTTTCTAATGCTTCAAGGAACGATATGGGACACATGCCATGATTGGTAAGAAGCTAGCAAGTATGACTTTTGAGTGATGTGTTGATACAACACATAGAACAGTTTAGGATGACAACTAAAATTTCAAGTTGTGAGTTACTACTAGAGTTGTAGAAGTGGCACAACAATTTTTATGTTCCAGGGTTGAGGGAGTGTCACCCTGGTATAGGACAAGTGATACATGCAATGAAGGATGAGTTGTATGAGGATATTTCTTATGTGAGGATTTCTGTGCTAACCTAAGATGAGACATGTAGGAGTGAGGGAGGAGCACATTAATTCTATGAGAGTGATGAGAGATCACCATGAGGTGGAAGTAATCATGTGGATATTTGTGAATGAGGTGCATAGGAGGCACCCATCTTTACTTGCTTTGGATTTCAGGGGCGAAATCCCTATTAGGGGTTTATGGTTGTGAGACCCTTAACCTTGATTGAATAGTTGAACATGCTTAATTATCATAATTTAGTTCTTTTAACCTTAATATAACCTTGTGATATGTTTTGGTATCATGTGATAATCTTAGGTTTCAGATTTGGTCCAATTTGGACACTATTTGAGCAAGTTATGCAATTTTATGCACATTTTGGACTTTTCTACAATTTATCCAATTCTGAGGTTTTATTTGCAAATTTTCACATGAATTATGATCCTTATATGTTTCCTTATCATGCTTGAGCTTTTTGGGCTGTGGGGCGTCTAGTTGTACCTTGGTTTGGAGGTGTTTCTCTTCAAGGGTATTTTAGGGTTTACTCCCTTTCTTGGAGAACCTTACTTGGTCGAGTTCACACCTAAAGCTAGGGTTATTTACCTTTTTGCCTCAAGTTTTCTTGATTTTTTAAGTCTAATTCTCTTCCTAGAGGCGAGTTTTATAACCCTCTTCACTTTTATTAATTACTACAAGCTTGCTTACTCATGTTCTTGCTTTAAAACAATGATCTAAGCTTAGAGAAGCTATGTGTGCTTAAAGTTTTGATTTTAATGCCGTCCCTTAATTAGTTTCTAGTTCTATGAACCTGAGATTATCTGCACGACCTTCTTAAGTTGGAGGAATACTTATATTAGGTTTACATGGCAACCTTTTGTGCTAAGTACCTATCAGACGATGGCTTATACTTAGTGTTTTTAGGCTGATTTTCAACTTTACATATGAATCGATGGGTGAATTTATATTAGAACCAATGGAGATGCTTTTGTGGAAACTAATTGTGATTTATAATGTTGTCAAACTATGGTAACACCTTATGTCACTTCTACACTCTTTTGGAAGCACAATGATTAATGGTTTAGTGCCCTAAAGATGGTATGAACCATTGACAACTTTTAGTTCAACATCCAATGATGTTCAATGATGGTAGTACTGACCCCATCAATCGATGGTGACATAATATGTCACAAATGATGTTGGTTCAGGTTACCATGGTATATTTGTCTAACCTAAAACACCAATAAACAAAATGTGAATGTTGCTTCATGTAAATCCCTAAACCAATGGTTTCTTGGGTCAATTCAATCAAGGGTTAGTCCTTTACTCCATTTGATGGTTTTAAATAATGGACCCGATCCAATGGTTGAGATTTGATACTTCAACATCCAATAGTTTGGGATGATGCCTATAATGTAATATTTTGGTTCTAATAGAGTGAATTATATAGTTTTCTACATGTGATCAACCTAAGGATATTGTTTGTTGATAATTTATGGCCTACTTTAGATGTATAACCGACGGTAGGTTTTATTCCCACAACTGATGATATCCTTTATGTTATTAAACAAGGGATGTCTAGGGTTATATGGTGATTCTTTCCAGGTCATAATTTGATGGCTTTATAGGTGTTTTGTTCTAGGTGTTTACTTATGTAAACAACCAATTATTTACCTTCTCAACAATCCAATGGTTCTAGGTTGATGCTTGTGGTATAATGGTATTGTTTGAATGATGTTGAAACTGATGGAGATTTTCCCTTATTTATATAGTATTACCTTTTCCCTCCTATGAATATAATTTATAATCACCATAATGAGTTAATGGGTAACCCTAATGAAACATAGCTTGTTACACCTAACACTACTGTAACCAAGTGATGGTGATTGATTATGAACAAACCCCTTGAATGATTAATAGAATCATGGAGTGCTCTCTTATTGTTGTTGAAACCCTAGCATGCTATAATATGCTAGTTGTACCTTGATTTATGCATGGATCCATACTTGAGAATGTTATGTAATGTGATGGTGATTCTTTATTTTATGCATCTATGACCTGATGGGGATGCCATGAGTTAGGATTTGTGTATGAATGTTGAACTATAATTTTAGTGTAACCTATATACTTGAACCTATGCCTAATCCAAATAGATGAGAATGGTTAATCATGCTTAGCTTCTTAGTATGATATGATGAAGGAATATTCTTTCTAATGTTTTTTGAAATCCTAGTATGTTAACCAGTGATTATCATAGTCTCATAATTGAGGCTTTCTTACAAACATGTGCATTATAAGTATAGTGGTGATCAAGCATATTTAGCCTTCTTGTATGTTGATATAATTTAAGGAATACTTTAATGCTAAAACAACCCTGCAATGTTATCATGTGAACATCTTTTAGCTCCTTGAGGTAATATATTATGTTAGGCCTATGTATCACATCCATGGTGATGTCTATTGAGCCTTGTTATAAGGCAAGGATAGATAATAATGAACTTGTAGGGAATAATGTGATGGTCTTAATGACCTTTGGGCATGGTTGAGCCCTGAAAGAGGTGTAATCCTCTTATGTTGACAAGCTCGATACCCTGTGATATTGTTATAAGGATTTATATCTTGTGCTAGTATGATGACAAGTGCAGTCTCATGAATGGAAATGAATAATACCATGCAATGATAAGATTAGGAACAATAAGTTCCATACATTTTATATCTTTTGAAGTTGTTATATATATATCAATGCCTGCTAGAAATGAATTAGGGTTAGTATGTCCTCTTATTTTATTCAACCTTAATTCATCCAATTGACATAACTAATCAATTGAAACTCTAATCATGTAGTTTCCCTGTGACATAGATCCATTCAAGTGTCAAAACTTGCTGGAGGGTGAAATGAGTAATTCTTGCCGGAAACTCGGTGCACATATTGTTGAATATGCGGGGGGTGCAAGTTGAGGATATATCCTTGTGTCAACAATTGTAGGTTATGGAGGATGACTGGGGTCATGCCTCCGATATTGTGATATGTGAAAGGCAGCAGTGGGTACCACTGTAGGATGCCTTAGATAGAACGAGCATGAGTGACTTGTTCTCTAGTGCTGTGACCTGTACCAAGGTAGGCTAGTTGTTTTCAGCTTGACTATATTTTGCTGTTGACAGTTGATGTATATTCTTGGCAGCCCTACATATCATGATTGAAGGAGCCAACTTTTGCATGTTGTATGATTTGCGGCATTCACCACTCCATTTAAAATGAATGCATGAAAATAGAAAATTTAAATATCAGACTCGAGAGAAAAATTGTTCAATGAATGAAGATACAAAAAAAATTCTCTATCAAATAATAGAAACAATATATTACCAAAATTAAAGATAGAAATAAGAGAAAAAATCTAATCTAAAAGAAATTATGAAATCAAAGTAAAATTATGAAACAATCTAAAAAATATAAGAAAAAAGTAAGGTGTTAACAAAACTAAAACTTAAAAAAACAAATTAAAAATAATAATAATAATGAATTAAAATTACAAAACCAAACTAAAATTATAAAAACAAAGTAGAAATAAGAAAATTCCTAACTTTATCTCAATAGACTGAAAATGGAAATGTCTGATCCTCAGTAACAACACCAAAATTTGATGCGTAGGATTATAGCACAAGAAATTCACTTAGGGAAAAGCCCCTAAGTTTTTACCTAATCTAACATACAATAATAACCATCCAAAAGAGAAGGGTCTTATCGTAGTATAATTTTAGGATCAAACCCAGTAGATAGTGCTTTTAAGAATACTTTTAGATATATGGTCTAATTTAGGATAAGTGATTAATAAGGATATATTAGGCTGATGGATGATTAACTAAATTAACAAGTAACAAATAAAATACAACTAACAAAGAAATGATTTTTGCACTATGATAAATTAGCAAGATGACAGGTTTCTCACATTACACACTCATTGATACCTATATTTCAATTGGGGCTAATGAATTTCATATCATTTGGGAGTATGAAATTGACAATAATAGATTTCCCCATAGACTGAGGTCTCGTTACCAATGTGTCCTTGATCCATCACCCAAAGAACTCTTTTTCATGGTCACATCCGACTTTCAACGATACATATTTGTATTCTAATATTAGATTTCAAGGTATTTACATCTAGGTCTCTCACAATCATATAATATATGTAGCTAATATGTAGAGCACATAATCAATCAATCTTAATCAATCCAAAAATCCAAATAGGAAGCAATTTATAATGTGAGAGTACAAGATGCGAGCAACATGGATAACCCCCACATCCCAATAAAAGATAAACTCCCTAATCTTATTCATGATACAAAAATAGAGAGAGAAGAAGAAGCTCATGAATAAAGTATCAATGTAAAGGAGAAGCAAAGTGGTCTCGTCACAACTCCCAAATGACATCAATAGTGTCCGGTCCAGATCTACGACAAAGCACATATTCACATAAAACTAGAGGCTTTCAACTCCTACCTTCCTTGGTGATGGATAGGAATGTTGATGGTAAAATCTAGGTATGAACCCATGCCCTGGACATTCCTCAAGTTCTTTTGTATCTTCCCACAAAATATCAGATCCATCAAAGTTTATTAAGTGACTATGATCAAGAAATTTATGTTACATGAGTTTTGGATGACTGTAGGAATGATTGTCTGATCTAAAATAGTCATCACATTTACTAATTTCATAAATAATTAAATATCCTTACAACCCAACTTGAACCACTCAACTTTAACATTGGATGTGGAATCAAGAGACATTTTCTTGCCAATGTACACTTGAAAATTGGGCAACCCACTTTATGATCAGGCAACCCAATAACCGATAAGGATTTCCATCTACATGTGTATTGGCCAATCTTCCTAGGTGATTGTCTAATCACAAGTGCATAAAAAATATGTAGTTACTGACCAATTGAAGATTAATAATGATCGAACGATCAATGGCACTAGTTTTTGAATCAACTCTCTGTCCATTCTTCTACCTACAAACAAGTCACCCAATTAAAAAGATAATTCAAAGTCATATATCCTAATCATTATGTATCATGCATATACTTGTTTTAAGGCTAACTAAATCTTTCATCCAATGTCTTGTAAATAATCCAATTTTGAGTATTTGTGTGAAAGTTACATCTATTTGAATGACTATTTATACTTTAGTGATCCTCAATTCAATTTTTTGAGTTTGGGATGTACAATCATTGATCATTCTCCTGGAATATTTATAGAGTGATGCTTATTGTTATCTTCTTCTTGTATCGAACTATAAATAAAACACCAAAAATATTTGAAAATTTGAAACAAATTGCACATACTACTCAAAACTCAAATCAAGTACAATATTGAGTAGAATGCAAACAAAATTTGTAAAGATATGTAAAATGCAACTAAAAGCATGATGAATAAATATTCATCAGCTAGCAATCCTATTTATTAATGTAACATGCTAATTGTGTAGAAAGCTACATGATCGTGTTTGTGGCACCGACCCTGTAAGCAACTCTGAGCAAGCATATTCAAGGATCAGGTGGTGCAACTACATTGGGCTCCTTATCTCTCCATATATTATTATGTCAAGCAAGCGCCCCTTTAGAGAAGGATTATCTTCTTTCATTGCCCTTCATCAACTTGTACAAAAGCCAACTCACTTTGTTTATGGATATGATGAGAAAAAGAAGTGCTATATCAAGCTTCAAAGGAATGCACTAGAGACTAAGATCTATGATGACTGTGTCTTTATTAGAAGGATCACTTCACTCGCAATGTGAAAAATGTGTGTGCGGGGAAAATGATGATGATTGACCACATCTTCTTTGGTGGTTGTCCAACATATGCAAAGATTATATTCAAATTTTTCTCCTCCCTTAAGGTGTGCTTCCTCAATCAACACATTGACATGTCTAAATGGGAAGATTGATGGGTCAAATTCAATCTCATAAACACCTCATACCACATCACGGTGATGATATCAATGTCATATATGGATGGGCCAATCAAGGCCATTGGTGTGCTCCCAACAACTTCAACAATGCTTATACATGGCACAAGGATGACATAATAACATATAATTACCGAGATGAAAAATGTCATATTTTTTCTATCACAAACATCGACCACCCCTTTGTCTTCCTTATCTGTCACCTATGGAAGAATACCGTAACACCCCTAACCTGGGTTATGAGGTAACCCTAGATTTTTTTTTGCCTAAGTAAGATAATTAGAATCCTGTCTTAATCTTTTGAAAAGTAATTAAGACTTAAGGAGATCACAAGTTTCAAGTTTGAGCCTGTTTGAGGATTGTTTGTGCTTTATATGATAGTTTTGGTACAAATTGCAATTTACCCAAAATATGGGGATTGATGTGCAAATTACCATCTCTAGAGTATCTCTTATCTTTCTTAACTTATCTAGAATAAAGAGAAAGGAGGGAGAACCTTGTTTGAGTCTTGGTTGAGTGATAACACTCTTGGTGTTGAAAGAACCAAAGAATGTTGAGTATCTTGAACCCTAGATAAGGTTGTGTCGAGTTATGAAGAGTATATGGGAGTTCCTATCAGTTTAGAAACCATAAAGGAGGTCCCATATCGATTTAGTAACTTTTTAGAAGTATTCATATCGGGCTAAGCACCTCAAGTAGGTGAATCCTATCAATTTATATATGCCTTGCAAAAGTTGTATCGGTTTGCACATAAGGTGATATTAGTTTGTGATATCATGTCAAGCAAGATAACCCAATGGCCGATATCTCATCTTTGGATTATCCAAATGAGTTTTACATGATGATATAATTATGGATGCATGGAGTCACCATGCATGGACACATGTCACCTAAGTGCATATGGTGGAGACAGTTCACATACACTCTCTCTCTTGAACCTCAACTATATAACCCTCTCTTTTCACCTACTAGTAAACATTTAGACTCGTATATCATCCCTCCCTTGGTGGACGACCCTAGGAGCTCAAGGATCAAGAGTAAGGTCAAGAATCTTGTCTAAGGTGATGCCATGACCATCTTTAACCTTGGAGAATTTTGTATCTCGGATCATAATTCTTTCTTTCTTTTCTTCTTCACCAAGTTTCTAACTATGATACCTTCTTCTTAATGGAGGTGAAGCTATAGATGAATCTTGGACCTTTGAATAGGTCATCTTCAACCTTGGGAATGTGGAGCTTTGAATCTTGAATATCTAGTGGTGATCTTGAGGTGGGTTATATAACTTGAACTCAAATTTATTGTTATTCACCTTTAATGATTCAATACATGATGATTCCTTTTTAATTTCGACTTTCTTTGGTTGAATAATGATTCTATGAGATCTAATGGATATATGGGGTTGTTGTTCATGAACTAGAGTGTTATTGGATGAAGGATTGCAGCTTGAAGATGATGGAATCTCCCATGCACAAATTGATATTGGTTTAAGCAACTCTAACTGATATGGGGTTATGAGAAGGGAAACTGATACATATGAGTGCCTAACCCGTTACCCATTTGCTACATGTCAAATACAATCATCCTTTCAGTTGTATATCCTGTTACCTAAGACTAAGGATGGCGGCATGCCGATATTTTGAAAGTTGAGTGAAGATATGAAGTCTATAGGGTTAATCTAATATGACTTAACCCTAGCAACCCGACACCAATGCGAAGGGAGACACACTTCTTTGATTCTAAGGCTGACACACCATGTGAAGGTGTAGGAAACACACTCATTGAAGTCATGGCCGACACACCAAGTAGTGGTGAGGCCGGTACCTTGATAGGTGAAAGAAAATAAGGGTGTTGATGATGGCTAACCTAATACTATCAAAACCCTAGAGGCCGATATCACTTGGTGTCAGCTAGGGCGACACAATAGATGATGCTATGGCCGATACACTAGATGATAGTGTGGCCAATACCCTAGAGTATACTATGGTTGACACACAAAGTGATAGGTGGCCGACACACAAAGTGATGGGGTAGCTGATAAACAAAGTGATAGGGAGGCCGATACCATAAAGTGAGGTCAAGATGTTATGCTCAAGTAAGGTGAAAATTGCATGCAAAAATGCAAAGAAGGTGATGCACCAAGGCATGGTGAAGGTGATACACTAAGATATGATTCATGGACAATATCACCTTAAGCACCTCTAAAACGATATCACTTTGATGTGGCATGGGCGATACAAGTGATAAGTGTCATGGGAGACACAAGTGTATATACATACGGTGATACAAGTGATATGCCTTAGGGAGACACAAAGGAAGATGCTTAGGCTGACACAAGTGAAAGTGTCATGGCCGATTCAAGTGTCTAGGCTGACACAAGTGAGAGTGTCTAGGCCGACACAAATGAATGTGTCTAGGCTGAGACAAGGGTTAGTGTGTAGGATGATACACCTTCATGAGTGTAGACCGACACATGATGAATACAATCAATTGATACACTATGAAGTAATGAGATGGATACACTTTTATAATTGTAGTTTGATAAACCCTAAAGAAGGTCAAGCCAATGTAATAAGTATGTTGAAATCAATATCCTATAAGGATGAGAAAGAAACTTATACTACTCATATGAGAAAGTAATACTTCATGTTGATAATCAATTGATGATAATTGATGAGTATGACAATAAAATAAGCTCTTATGATGTGAATTAGGTTTTGGTTGTTAAATATGAACTTGAAAACCCTAATCAACTACAAGGGGAAACCCTAACACTATTTTTTTTGGTGAACCTAGCTCATCGTATTACGTTTTTGAAATTTTTGAAACTGTACAAGTGTGAGGCTTCAAATGAAAGATGCCCAAAAAAAGAAAAATATAAAATAGAAACTCAACAACAAGGAGTCCGTTAGCAAGATAAGTCATCCTTGAAAAAGGCTTTGACATCACTAAAGATGAGTAGCCATAAAATGTGCTCAGCTTTCTCTAAAATCCTATGAACTCTATCATTCCTTTCTTTCTATATCCAATAAAGAATAGAAATGCTAGCAAGCCTACTTTCTTTCTCACAAAATCTACACAGATTAGTAATTGAGTTGGGCCGAGAGAGACCAAAGTGAGAGCAGAAAAACCTCCACACTGTCTTGGCATAACTGCAATTGAAGAACAGATGGACAATGTCTTCTTCCTCACATTTTCATAAGATGCATCTCGATGCCAAACAGATACCAAGGTGCTTAACATAACAAGAAGTCAGGACTATGTCGTGCCCTACTTTCCAGCCAACTAATAGATATCTCTTGGGTCCTTTGGACTCCCAAAGCCATTGGAAAAAAGGAACCATGTTGAAATTTTCTCTCGCTTTATCCAGAATATCTACGAACTTGATTTTAGAAATCCCATCAAAGAGAAAAACATCACCACCTTCCTATGGGGCAGGCAAGGCATCTAAAATAGAATTCATATTAGAATGCAACCTTGTCCTTTCATAAAACCAAGACCGACTCCTAATAAAACATCTGACTTTGGCATCGCTATCAATCCCTAGTTGAATAAAACGTTGAGGACCGAGAGTATCCACCAAAAACTTGGCACCAGGCAGCCAAGGATCGTTCCATACAAAAAGGGAACATCCATTGCCAATTTTAACTTCTATAAGCTTTCTTAACTCCTCTCTTGATAGTAGCAACTTTTTGAAAAACCAATAGAAAGAGTCACTGATGTTTATAGACCATAAGGATGACCTATTTAAGTACTTTTCGTGAACCCACTTAATCCAAATGCTATCATTTTTCATAGCTAGATTCCAACCATTAAGCATCACATAAGCTTTAATAACATCTCTTATGTTTCTTATCCCTAGACCACCTTCATTCTTATGCTTAATAACAGTGCTCCACTTAACAAGATGGTCAATATTTTTGTTTTCAGATTTGCCCCAAATGAAGTCTCTACAGAGCTTATCGATTTCATCACAAATAGCAGAAGGTAAAGGAAATATAGATGTCCAATAAAGATAAGTGGCCGTTAAGGTGGAATGCACCAATTCAAATCTACCAACCATCGACAACTGGCTAGCTTTCCAACCCTCTAATCTCCTTTTGAAATTATCCACAAGAGGGGAGCAATGTGCTTTTGATGGCTTGCCAGTGAAAAGAGGAACTCCTAAGTACCTCAAAGGTAATTTCCTTTCAGGAATCCCTAGAATATCACCCATCATGCACCTATCAGCTCCAGCGCTAAAGATAGCTGCATTTTTCTCAAGATTAATCTTAAGGCCAGTAGCCTTATAAAGCTTATCGATGACTCTCTTAATGGCACAAGCACTTGAAGTATTAGCTTCAGAGAAAACTAATAAGTCATCAGCAAACACAAGATGGGAAACATTGCAAGAGGAAGATGCTCTCAAAGGTGTAAGATTCCCCTCCTCAACTTCACCATCAAGAAGAAGAGTAACCACCTTCATCACAATAACAAAAATGTAAGGAGCTAGGGGGTCCCCCTGACGAACTCCATTGCTAGGTTTGAAGGATTCAACAGCCACACCATTAATAAGAATCTCATAGGACATAGTATCAAAGATTTCTTTCAACCATATAACCCAACAATGAGGAAATTTCATAGTGTGAAGGATGTAGAAAATAGTATCCCAGGAAACAGAGTCGTAGGCTTTAGAGATGTCAAATTTTAAGCACATCTTGGGTGTTCCATATTTCCTATTAAAGTCATGGATCAACTCATTAGAAAGAAGGAATGCATCTTTGATGCTCCTGCCAGGTACGAAAGCACATTGATTTCTACTGATGAGAGAATGTAGAACATAACACAATCTATTGGTTAAGAGTTTAGAGATGATCTTGAGGAAGACATTGCAGAGAGCAATAGGCCTTAGGTTCTTGAGATCATTTGAATCTTTCACTTTAGGGATAACTGTAATGTAAGTTCGATTGGCCTCTTTATGAAGTCGACCAGAATTAAAGAACCCATGAATGACTTCCACCACGTTCGAACAAATGATACTCCATGAGACTTTATAAAACTTCCCATTTAGACCATAGGGACGAGGGCACTTGTCTGGATTTAAATTCTTGATAACCTCAATGATCTCCTTGGTTGAAAACCACCTTTCCAAACTCATCCTATCAACATCAGTGAGTCTAGGGAAATCCAACTTGATCAAGATACTAAGATTAGTTTAAAAGCCATTATTGAAAAGACTACGATAATAGTTATGTATATGATCTTTAATAATAGTAACATATGTAGAGACAACACCATCAATTGCCAGAGCTTTAATATGGTTGAAATTACACCTCACCTTAATAGAGGAATAGAAAAATTTAGAGTTTGTGTCACCTTCTCTAAGCTAGCTAATTATTGATTTCTATCTCAATAAGGATTCCTCATGAGACCTAGAAATAATAGCATCCTTCCTTTTCTTAATAACATCAACTTGAAGTTGAACATTAGCAGGATCTTTGTCAAGATTATCTTGAGCCTCAACAACAAGGAACTCAATTCTTTTTGCCACATCAGAATAATTTCCCACTAAGTCTCTATTCCACTCAGAGAGAGCTTGGTGTAATTTCCTAATTAAAGTTACAATAGAGCTTGTAAATGGGGAAGCCAGAAACATCCCTGTCCCAATTGGTTCTAATAACATTTAAAAAATCAGCTCTACCAGTCCAAGCATTAATGAACTTGAAGGGTGTAACGACCTTGACCCTTTCACCAATGTCAAGTGCTAAAATCTTATGATCACTAATGATGTTGGAATGAAAAATGCCTTTAAACTTAGAAAATTCAGACATAAATATATCATTGTAGAGGATTCTGTCAATATATGAAGCAGAAAACCCATCTCCACTATGATGATTGTCACAAGAGAAGAGCGGACCATTAATCCATAGTTCAAACATACCAGATAATAACATACAACTGTTAAAATCTTCCATTGATTTATTAGTAGGGGGATCCTTCCCCATCCTTTCATCCACTCTCCTGACAGCATTAAAATCTCCTAAGATCACCCAGGGACTATCCATAGTAGTATTAATACTTTCAATTTCATTCCATAGATGCACTTTATCAATATCTGGATTATGTCCATACACCGATGTAACAAAGAAACTCCTATTAGTACAAGAGACCTCCATATGGACTGGCTAATCTGTTTCTCACACCTTCCTTACTAAGCAATCCATATCTTTCCAGAGAACTACCACTCTTCCCAAAATGTAGGAATCATGATTTGAGATCCAATTGCAACCAGGGAAATATTTTTTGATGAGTTTATCAACTTTCCTTGCTCGAACTTTAGTTTCATTCAACATAATAAAGTGGGGTTTTAAATCTCTTATTTTATTGTAGACTGCAGAGGCTTTGAGGTTGAGGCCTCTAACATTCCAAGAAAGCAAGTTAATGGAGCTATGCATCTAAAACGTTTGAAACCAGTACTTCACTGGTGTGTGACTCAATCCTCTCTTCTCCTCCAATAGATAAATTGTCAAACTTATTAGTTAATGAAGTCTGAGCAACCTGCTTTGCATATTTATTATTAGTCAGCATCCTTCCTTTCCTTTCTTTCCCTCTGCCTTTTTTCTTCTTATTTCCCTTTTGTACTTCAAAACCATCTTCCTCAGTCACTGAACTCTCATGCGTTGGAGGAGTTGACAAATCCACAATGACCTCCTGACCAGGACCATCTGCTTCTGAAAGATCAAAATTAGATGACACATTATCCTCAAAAGAGTCTGTAGGCATATGGAACTCATCTTCAATATCGTTAATGGCTTGTTCAGCTATAGCAGACAGACTTTGACTAGTGAAACCAACAGAGGAATCATAAACCCGACTGCTTGGCTTTTCAGATAGAGGCTGCTTGTCAAACCTTACTTCAGGGACATTGGCAGTAAAGGTCTGCTTATCAGGCCTTTCATCAATCACCTCAGCCACATTTGAAGAAGATTTATCACCCTGTTTGTTACATCTTCCAACAGACTCATCAACATCATACCAGGAATTGGATTTCTGTACCCAAACTTTCTTCGGCACAGTAGGTTTACCTTCACAATCTAAATGACCAAACAATTTGCAAACCAAGCAAAACTTTGGTATCCATTCATACTTGAAAGAAATGGTGTGAGTGACTCCCTTATCACTCACTACTTCTAGATCAGACGGGAACTCAAATTTGGCAGGTATAAGGATTTGTAATCTCACAAGCTCCAAGTTCCTTAGTTCAAAGGTGGTCTTATCAACTCGGAGAGGGTTTCCAAAGAAAGAACCAATTCAGGAGAACATCTTCATATCCCAGAATTCAAGTGGTAGATTGTGAATGTGAATCCAAACTGGCATGTCTGACATTTAGAATCTTCTCAGCTCTACTCCCAGCTTCCACTTCATCAACACTAGTGGTTTACTTCTCACAAAGTATAGACCTCCATCAATGACATTCTAAATTAGTTTCGTCAGAAAACTTAATCAAGAAGAAGCCCTGGACGTGATTCATAACATCAATCTTCCCATTCAAAACCCATATCTGAGATAAATATCGCTCCAGAGTAGGCAAATGCGGTTTGAAACCCACAATGTACCCTGCTAGACATTTGTTCCATCTCTCAGTGTTCCTCTCTACCTCCTCTCTCGGGTATATGAACCTCTGACCTTACATCTCTATGTCCACTTTCTCTAGAGACTTGTCATACTTCTTCGGTTTCATCAGTTCTGCCCAAGATTTTGGATTGTTAAGAGATCAATCATTTGGACTAGAAGATGGCTCAACAATGAGAGGACCCGCTGAGCAGACTTCAGCCGAGCCCTCTTCCTCAGTAGATCTGACCTTGCGCCGCCGACCATCACCATCGCCAGACTCTACCATCGGGAAAGTGTAATCTTTTTCCCTAACACTAATTTTGAGAAGGATTTGCATGATTCTCTTCATGGAATGATAATGATATTTACTTGATATTGATTTCACCATGAAATCCTAACCATGTAGGTATTATGAGCATAGCCAGGTATGAGCTATGCTGATTTAACATGATACGGATTAAATAAGACTTGTGAGCCATGTGAAATACTTGTACAACAAGTATGATATATATGGGTCTGATGACATAGAGATGATTGTTTCATGGTAAGAGGTGACATTGTTCAATGATGAACTGAGGGTTTGATACCCAAAACGTGTGATCCTGATAATGAAAATGTGAAGGAATGTGATTCCTAGTAATGTGTACAAGGGATTGAGATCCCATGATGGGTTTAACAAGATGTGTTCCAATTGATACAAGATTCCTTGAAAAATATAGTACACCTTTCTTTATAACATTTATCTATAATTCATGCTTGTAACTTGATTGATGCTAAAGATGATGTAATGCACTTAACTTATCAAGTGAAACTAAAAATGTAGTTTTCCCTGACCATATATCCATTCAGTGTCAGAACTTGCTGAATGGTGAAACGAGCAATTCCTATGGGAAGCTCAGAGCGCATATTGTTGAATATGCGAGGTGCAAGTTGAGGTATCTCCTTGTATCCTTAAATCACAGGATTTGCTATGGGCCATACCTTGAAGAGAGTGCAGTTATAGGCCGTGACTCAATATACATTAGGAATGGCTTTGGGTCATACCCTAAAAAGAGTACAATCAGGATTGGTTATGGACCATGCCCTGATAAGAGTATCAAGATTGACTATGGGTCATACCCTAATAAGGGAACAACTACGAGCTGTATCTCTCTAGTGATGAGCCTATATACCCAGGCCAGCTAATTAAAGTTTGACTCATAAAGTCATTGCCAATAATCTAATACTCACCAGAAAGGAGAGGTCATGGAGTCCAACTCTTCCATGGACCTTGTACGACACTGATGCTACCTAATTTTGGTTGGTTGGAGCATGAGAGGTATACCTCATCTCCTCAGGGCATAAGATTGATTGTTGAAAGATGTAATCAGTCGTGTAACATATTTGCTTAAGAATCGAATACTTAAATATTGAATGAGGATGCAATTGCTTCAGTACGTCATAGTTGATAAATGTTATACATGTTTTTCATATTCCTTTTAAAAGAGATTAGGGGATCTATTTCTTAGACATAGATATCTAAACTACTTAAATGATGATATTTCTCTACTGTGCATCATAAGCTTGAGCATTGTGTGCATAAATGTGTGCATAATCATGAGATTGATTATTGAAAGATTCAGTTATCTACGTAGCATATTTCTCTTGAGATTGGAATACATAAATATTAAATGGGGATGCAATTGTATTTGTATGACACAATTGGTAGTTGTCATACATGTTGTTCATATTCTTTCTAAAGTGATTATCTGATCTACTGTTTAGTCATAATTATTTGAACTGCTCAGTTATGATAATATTCTAGCACGCTCATAATATATGGTCAGATCGATTTAGTATAGTGCAGCTTTACTTTCTATTCTATAACATTATATCTGTGATAATAATAATGTTGGAAAAGAGTTATATCTCCTAACCGGATATGGATTTCACCTCTTGGGTTCCACACTTTTTAGGTGGACATGCATGAGGAGGTAGAGATCGTGCAACAGAGAGAGGAAAACAATAGCAAGGACAACAGTAACAACTCAGGTTGAGTGTGATGTTATGTATCTTGTAGAAATAGAGTCATATGTGTCATCCCTGTACTCTGAGGTCCTTGGGAGATAGTGCGTAAATAGTTTTATAATCGATCTGAGATTTTGGCTAGAACGCCTCGACGTATAATGTTTCTTTTGTATATGTTTTGGTAAAGAAACTGATATCTCATATCCTAGAAATGTGATGGAATGATGTATGCATGTATATATATATATATATATATATATATATATATATATATATATATATGGCTTTGGTTCTTTCTGAAAAGAGTTTCCTGGTATGGATCTCTTGGTAAAAAGGTTTTAATTTTTAATGATTTCTAATAATCTGCTACTAAAGGTTATTTTCGCGTAGCTTTGTGCGATGTCCCTATTAGTTTGATAGCGGTCGTCACAAACACACTATTCTCCAGGTCTACACAAGGATAGGATAAGGTTCAATGTGTTGATGTCTATGTTCTCTGGGCCTTCCACACACAAGGAAGAAAGTAGGTCCACATAGGTGGATTCATTTTGGTCCATGCTTACTAGGTGGTCAAGAGTGAAAAGCGGAAGTTGCACATTGATTTTTGGGGCCTCCTCACCACTATTACCCACCACTTTTCTTGGACCTTTCTCATCTGCAACCCCTTGAGCTAAAAGATACTTATACTTCAAGCATTTCAGAAATGTGAAACTCTTCACCAAGCATGGTATGATGATTAACGTCATATCAAATATGAATCACATGGAACCCCGTACTACAAATATTTGACCTCTAACATCAACCACCTTTGTTGATCTTCTAATGTTGAAGGGAAAGATGAAAATGAGGCTTTTTGAAGAGCAGTTTACTCAGGAGGAGGCGGTCATGGAGGAAGAATATACACTAGTGAGACTGAGAAGGAGGCTTCATCATATTCCCATTCATCATGGTGCTTCTTCTTCAACATACATGCCACCATCACAGGAGAGTCCCTATTATTTTGAGAGCATGGAAATCATGTTGAACTTAATCTTAGAGGGACACCAACATAGGGAGTTCAACAACTATGTTCAACAACTATTTGGAGCAAATATTCATAAAACAAGAGTAGATCTTCACTAATCAACAAGAGATGTTCAATAATGGCATCTGCTTCTTTAGATAATGAGTACATCGACACCCTTTTGAGAAGTATGTATAGCTAATAGTAGACTCTTTTTAACTTCTCAAACATTTTAACCTAACCTCTGGTATACCCTCTCATAGGGTTTTGTCCCTACAATGTACATTAGGATACCTCTCAATTTGGAGCTAGGTACCTCATTGATCACCTCTCAATCTGGAGCTAGATGCCATTAGGTCTTTCCAACCTAGGGCTTGACCACTTATAACCTTCCCAACCCGGGGCTTGGTCTGACCTTCCCAAACTGGGGCTTGGTCCTTTAGTCATCATCATGACTATACTCATCTTTTCATTCATATATCCCAGAAGTGGTATGCTGGTCGAGCAAGTTATAGATATTATAAGATGATAGTCACAATCACTCTATAGATTGCAAGAATCATAGTTCACCCAAGCATTAAATTTCAAGCAATTGATAAAACCTCGAAAATCACTATGAAACTAGAGCGATTAGCCATAAGAATAACCACATAGATGATACGATAGTCTCAAAATCAACCAAGGTAGCTAATCCAATCAAGAAGGCCAATCAACCAAGCCAAGTAATAAATCAAGCAACTTGACCTGAAAAGTATTTTTAACACCTAATTGTTATAATTGCATCCAAACATTTTTTATTTACCTGGGATTCCATTATAAAGTTTATAAGCCTTATTAGGATTTCCTTAGGATTTCTTGGTTTTCAAACTTTCATTTTCCAATTTTACCCTTTTAAGATCCACAAACCCTAAAACACTTTTCCACTTAGAAAAACTCTAATTACTCAAATTATCCAAATTAAGGATCTTTATTCTCAAATTAGTTCAAGAACATCATGTTCACATCTTCTTGATTGATTTCCACAATTGAAACCATTAAACTTCACAATTATCAAAATTATGATTTTTAAGTCCATTAATGCAGTTTCATCATCATGCAACCCCAATTAGGAAAATCATGCATAAGTATAATCCAACTTGATCTAATACATCCTTTTTAAGTCAAAAGGATAAACTTTGCTTAACAAAAAATCAAGGAACATCATTAGATTCTTTAATATTCAAACTTAGGGTTTTAAATTCATTAAAACCCATTAAAGGTAGCACCTTTACATGCTTTTGGAGTTGAAAATAGATTTAGGCCTTGAATTCATTTTTAATGGATTCTGTGGGTTTTTCTAATAAAAAACCATATGTTATATTCCTTAATATAGGTTACCAATAATTAGTTACGAATATTGTAAGATAAAATACCTTTGGACCAATAATAGAGAGCCATGTCATCCTCTGGATCCCTTTTTTTTCTTATCCATGCAGATTAGGTCTCAATGAATTGGACTTATCCATGTATCGACTTGCCCCTTGCAAGTATGATGCTAAACCGAGGCAGAAACCCGTGATTTCCGTAGTGCCTTTGGTTTTGGGGTCGATCTGCGTCCAGGGTAAAATGGTTTTTTCCTTGGCCTTCATCTTCAACCCCATGATCTGCTTCCTTCATGATGCAACGCCCATCCATGGTCAACTCCAGTGTTAACTCTTGACCTCAGGGCAGTTGAGAGGCTTACGAAGGTTCTCGCCCCTTCACCATGACCTACCAGTCTTGTCAGTGGTCTCCAATTGCCCCAACGTTGGCCAGAGTTGCTAGAATGACTAAGAGGGTCTCCCGTGGTGATGCAGGGAAGATGTAGGTGAAGGATGGGTTCCACAGGAGAAATTGGAGGATGGCACTTAGTCTATAGGTCTCGCAGCCTCCCACAAAGGAGCCTTTAGTATCGCAGAAGGGGTGTATCCCTTTTTATAGATTGTGGCTATGGTGGGTGGTTGGTGAGAGAACTGAGATTAGGGGTTTCCTGATTACCCTTCGAAAGGTATGAGAACTTATTATGAAACGACTCTACTTCCTCTCTCAAATCCATTGGAGCAACTCCCAGATTCACACATTGATCGTGTAGAGAGCAAATCGACGGAGAAGGTTTCCTCACACTGTTCCTACTTCCTTTTCCTACTTGAGGTAGGTGATGACACAACCACCATTGGATCTTAGATCCAACGACTATCATGCCATTTGCTAAATCAAAAAGCCAGAAAATAGCATAAACCAATTTGGAAATAATCATGACATTTAATGTGAATCCCTCCACTTTAGGGAATCTAGAAAATCCATATCTCTCAATCCTTTAATCCTTTTGCTCCCAAATTTTATAGGAAATATCATAAAGACATTATCTATCCATGCATACATTTTGGAACCAAAATTTGAAAGGAATAACTCTTTTTCTTCAAGTGAAAGTCATACACTTAAAAGGTATATATTATGAAATTAAAATTCATCTTTTCTCTTTCTTTCTCTTCTACTTTCTTTATTTGGACTCCTTTTCTTATTAGAAACCATATGGAACCAAAAACTAATCAATAGTGGTCATTCATGCCACTTTCTAGAGAATTCTACACAATTCTCATATATGCACACAATTATATTTTATTTCTTTTTTCATTTTTCTTATTCTGGGATTTCTTTTATCACTTTTTATTTTTATTTGATTTATCAAAACAAGTATAAACCACAAAATCATGCATCCAAGGGAAAATTTGCAAAAGAATTCATTCTTTGAAAACAAATCATACAATTTTCCATTCAAATCCTTTTTATTTAAAAAATATTTTTCAATTCATACAAGCAAAATTGAGGTTTATAACATCCTTCCCATCTTATAGGAATTTTTCCCTAAAAATTCAACCCATTAAATAAACAAATTGGGGTAAGACTTTTCCATGTCCGTCTTCAGCTCCCATGTGGCTGCATCCTATCCATGGTGCTTCCAAAGAACATGTACCATGTCTATTCCTTTACTACTGAGCTCTTTCACCTTGGTATCCCAGTACCCTCATAGGCAACTCAGGGTAAGTCAGCCTCCCTTGGAGTTTAATAGGTTCAATGCTCAGTACTTTACTCAGGTCCTTCAAAATGCACTTTAGATTGGACACATGGAACACATCATACACCATACCATACCATACCATACCATACCATACCAAGGGGGGTAAGACTAAACAATAATCAACTTCACCAATCCATACCAAAATCTCAAACAGACCCATATGTTGGGAACTCAACCTTCCTCTATTCTTAACTATAGCTCAAAGGGGCCAGTTCCTTAGAAACACATACTCACCCATAGTGAGGTGCAAGTTAGTCCGCTTCACATTAGCATACGACTTCTATCGATCCTGCGCTCTCTTTAGCCTTTTCTTGATCAAAGTGACTTTATCATACAACTGTAGTTCCCCTTACCTCAGCAAGGTCCTCTTACCAACATCATCCTAGTGAAGTGGTAACCGACACGTCCTCCCATAAAGAGCTTCTTATGGAGGCATGCCAATATTGGCCTGGTAACTATTATTGCAAGCAAACTCAGCTAGGGGCAGGTATTGCTCCCATGATCCACACCAATCGAGCAACATGATTTGAATAGATCCTCTAAAGTCTAGATCGTCCCTTCAAACTATCCATTAGTCTAGGGGTGATAAGTTGTGCTAAACTTCAATCTAGTACCGAGTTCTTCATGTACTTCCTTAAACAACTTGGAAGCAAATTTAGGATCACTATCACAAATAATCAAACTCAAAACACCATAAAGTAGAACTACCTCTCTAATATATAGTTCAGCTAGGTATATTCCTTTGGTAGTGATCTTTAATGTGAGGAAATGTGCCAACTTGGTAAGGCAATCTACCACAACCCATATTGCATCATGATCTTTCTTAGTCTTAGGGAGACCCACCACAAATTCCATGGTGATATGTTCACATTTCCACCCAAAAATTTCAATCGACTTTAGAAATTCACCAGGTTGCCGGTGTTCAACCTTCACCATATGGCACATGAGACAACTAGCCACATATGTTGCTATATCTCTCTTTGTTCTAAGACAAAAGCACCACTACATAACATCTTGGTAGTGTCGGGGTGTACAGTATACTTAGAACCATGAGCTTCTCGTAAGATATGATTCTTCAAGGGAGAATCTTCAGGATACCAAATACATCACTTGTAGAGGATCCCACCATATACTCCCACTGAGAGAGGTGTCTGAGGTTTTTCTAACAAACCTTTCATCTTGTCAAGCTATGGGATGGCTAACTAGGAAGCTACCAACTCGGTCAACACGACTGGTTTTATCAAGATTTTAGCCACTCATATCCAATCTTCTAATGGATGTAGAGTCCACCTAGAAAACTCTTCCAGTTCTCTCCAATGGGTAGATAAGACAACTGCACAACTGAGCTGTTACCAACTAAGTGCATCTGATACTCATTATTCTTCCCAAGGTGATAGGCGATGGTGAAATCATAGTCTTTCATATACTCCATCCATCATCTTTGTCTCAGGTTTAGTGTAACACCACTGACCTGGGTTCTGGCCTAACCCTAGAAGTTTTTCTTAAGTAAGATGCTTACAACTTATTCTTATCTTTTGAGAAAAGTAATTAAGGCCTTTGTGAAGTTTATTCTCAAAATTGAGCTTATATGCAAACTATGTGTGCATTATATATTGTGTAAATAATGCTAAGTGCTTGGTGCATCAATTGTAGTACAATTTGCAATATGAACTAAATGTAGGGATAATGTGTAATTTACCACCTCTACATTGTTTTTACTCTTACTTAGTGTTACATAGAGGAAAGAGAAAGGAGGAGGAAAAATGATTGAAGCATCTTGAAGTGGTAGTACTCTTAATAATAAAGAAAACAAGAAAAGGCATAAGTAGGAGTCATACACATGAGCCATATTGATTGAGGACTAAGGAAAGGAGACCCTATCGGCCATAGAGACATAGGGAGAGAATCCTATCAGTTTTTGGAGCCTTGGCTTGACCCATGACGGGCAAGACACTTTAAGGGAGAATAAGGCATCGATTGGCAACTTTCCTTGGAAATGGTGGAGTTGAAAAAATAATGAGTTAATGGAAGAGAGCTTGCCCTAGGAGGCAACTCAAGGCCCCCCCTATCTTTTCTTATCCTTTTTGCATGACAAAATAATAAGTGGCATACAAGCAAAAACATGTGTTGACCTTGCATGGCTAGGTGGCATGAAGCACCTTAAGTAAGTGACACCTATGACTCTCTTATAATTGAACCTCAAGTATAAATACCTTGACCTTCATTTGTTGGCAAGATTTTCGGATCTAGCAAGTGACCTTTTCTCTTGTATCATGCAACATAACTTCTTGTGTCGCCCATGGTGAAGAGGGTTGAGTGGTATCAGCCAAAGAGGTGAGATATCGACCAAGGATTGTTGAAGCAACCAATTAAGGTAATATCGCCCAAATGATGAAGGATATCGTGCAAGAGCTTGGAGCCCAAGACTTGGAGCTTGGAGAAGGTCCATCCTCAACATTGGAACATTAGGAAGTGAATCTTGGAGCTTGGAAGCTCGTAAGAGGCTGGTTATATAACTCAAACCCTTCAATATTATTTATCCTTTCTTTAATGTTATTTGATTATTTGCAAATTAGGGTTTCCTATGATCAATTGATGAAATCATGGGTTCAAAAATATAATTAGGATTGTTATCCATAGCTTTGAATAAGATTAGTGATCTTGAGGTTTATGATGATGACATCATCATTGGATACCCGATACAAATTGATTACCCTTGAACAACCCAATATGGGTTGAGGGTCTTGTAACCAGACATGGGTTGAAAATTGGGGAAAACCAATTTGGAACTCAATAGGAGACTTTCTCGACATGTAGGTAAGTCATAGTAGGTCTTATGGACGATATGAAGGACCCTTGTCTATCACTTGTACTTAGTACAAAGGTGAAATAATATCTTGTGCCCGATATGAGTAAAACCCTAGAATGAGGATAGGGAACCTGATATGCCCTTTGACCTTTGAAAACTGATATCCCTCCTTTACGTTGAAGGATAAATTTGGTATCCATCTTGTCATGATTTTAGAGTAAGGGTTCTTATCATTAAGGGGAACACGATATAGTCATGGGGTATCACTTAGAATGGGTGCCCAATATGGTGTCCAAGATGGATGGCCGATATGGATGGCCGATATGGTGTACAAGATGGATGGCTGATATGGATGGTCAATATGGTGTCCAAGATCGAAGGCTGATATGGTGTCCAAGATGGATGGACGATTTAGTAACCTAGGTGGTGCATGATATAGTAACCTAAGAGGGTGCACACTATGATAACCCTAGGTAGTGCATGATATAGTAACCTAAGTGGGTACATGACATAGTAACCATAGTGGGTACATGATATAATAACCTAAATGAATGCATGATATGGTAATCTAAGTGGATGCACGATATGGTAATCCAAGTGGATGCATGATATGGTAATCCAAGTGGATGCACAATATGGTAACTCAAGCGGATGCACCATATGGTGATAGGAGATATGCCTATACCCAATATAAGGATGTGGTTATACCACATGATCAAATTGAATACTTGACAAAATGATATATGAATAACATTATCGATCATGCTAACTTGTTATGGTAGGCATGTCCTCAATTATTAAAATTGAATAACTGATGAATATGATTAATGTAATAGTGAGATACAATGAGCTTAACTTATTTGATATTGATAAGGTTGTAGACCTTAAAGATATGAACTAAGTAATTTACATCCTAGCAAGGATGAGAGAGAAACTAGGACTTGAAAGATGAGTATGTGTTTAGCATACCTTAACTCAACATGACTACATGATTTGATAATAATGGATATGCCGTAAGTCCGGTATCATGGTGTGATTTCTCCACACAATGAACTAATTATTTGTTATGATGATATATGCATAATAGAATGGTATTATTGATCATGCTACCCGATATTGTAGGCATGCCCTAATCCATTAAAAAATTTCAGGTGTTGTATGCTATGTGATTAATATTGAGTTATAATGTGATTGATATAATTTAATGATGTTAAAGTAACCGACCTTAAGAGGTGAATTAAATAAGATGCAATCAATATCCTATCAAGGATAAGAGAGAAAGCTATTAACATGGGTGGTAATTATGTGGGGAATAATGTACTGATGCTCATATGATGAGTGGAGTATGAATTAGGGTTTGATTATAGGCATTATGATCTTGAAATCCCTAATTGGTAACGAAAGAGAAATCCAACCTTAATGAAGGGTGATGATATGCTTGTACAATTATAATCAGTTAAATTGAAATGATCCTGACCCTAATAGAGGGAGGGATGCACTTTCCTATATCACAGAGAGATGATGTAGATAATCTTAACCCTAAGCATGGGTAGAATGTACTTCTCACTAAGATTGAATAATGATATTATAAGAAGTCTTTCATCGTAATGTGTACACTACACCTGAATCCTGAAATGATGAATATCACAAGATATGAGCTAAGACGTTCTATAGTGATAGGTTTAAATAAGTCT
The DNA here is from genome assembly GCA_963693085.1 of Alisma plantago-aquatica. Classification (NCBI taxonomy): domain Eukaryota; kingdom Viridiplantae; phylum Streptophyta; class Magnoliopsida; order Alismatales; family Alismataceae; genus Alisma; species Alisma plantago-aquatica. The sequence continues at coordinate 973,773,841 of OY856413.1, read as the reverse complement.
TGTAAACTGTGTGGAATACTTGTATAACAAGTAGTCTAATGTCTTAAAGGATAATTTGTTGCCTAGAATGAGGCGACAAGATGTTTTATGAACTATGTGAGCTACGTGGAATGCTTATATAGTAAGTAAAGAAGAATACCTAGATCAGAGAACCTGGAGATATTGGTTACTTGTTACAGAGGTGTTAATGCTATGTGGGGATCTAGGGGTTTGAATACCTAGACCCAGTAATCATGATGATAATGAAATCTTGAAATCTTTAATCGATTAAAGATTACCTTAATTCTTTAGAGAGGATATTTTTCTTAGTATTCTCATAGACATGTGTTTTGAAGCAGTCAAATAAAAGATATAATAATCATGCATTTTAACTCAAGACAATAAGCATGGCCAAGAAAGAGTTATGTGCTATGTGATACATATTCAATAAGCTATGTGGATAAATGTTCGTGTCTGATAAATCAAAGGTGATGATCATCTGTTAAGTGGTGACTAAGTGGTGTCAGTACTCAATTATGAGTTAAATGTTGAATACCCAAGTATTATGATGATAAGAAATATATGTGACTCATGAATATGAAAGTATCCAATAGAATTATACTTTGTCTTTGCATCATTCATTATAATCCTTGCCTATAGCTTAGTCAACAGGATATAGTAATGAACTTAATTAAGCAATATGAATATTATCATGTAGTTGCCAGACCATAAACCCATTCAGTGTCAACATTTATTGAATGTTAAATGAGTTTTTACTCAGAATGCATATTTTTGAATATGTGATAATATAAGGGTTCTCAGTAAGGGTGCTCAGTGGACTCCCTAAATACATCAGGTTGCTCAGTGTATTTCCTAATATAAATCAAAACAGGATCCCTTAGCGGTCATCCTAATAACTTGGGGAAAACATATGTTGTCTTCTCCCGAAGAGAGAGTACATGCTACGACAATAGTACTATAACGAAGATGCCATTATACCACAACATATCTAATTACAGTAGACATAAGATGTCATGCTAAGCCTAAGTGTTCTCGTGCTGACCGAGATAGGAGAGGTCTTGATAGTTGGCTCTGCCATTGACCTTGTATGGTACCGATTTTGACTTACTAGTGGTCGGTTGGAGTATGAGTGGTATACCTCATCTACTCTGAGAATAAGTATGAATGTGAACATGTAATCAGCCGCGTAGTATATTCATTTAAGGACCAAATACAAAAACATTGGTTGATGCCTTATTAATCTCATACATCTTGATAAGATAGATGATATACATGTTCTTTATATTCCTTTTCAAGTAAATAGATTTTTTATAACTCTGTTCAGTTTCATATTATTTCCTTTGATAATAATATTGTTGGCTGAGAGTTATATCTCTCACTGGGACAATAGTCTCACCCCCTGGGATCCACAATTTTTAGTTAGGATGCGGTCGAGAGACTAAGAATCGGGCTACAGAAGAAGGAACATATCAACAAGGATCAGAGATGTATCTCAGGTTGAGTACATTGTCTGTAATGTCCTGTTGATAGAAGTCCTATGTGTTGTCTTTGTACTCTCAGGTCCTTGGGAGATAGTCTTGGGAGAAGCTTACCTTGAGGATCTTAAGTTTTACTTTCATATACACAGTAACAACATAAGATCCTCAAGGTAAGCTTAGTGCTCCGGAATAGTAGTTACTAAGTAAAGGCAAAAGTCCTAACCTTCCACCCTAAGAGCTTTTGACTTAGCTTTTACATCGGTAATAAGAATGATAAGACCATGAAACGAGGACAAAACATGTTATAGATACAGACATGTTGGGCATACTAAACCCTTTTGTTTGAAAGAAGGGAGGAAATGACCCAACAACCGAGGAAGACTCGACGGAGCATACGAAAGTTACAGTCTAATAGGGTAAAAAGGAAAAAACAACTACATGAAACAATTAGACTCTATGTGTTAAAACAACCTAAAGTGGTCGGTGACCACGAGGGGTGACGGTCAGATAGAGCTTTCTCTTTTTAATATGCCTTCTTTTGATAAACATAAGGGGGATTGTTGTTATTGACTTCTCTATTGATGACTCTATGGGAGAATAGGGAATGAATAGTGAGAACTAGAATTTATAATCTATTCCGTATTCTTTTAAATGACTTATAATTACTCTTATTTGTGTGAAAGAGGATGAGGCATAGAGGTGATGCTTGAAGAAAATCCAGGGATGCTAAGTCCCATGCTTTGATAAAATGAAAAGTAAAGAAATGATTGTTATTTCTCTAATTACTCTAATCAAATGGTCATTTTGAGACAATCTAGTAAGCCTAACAAGACTGGAAGTATGCCATGGGTATTTTCATCACATCCTAAGTACAGTAAATTGGAATCTGAGATGATCTCAGATCAATCTATGTGTGTAAGAGGAAGTAAAAAGTATAATCCTTATGATAGTAGGAAGTAGAATGAGGGAGATGATCCCTATTCAATAAGGTTTGTGTGAATAGTAAGGATCCTTTCCTTAAAATGGAAATGGGAAATGTGATGAAATTATAGAATGCTCATAAACATGTTAGACAAAAATAAAGAAAGTAATGAAACAAAATAGGGAATTGCTAAGTGGACTTCCCTAACTAATATAGGATTTCTAAGTGGACTTTCCTAACTAGATAGGGATTTCTAAGTGGACTCCCCTAACTAATAAAAGATTGTTAAGTGGACTTTCCTATCTGGATAGGGATTGCTAAGTAGACTCCCCTAACTAATAAAGGATTGTTAAGTGGACTTTCCTAACTAGATAGGGATTTCTAAGTGGACTTCCCTAACTAATATAGAATTGCTAAGTGGACTTTCCTAACTAGATATGGATTGCTAAGTGGACTTCCCTAACTAATAGAGGTTGCTAAGTGGACTTCCTCAACTAAGTGTATGTATCCTATTTGATGAACAACCCTGGGTAATGATGGGGTGATAAAAAGGAATATTTCCTTTATGTTCCTTCCTTTCATAAACATGGCAATAAAGTGAGTTTTATGACACTTGATGTGCATGAGTTAGAGTCGTTCATTTGATGGATACTTAGAAAAGTATCAGTTTGTTTGGGACTTTAATTACAAAATTAAGATATGTGTAATATATATAATGTCTCGAGGTTAAAGAAAGATTCTTTTTTATGTTTAACTTTGGTACTAGTAATAGGGAGATGGAAATGATTAAGATGCGATGAGTTTTTGATACATATGAAGAATAAAAAGATGAGGAATTATGGTACCCAAGAAATGTCAGATGATATGCGAGATTAAAGAATATAACTTTTGATAAAATGAATAATGTTTGGTAACTTAGAAGGGCCAACCTTGAGATAACTTTAGTATGGAAGTCATATGTTAGGGGTTTATGCTCCGCATATACATAACATCGATAAGGAAGTACTAATTGAAGGAACAAATGTAGAGTCATTTTAAGAAAAAGCTTATCAATCCAAAAATGATTTCTTAAAATATCCTTAACTAAATCTGTTGAGGGAACTTATACCTAATCTCTAGAGATACATTTGAGATAAGTTCGTCTTATACAATTAGTCTCTCCTTATGATAAGAAAATAAATGTCTAACGGGATAGTGGATACACGTCATAAGAAAGCTAGTATTGAACAAACAAATTAGACTGGTTAATAGAGGTATGATTAATTTTGTAGTCTCAAATGAAGGACATGATGTTACTCTAGTCCGGGAAGGATAGATGAGTATAATTTTTTTTATAATAATCCTATGTGAAAGAACCTTGTACCGGTCAAAGTTTTGTAGTATCTCCATGACATCAAGATATTATGTGGACACTTTGTGATATGATGCATGAACAACAACTGTCTCCCTTTATCTGGGATTTTGGGGATGAAATCCTTGTTAGGGGTTTATAATCGTAACACCCCTGACCTGGGTTCTGGCCTAACCCTAGAAGTTTTTCTTAAGTAGCCTGCTTACAACTTATTCTTATCTTTTGAGAAAAGTAATTAAGGCCATTGTGAAGTTTATTCTATAAATTGAGCTTATATGCAAACTATGTGTGCATTATATAATAACCTAGGTGAAAAGTACAATTTACCCGAGATAAAGGTTATGTTGCAAATGTTACATATTAAATATATTCTAAGTGTTTTTTATGTCATGAAAGAGAATATGATGCTAAGTGGTGGCTTGTGCAAAAGCCTAAACCCTAAGTGAGAATTTTGTCTAAATAATGCTAAGTGCTTGGTGCATCAATTGTAGTACGATTCACAATATGAACAAAATGTAGGGCTAATGTGTAATTTAACATCTCTACATTGTTTTTACTCTAACTTAGTGTTACCTAGAGGAAAGAGAAAGGAGGAGGCAAGATGATTGAAGCATCTTGAAGTATTAGTACTCTTAATATTAAAGAAAATAAGAAAAGGCATAAGTAGGAGTCATATACATGAGCCATATTGATTGAGGACTAAGGAAAGGAGCCCCTATCGACCATAGAGACATAGGGAGAGAATCCTATCAGCATGTGGAGCCTTGGCTTGACCCATGACGGGTAAGGCACTTCAAGGGAGAATAAGGCATCGATTGACAACTTGCCTTGGAAATGGTGGAGTTGAATAAATAATTTGTTTATGGAAAAGAGCTTGCCCTAGGAGGCAACTCAAGGGCCGCCCCCCCTTTATCTTTTCTTATCCTTTTTGCATGACAAAATAATAAGTGGGATACAAGCAAAAACATGTGTTGACCTTGCATGGCTAAGTGGCATGAAGCACCTTAAGTAAGTGACACCTATGACTCTCTTATCAATGAACCTCAAGTATAAATACATTGACCTTCATTTTTTGGCAAGATTTTCAGATCTAACAAGTGCCCTTTTCTCTTTTATCATGCAATATCACTTCTTATGTCTCCCATGGTGAAGAGGTTTGAGTGTTATTGGCCAAAGAGGTGAGATATCGGCCAAGGAAGGTTGAAGCAACCAATTAAGGTGATATCGCCCAAATGATGAAGGATATTGTCCAAGAGCTTGTAGCCCAAGACTTGGAGCTTGGAGAAGGTCCATCCTCAACCTTGGAATATGAGGAAGTGAATCTTGGAGCTTGGAAGCTCATAAGAGGCAGGTTATATAACTCAAACCCTTCAATAATATTTATCGTTTCTTTAATGTTATTTGATTATTTGCAAATTAGGGTTTCCTATGGTCAATTGATGCAATCATGGATTCCAAAATATAATTAGGATTGTTATCCATAGTTTTGAATAAGATTAGTGATCTTGAGGTTTATGATGATGACATCATCATTGGATACCCAATACAAATTGATTACCCTTGATCAACCCGATATGGGTTGAGGGTCTTTTAACTCGACATGGGTTGAAAACTGGGGAAAACCAATATGGAACTCAATATGGAGACTTTCCCGACATGTAGGTAAGTCATAGTAGGTCTTATGGACAATATGAAGGACCCTTGTATATCACTTGTACTTAGTATAAAGGTGAAATAATATCTTGTGCACAATATGAGTAAAACCCTAAAATGAGGATAGGGAACCCGATATGCCCTTTGACCTTTGAAAACTGATATCCATCCTTTACGTTGAAGGATCAATTTGGTATCCATCTTGTCATGATTTGAGAGTAAGGGTTCTTGTCATGAATGGGCACACAATATAGTCATGGGGTATCACTTAGCATGGGTGCCCGATATGGTGTCCAAGATGGATGGCCGATATAGTGTCCAAGATGGATGGCCGATATAGTGTCCAAGATGGAAGGCCGATATGGATTGTTGATATGGTGTCCAAGATGGATGGCCAATATAGTAACCTAGGTGGTGCATGATATAGTAACCTAAGAGGGTGCACACTATGGTAACCCTAGGTAGTGAATGATATAGTAACCTAAGTGGGTACATGATATAGTAACCTAAGTGGGTACATGATATAATAACCTAAATGAATGCACGATATGGTAATCTAAGTGGATGCATGATATGGTAATCCAAGTGGATGCACGATACGGTAATCCAAGTGGATGCACAATATGGTAACTCAAGCGGATGCACGATATGGTGATAGGAGATATGCCTATACCAGATATAAGGAAGTGGTTATACCACATGATCAAATTGAATACTTGACAAAATGATATATGAATAACAATATCAATCATGCTAACTTGTTAAGGTAGGAATGTCCTCAATTATTAAGATCGACTAAGTGATGAATATGATTAATGTAATAGTGAGATACAATGAGCTTAACTTATTTGATATTGATAAGGTTGTAGACCTTAAAGATATGAACTAAGTAATTTACATCCTAGCAAGGATGAGAGAGAAACTAGGACTTGAAAGATGAGTATGTATTTAGCATACCTTAACTCAACATGACTACATGATTTGATAATAAGGGATATGCCCTATGTCTGGTATGATGGTGTGATTTCTCCACACAATGAACTAATTATTTGTTATGATGATATATGCATAATATAATAGTATTATTGATCATGCTACCTGATATTGTAGGCATGCTCTAATCCATTCAAAATGTCCAGGTGATGTATGTTGTGTGATTAGTATTGAGTTATAATGTGATTGATATAATTTAATGACGTTAAGGTAACAAACCTTAAAAGGTGAATTAAATAAGATGCAATCAATATCCTATTAAGGATAAGAGAAAAAGACTTTAACATGGGTGGTAATTATGTGGGGAAGTATGTACTGATGCTCCTATGATGAGTGGAGTTTGAATTAGGGTTTGATTCTAGGCATTATGATCTTGAAATACCTAATTGGTAATTAAAGAGAAATCCAACCCTAATGAAGGGTGTTGATATGCTTGTAAAATTATAATTAATTAAATTGAAATGATCCTGACCCTAATAAAGGGAGGGATGCACTTTCCTATATCACAGAGAGATGATGTAGATAATTTTAACCCTAAGCATGGGTAGAGTGTACTTCTCACTAAGATTGAATAATGATATTATAAGAAGTCTTTCATCGTAATGTGTACACTACACCTGAATCCTGAAATGATGAATATCACAAGATATGAGCTAAGACGTTCTATAGTAATAGGTTTAAATAAGTCTTGTAAATTATGTGGAATACTTGTATAACAAGTAGTCTAATGTCTTAAAGGATAATTTTTTGCCTAGAATGAGGTGACGAGATGTTTTATGAACTATGTGAGCTATGTGAAATGCTTATACAGTAAGTAAAGAAGAATACCTAGATCAGAGAACCTGGAGATATTTGTTACTTGTTACAGAGGTGTTAATGCTATGTGGGGATCTAGGTGTTTGAATATCTAGACCCAATAATCATGATGATAATGAAATCTTGAAATCTTTAATCGATTCAAGATTACCTTAATTCTTTAGAGAGGATATGTTTCTTAGTATTCTCATAGACATGCATTTTGAAGCAGTCGAATAAAAGATATAATAATCGTGCATTTTAACTCAAGACAATAAGCATGGCCAAGAAAGAGTTATGTGCTATGTGATACAGTTTTAATAAGCTATGTGTATAAATGTCCGGGTCTGATAACTCAGAGGTGATGATCATATGTTAAGTGGTGACTAAGTGGTGTCAGTACTCAATTATGAGTTAAAGGTTGAATACCCAAGGATGATGATGATAAGAAATATATGTGACTCATGAATATGAAAGTATATATAATTATACTTTGTCTTTGTAGCATTCATTATAATCCTTGCATGTAGCTTAGTCGATAGGATACAATAATGAACTTAATTAAGCAAGATGAATATTATCATGTAGTTGCCCAGACCATAAACCCATTCAGTGTCAACATTTACTGAATGGCGAAACGTGTTTCTACTCAAAACACATATTTTCAAATATGTGATAATATAAGGGTTCATAGTAAGGGTGCTCAGTGGACTCCCTAAATACATCGGGTTGCTCAGTGTATTTCCTAATATAAATCAAAATAAGATCGCTTAGTGGTTGTCCTGATAACCCAGGGAAAAGCTAAGTGGTCTTCTCCCGAAGAAAGAGTACATGCTACGGCAGTAGTACTATAACGAAGATGTCGTTATACCATGACATAGATAATTACAATAGACATAAGATGTCATGCTAAGCCTAAGTGTTCTCGTGTTGACTGAGAAAGGAGAGGTATTGACAGTCAGCTGTGCCATTGACCTTGTATGGTACCGATTTTGACTTACTAGTGTTCGGTTGGAGTATGAGTGGTATACCTCATCTCCTCTGGGCATAAGTATGAATGTGAACATGTAATTAACCACGTAGTATATTCATTTAAGGACCAAAGAAGGAAACATTGGTTGATGCCTTATTACTCTCATACATCTTGATAAGATAGATGATATACATGTTATTTATATTCCTTTTCAAGTGAATAGATGTTTTATAACTCTGTTCAGTTTCATATTAATTCCTTTGATAATAATATTGTTGGCTGAGAGTTATATCTCTCGCTTGGATAATAGTCTCACTTCGTGGGATCCACAATTTTTAGGTAGGATGCGGTCAAGAGACTAAGAATCGGGCTGTAGAAGAAGGAGCATATCATCAAGGATCATAGATGTTCTGAGGTTGAGTACACTGTCTGTAATGTCCTATCGATAGAAGTCCTATGTGTCGTCTCTGTACTCTCAGATCCTTGGGAGATAGTCTCAATGGTTTTCACAAGTGACTCGAGATTTTTGGTGTGCTTACCTTGAGGATCTTATGTTGTTATTGTGTATATGAAAGCAAAATAGTTAGTACTTGTTATTCTTGAGTAGAAGACTGAACACTAAATGTAAAATGTGAACCATGTGTATATGAGGCTTTGGTTCTTTATGTAAGAGTTTCTGGAAGATGGACCTATGTCTAAGTTGGTTTTAAAATTTTGTGCTATTTATTAATCCACTGTTTATGGTTATTCTGTGTAATAATAACTTTTTGTTTGTCGATTTGAGAACGATCATTTCATTAGGTCCCTCAGAGTCAGGAGATACTTCAAGCTCATCCATACATTATTTGGTGGACCAAATTTACATCTCATATCTATAGAATTCAAATTCCACCTGATAACTATATCCTCACTTGAAATCTTAATTTTGTGATTACCTTTCTCACCTCATCTCCTAAACCATTTTACAATATTCTCTCGTGAGGGTGTGGTAATTCCTCCAATTCTCAATAAATATTTCAACTTAAGTATTTATTCTTCATATCAATTCTATTCCTGGTATGGCACACATGTATCTCATTAGTCACACTCATAACAAGATGAAATAGCATTTTGCCATAGTCCAAATACAAAGTTCATCCCATTCCAAGAGTAGAGATGGCACATTTATGCATTAGAATTTTATTTTCAATTCTAGGTTGACTCATCCTCCTCATGACTCCAAACCATGAATACCACCATTCTATTAATTCCATATATACATAGAATAAAAACTTTTCTGATAACCTTTGGGACTTATCATTACTCCTATTTACAAACCTTAGTCATTCCCTCAAGGTCTCTAGGGTGGTGATACTTTTGGGGTGATCTTACCCTTATTCATCTAGGGAGTGACTCTCACATTCGCCTCTCTGGCCCCATGAACACATGAAGGTGGACAACCTCCTAACCCATGGGCCTTGGGCAAACACAACCCTTACCTCCCGACCCTATGGTCTCATGCATTTAGGGAACAATCAACTCCTACTCTTATTGGTCTCATCCCTACTTGACCTTATGATTGACTTAGGGTTCTATCGTAACTTTATTTTATTTCATCACACATTTTTCTTGTGGTTCCTTTGATGATATTCAAGCACATTGCATCCTTAGAATCCTCACCATAATACCCATCATCTCTCTAGGCACTCATAACTTTCCCTATGTCCCTTCATGGGGAAACATGGTGAACTACCTATCTCGGCCTGGTCCCATTCTCCATGTCACTTCCATAGTGAATTTTCTTCATGTCCCTTAGTGATGGTCATATTTGGGTCTAAAGATTCATACTCAAACTATGTGCTTTTGTGTTTCCCGCACTTAATCTCTCAAGTTATTTTAAGTGACCTTTAAAGTTACCTACATTCCTAAACAAATTTTTGGTACTCACTCCTTTATGAAGGGTCCTTTCCCAAGAGAGGAGAAAAAAAACTCCCACTTGATAGTGCTAAGGGTCAGAAAAACTTTCTCGAATCCAAAGTTTACATCATCACATGTAGGAATATATCCTATCATTCCACCCATTCATGTGGCTAGCAAGTAGACAAATTATTTACCATTTCTAAGTTTTTAGTTATGTCATACTTGTTCGTCATTCCTTAGGGCTGGACCAGTTTCATACATACGTACGACACCAACTTGTGCGAGTGGCTCATCAAACATATACCTCAGTCCAAGTGGGGTTTTGTTTTATACAAGACTTGAGGGGGTGCCATACATAGTCTCTATGAACTCACTCAACCTTGTGAGCATTATAAGCACTAGATACTACTACTTCCCCTCTTATATCTAGGATCCTCATATTTACTTCTTTGCATTAGTTATCTAAACTGCAAGACTTAGCAGCTCAAGCACGTACCAAACCAAAACATGATATGGCATATTCTTCCCAACTTTCTCTTCCACATAATTAACCCTTAGAGTAGACTGACGCTGCCACCATCGTCAATGTCGCCTCTGACTCAGTTTTCATGTGAATCTGGTTCTCAGGGGTTGGCAGTGATTGGGAGTGGGGTGAAGTCCTGGGCATAACTCCTTTCTCTATATGTTTTTAATAGAACAATACATCTTGAAAAGTAGACCCTAAAATTAGTGGAAGGCAAGCTTTGTTATTCGAGCTAGATAGCTGAGAGGAATGCTGAGACATGGAGTAAGATGATTGCATGTTATGTCATAGGATTGAAACCTAAATGGCAAGCTCTAGTCTCTCATTTTAAGACAATCTGGGATGTTAAGGAGAGTTTTGAGATCATACCTAGAGGTAATGGATTCTTTATAATTAGTTTTTCCTCTGAAGATGGTCTCTCTATTGATTTGAACGATGGTCCTTGGTTTGTAGCTGGTCACCTCCTTATTCTAAAGAGATGGGAAATAAGAGAGTCTTTAGAGAAACTACGTCTATCTGCTATCCTTGTATGGGTCAAGGTTAAGGGACTTCCTCTAGAACTATGGCAGGATGAGATGTATAACATTATCAGCTCCTTTATTGGGAGCTCTATAAGGGTGGATCAATTGAATAACTCCTATGGATGTCTTGAGTATATCAGAATGTAGGTGCTAATTTCTATCGATCAAAACTTTCTGAAGACTCTCCCAATTGTCGGTGAAGATGGAGTTGAAAATTTCTTGACATTTGAGTATGAATGGGTTCCACAAAAATGCAAACATTGTGGTTTCTTTGGTCATGAATATTTTCTCTATTCACAACATAATATTAATTCTATGGAGGTTAATGTTAAGAAGAAAAAGATGATTTGGGTGGAGAAGATCTGACAGGAAAAGAATAGACTTGAAAGGAGAAAAATGTGGATGTATTTGTTACTATTGAAAATCTAGAAGGAAGTCTCACCCAATGAGAAAATATTTTCAAAGTATTCCCCCTAGTGGTAAATCTAAGTTTAAATCTCATCCTTGTCATGTTCTTAAGGATTCTTCTATTGCGTTCAAGTATATTAATTTCTCACTTCCACAAACTTCTTCCTTATCTTTTATTGATGAAGGTGTGAGTATAAATGCTATCCAAGAGGCCATTAGTCCAAATGGTTAGGCCTTTATCTATTATGTCTTGATATGTTAGAGGAGCAGGTGTTAAGCTCCAACATGTCCAAGACAAGATTAGAAGAATAAATCTGGATACTTGTATCCTTGTTGAGACTAGATGTCAGGCTAAGAACATTGGTTCTGTTGTTAATGGGATGTGATGAGATGCTTTGTTTTTGTATAATTCAGAAATTTATTCTTATGTTAGAATTGTGGTTATGTGGAAGGATGACTCAATCAACATTGTGAATGTCTTTGTAGATTCTCAGATCATTCACTATAATGTCTCATTTGATGATAATATCTTTCATTTATATACTGTCTATGGGGATAATTCTTATAGTAATAGAACTAATCACGAGCATTCTCTGCTTCATGCTAAGTCTTTGGTCACTTATCCTTGGTGTGTTCTTGGAGTTTTCAATGCTATTCATTTTTCATATGAGAAAATTGGAAAAAACCCTCCATCTAGGATGAGGATGGAGGAGTTTAACAATTGCCTTGTGACACTAGTTTAATTGATATTCATACTCAAGGTCCATATTTTACTTGGGACAGTAGAAAGAAAGATGGTGTTGTTAGCTTTTATAAGATTGATTGTATTCTTTGTAGTAATTGTTTTCTATCTACTTTTTATAATGGCTGGGATGAGGTTATTTCTTCTATATATATTCAGTGATCATAGAATTCTCAGATTGAATGTGATTCCCAATAAAAAGGAAGACTATTTTCCAATTTATTAATTCTTGGACTCACCACCCTGGTTTCCTAGACATTATTAAAACTTATTGGTCTTCTGCTTGTTCTAGTCCTCCTATGTTTAGACTTTATTCAAAGTTGAACAAGGTCAGAGAGGCTATTACTGTTTGGAACATGGATGTCTATCAGAATATTGTTTCTAATGCAAGGAAGCTCGGGAGAGAATCTCTAGATATCCATAGAGAAGCTGATCTTAATCCTATGGATGCTGACCTACAAATGATAGTCTCAAATGTAAGGAAACTTGCTTCAGATGCTATTGCTCAGGAGGAAATCTTTCTTAGATAGAAATCCCATATCCAATGGCTTAAGGAAGGTGATCATAATACAAAGTTTTTCTATACCTCCTTGAAAACAAGAAGACTTATTAATAGAATCAATGTGATTATGATTGATGATGACTATTGTTCTGATGATTCTATTATTGGTGAACACATTGTTAGTAATTTTGAGAATCTATTTAACTCATCCTATGCTACTGATTTTGAGTGGAAAGATGAATGGCAACTTTTTAGTATTAACAATGAATAGTTTGATCCTCTCAGGAGGTGGGTGACTGTGGAGGAAATTACTGAGGTTGTTAGGAACTTTAAGAAAGTAAGTCCCATGGTCTGTATGGCTTCAATGCCACCTTTTTTAGCTCTACTTGGGATATTACTAGACCTGATGTTATTAAAGTTGTTCTCAGTTTTTTTGATAACTCCAAGTTGTTGAAGGAGTGTAATAGGACATTCATAACCTTGATCCCTAAATGTAAGGATGCTTGTTGCATTAAGGATTGGCATCCAATTTCTCTTCATAATGTGGTTAATAAAATCATCTCTAAAATTTGGCTAGTAGGCTTCAGGGTATTCTTCTTAATATAATTGATCCAAGTCAAACTGCTTTTGTCAAATGGAGGAAAATTGGTGATGCTATTCTTCTTGCAAATGAAATTCTCAGCTATTTTCCTAATGACTATGGTATTCCTAAGCTTTTTATCAAGGCTGACCTTGCTAAGGCGTATGACATGGTGAATAGAAAGTTTATTCTTTATTTTATACAGAGGATGGGTTTTCCTGAATGTTGGATTCAATGGATAAGAACTTGCTTTGATTTAGCTTCTTTTCAGATTCTTATTAATGGGTGTCCTTCTCGACCTTTTTATATTTCAAATGGCTTAAGGCAAGGTCATTTGATTACTCCATACCTGTTGGTTCTTGCTATGCAGGGGTTTTCTTATATGATGAATTGTGCTGTGAGGAATAATTATGTGAACCCTATTAGAGCTCCTCCTTTGTTTGGAATCTCACATATTATCTTTTCTGATGATCTCCTCATTTTTTTTAAAAGTGGATGAGTCTAATGCCAAAATTATTACAAATATTCTTTTTGAGTTTGGGAAGATGTCTGGTCTAAACATTAATCATTCTAAAAGTAGTTTATTTCTTAGTAAAACTGTCACAAGTTGAATCTTATCTCAGATATTCTTAGTATTGATATGGAGTCCTTACCTGTGAGGCATTTAAGTTTACCTTTGTTCTCTGGAAGGCTTATTAGATATTTGTGCTTACCTATCATTGAAAACGTTAACACTAAATTCATGGAAAGGGAAACTGCTTTCTATGGTAGGCCGTTTGGAAATGACTAATTCTACTCTTGATAATTATCATCTTTTTTGGTCGTCTACCTTCCCTCTTCCTAAAACAATTATTAGTGAGCTCGATCACATCTTTAAGGCATTTTTGTGGGTGATTGGGAGAACAAGAAACATATTCACTTGGTCTCTTGGGACCAAGTATGTCTCCCAAAGAAAGAGGGAGGCCTTGGTATTAGGCACATTCTTGATTGGTCTAAAGCTGGTCTTATTAAAAATCTTTGGGATATTGCCTCAGAGAAGGAGTCTCTCTAAGTTAAATGGATGAATGAGAAATAACTTATCTCTAACTCTATTTGGTCAGCCTACATATAATCTAATAGTTCTTGGCTTTGGAGAAATTTTTTAAATATTCATCCATTACTTCTTGATGTTATTGACTTTGCAGTTGGTAATGAGGATAAATTTATTCTTTGGAGAGATCCTTGGATTCCAGGGAAGAAGACTTTGCTTACTTTTCTTGGTATACATGTTATGTTAAGACATTGAAGAGGAGGATCTAAGATTATTTGCAACGACAATTGGTCATTCCCTGATATAAGAGGTAATACTTTTGAAAAGGATATTCTTAATCGTCTTTCTCCTCCTGGTATATCTCTAGATTATATTCTTTTCAAGGGCAAGGAGAGAATGAAGTTCAAGGATGCTTGGGAGGTTAGTAGAAATCATCATAACGATGTTCTTTGGTCTAATTGGTTGTGATCTGGTAATTTTCCAAGAAAGTTTGCTATTTTCCTTTGGAAGTGTTTTTTGAACAAAAGTCCTACCCATGATGTTCTGAGGAGGTTTCTAAATGTCTTCTTTGTGGAACTAGTGAGGAGTACCTTGATCATCTCTTCTTTGCTTGTAACTTTGCTATTATTATTTGAAGCCTTTGTTTCACTGAGTATGAGGGTATGATTCCTGTGTTGTTTGATGATATTTTGAACCTTAAGGGTGAAAGAAAAACCCTTGCATGCTTCATTTTATATGGCATTTGGGTTCAAAGGAACAATGTTATTTTTAGCGATAAAAAAGTTGAAATTTTAGATTTATGCTCCCAAATTTTGGAAGACTCCCGTGCTTTCATGACTTAACTTGCTGCTCCTGGATATGTTCAGAGATGTATGAGTTTGTTCCTTTTGTTTTGTCTCTTTGGAGATGGAGTGTTTTAGAGGGGGAGTTTATTTTCTAGCTTATTCTTTCAGAACTCCCAGGTCTTGCTGTTAGACTCATTTGTTTATTTCTACATTTGAGTTATCATATGAAATTTGTTGCTTTGGATCTTCAATTTAGAGCTCCTTTCAGTTTCTTCTTGATGGAGTAATTGGTTTAGCTGAGGAGGATTTTTTCTTGGTGTTTGGCATTGACTTACTATTTGATGCTC
This sequence comes from Alisma plantago-aquatica, assembly GCA_963693085.1. Lineage (NCBI taxonomy): Eukaryota > Viridiplantae > Streptophyta > Magnoliopsida > Alismatales > Alismataceae > Alisma > Alisma plantago-aquatica. Next base: position 973,758,339 of record OY856413.1, on the reverse strand, counting down.
AACTTATGTTGCTGGTCTTCTTTGGTGGTGTTCTGGTCTCCTTGTTGATAGAGTGTTTTGTTCTATTGATGGATTATTGTGTTTGGAGATGGCTGTTTCTTTGGCCTCCATTCTTGCTTCCCCGCTTCTCAAAGTGTTTGCTGAAGTCCTAAGTTGCTAGTCCTGAAGAGTTTGCATAAGATTTTTATACCTATGAAGCAATAACATGCATATCCTTCTTACTTACAATAGTTGTGCGGAGGCTATCTCATGATTGATTAGTTTTATATTTAATAGACCTAGACAATATTTCTTTCCCTTCTCCTTCTTATGTATAGCTACCCCCATCTCTGTACACTGTATAGGTTCATTCCTATACCCCTTGAACATAATGTTACTTTTAAAACAAAAAGGAAAAAGCAAGAACCATGCTTGTTACACCAAAAAAACCCCTTAGAGCCCTACACAATGACTACCAATCTGAGGCTAAGGCTTCACATCACATTACCATTCCTTACCTCTCCAGGATCTTGGAACTCTCTTTCCCATACCTAGATGGTAGGCACTCATATCATCTATACTTTTGTATAAGAAGCCTCTTTCTCTTTTCTAGGGTTTGGTCCCTCCAATGACATCTAGGGTACGACAAGCCTCTAGAGATCATGCATGAAGCAACTCAACTGATCCACTTAGGATAGTCTAGTCTAGGACACATCATACAGATCTTTCCCATGATTCCTTATGTCTTGGAGTCGAGGTTCCCAACCATCTCCTTCTAGGTCACACTCTCTCCTGAGTTAACCCTATAACCAGTCCTAGCATTAGAGGTTCCCTCTTTGTAGATGAGGTTGAGGATCCTACTAATGCACCTCTTATTCTCACCTAGTCTACATTATATGATGAAGCATACATATTTGTATTGTCAAATATTATGTATGACTTCAAAACTATAGTCAAATTTGCAAATCCAACTGAGGTCATCATAAACCATATTATCTCATTATGTACCACGAAGCTTCCCATTCGTTCCTCCAATATGCCTATCTCATAATCCAATCCAAAAAGCATTACCTCTCCGGCTTAGAACTAATTCCCATTGCCATCCTTGATGTCACTCACTTCCAAGTAGGTGCATGCCTATCTCCTACTCGTATCTATGCGGGAAAACACCTTTGTTAGGGTTCCTACCCAGAGGAATTATGTAACGCCTGGGCCCACTGCTCAAGGCTCTAGTAGAGTATCAGGAATGACGACTGGCCCAACAAACCACCACTAGCCTTAACTGCACACTTTGTCCACACTGACGCGCAAGCCAGGATCAACTTCTCGACGGGTCACCCATCCTAGTACTACTCCAAGCCGAGCATGCTTAACTATGGAGTTTTTTAGGGATGGGCACCCGGAAAAAGAGGTACACCTTGGTGATATGGGTAGTCCAATCATTCCTTTTAAGATCATGTTATCCGAGGCCTCAAATCCTGGGATGTTACAATCTCCCCCACTTAGACTCTTGACGTCCTCGTCAAGGCTCAACTATAAGGCCTCATAATTTCTTCCCCATTTCAGTGCAGGCCCACAATGACCCATGGACACCCAGCTCCCGATCACGGAATACCAGCGCAAGGGTGGCTACGTCAACCATGGACAACCCTTTCCTACATGCTTGGACTGCACGACTCAAGACTGGCATGCCATGCCCATGTAGGCCCCACCTACTGGAGGGGTTATGGCTCTGATACCATTTGTAACGCCTGGGCCCACTGCCCAAGGCTCTAGTAGAGTTTCAGGAATGACGACTGGCCCCACAAACCACCACTAGCCTTAACTGCGCACTTTGTCCACACTGACACGCAAGCCAGGATCAACTTCCCAACTGGTCACCCATCCTAGTACTACTCCAAGCCGAGCACGCTTAACTATGGAGTTTTTTAGGTATGGGCTCCCGAAAAAGGAGGTGCACCTTGGTGATATGGGTAGTCCAATCATTCCTTTTAAGATCATGTTATCTGAGGCCTCAAATCCTGGGATGTTACAATCTCCCCCACTTAGACTCTTGATGACCTTGTCAAGGCTCAACTATAAGGCCTCATAATCTCTTCCCCATTTCAGTGCAGGCCCACAATGACCCATTGACACCCAGCTCCCGATCACGAAATACCAGCGCAAGGGTGGCTACGTCAACCATGGACAACCCTTTCCTACATGCTTGGACTGCACGACTCAAGACTGGCATGCCATGCCCATGTGGGCCCCACCTAATGGAGGGGTTATGGCTCTGATACCATTTGTAACGCCTGGACCCACTGCCCAAGGCTCTAGTAGAGTTTCAGGAATGACGTCTGGCCCCACAAACCACCACTAGCCTTAACTGCGCACTTTGTGCACACTGACGCGCAAGCCAGGATCAACTTCCCGACTAGTTACCCATCTTAGTACTACTCCAAGCCGAGCACACTTAACTATGGAGTTTTTTAGGGATGGGCTCCCAGAAAAGGAGGTGCACCTTGGTGATATGGGTAGTCCAATCATTCCTTTTAAGATCATGTTATCTGAGGCCTCAAATCTTGGGATGTTACAAATTACACTTTTTGGTCACCACTAACCTTTCAATTTAGGGTGTTATCTCTCTCTTAGATCTTTTCCTTTTTTTAGGGACGACCAACCCTAGGTTGGGTTGCCAAACCAAAAGTTGCACTAGGGGTCATACAATCACTTATTGTCTGTGTTTCCCATGCATACTCCAGTCATCCATTTATATCATGCATGCCTAACCTACACACTTGTATGCATGGACAAAGTAAGGTATCCAACTTATTGGGGTCTCTCTTTCTCTATCCACTGCTTATGGTTTTGGGTCAAGGTTAGGGTTTTCAACCAAAACTTTATGTTTTGCAAGTCCCGTGACCCGTTGGGGTTGTTTTCCCCTACTAGCCGTAGGTCCATCTAGGGTTTACCTTATAAGGGAGAAACCCATCAAACATTTTCTCTTTATCATTATATCCACTTTTATTATTTGGCGGAGGATGCCTTAATCCTTAACACTCTTATCCATAAAACTCTGAAGGAGGTGGAGAGAGAGAGAACCTTAAGCACTTTAAAGTTTGTCCAATGAGAGGGGGTCAAGAAGGGATGAAACTAGATGGGAAACCCTACATGTATCTTATTTCGAGTCAAATCCTCAGATTTTGGCCAGGCAGTCACACTGATTCTGGTAGTCCTCATAAACTGACTAGCGGGGTGGAGGAAAATCTTTCCAGCCCCCAGATTGTGATCCTTTGCTAGACACATCCATCTTTGGAAATTCTCTAATAACTCCCTTGGGCTCTAAAGAATTAGCAAATTTAATAATTATTAGATATTATATGGAAAACTAAGCTTTGATATCAAATTTAATGGCCCCACACCTCAACAACCCCCAATTAAGGAAGGCCAAGAAGCTACTGTCGTTATCATAAAGCAAGATCATATGATTTTGCAAATACTAAAAAATAATTAATAAATTCCACCACAACTAAGTTTAATGCAGGATAAATATTTTCTTTTCACATATCTTTCAAAATAGGAGTTTAGAACTTTACCCAAGGAACTAACTATAATCGTCTGAACATTATTTTGACTTGTTCTTTTTCAATATCACCTTTTATTGAACATTCACTTTTCTAAACTTATATGCACATTTCCCTAAAATGCTGACAAACAAAATGTCTGTCAATATAACAAATTATACTGGTATGTGGAGGAAACCAAAAGTTTGTAGATAATTGTAATGACAAAATCACATCAATTATTTGTTACAAAACTAAATTTACTCTTCTTCGTAACTTCTCAAATATTTTTACCTAACCTCTAGTATACCCTGTCATAGGGTTTTGTCCCTACAACGGACATTAGGATACCTCTCAATCTGGAGCTAGGTACCACTTTGGTCACCTCTCAATCTGGATCTATGTGCCATTATGTCTTCCCAACCTAGGTCTTTACCACTTATAACCTTCCCAACTTGGGGCTTGGTCTGACCTTCCCAATCTAAGGCTTGGTCCTTTAGTTATCATCATGACTATACTCATCTTTTCATTCATATATCCCAGAGGTGGTATGTGGGTTTCAGCAAGTTATAAATATTATAAGATGATAGTCATAGTCACTTTATAGATTGCAAGAATTAAAGTTCATCAAAGCATTTAATTTCAAGCAATCGATAAGACCTCATAAATCACTGTGAAACTAGAGCAATTAGCCATAAGCGTAACCACATACCTGAATTGGTAGTCTCAAAATCAGCCAAGGTAGCTAATCCAATCAAGAAGTCCAATCAACCAAGCCAATCAATAAATCAAGCAACTTGATCCTAAAAAGCATTTATAACACCTAATTGTTATAATCACAGTCAAACATCTTTTATTGACATGGGATTCCATTCTAAGGTTTCTAAGCTTTATTAGGATTTCCTTAGGATTTCTTGGTTTCCAAACTTTCTTTTTCCAATTTTCCCATTTTTAGGCCCCCAAACTCTAAAAACACTTTTCCACTTAGAAAAACCCTAATTAATCAAATTATCCAAATAAAGGATCTTTATTCACAAACTAGTTCAAGAATATCATTTTCACATAGTCTTGATTGATTTTCACAATTAAAACCATTAAACCTCGCAATTATCAAAATTAGATTTTTTAGTCCGCTAATGCACTTTCATCATCATGGAACCCTAATTAGGAAAATTATCCTCAAATATCATCCAACTTGATCTAATCCATCCTTTTCAAGTCAAAATGCTAAACTTTGCTTAACAACAACCAAGGAACACCATTAGATCCTTTAATCTTCAAACTTATGGTTTTACATTCATTTAAATCCATTAAAGGTAGAACCTTTACATTCTTTTTGAGTTGCAAACATATTTAGGCCATGAATTCATTTTAGTGGATTCTATGAAATTTTTTGATAAAAAACCATATATTTTATGCCTCAATTCAGGTTACCAATAATTAGTTATCAATTTTGTAAGATAAAATACCTTTGGACCAATAGCAAAGAGCCATGTCATCCTCTGGATACCTTTTTATTTATTTTCCACATGAATTAGGTCTCTGCGAATCAGACTTAGCCATGTCACGACTTGCCCCTTGCAAGTAGGACGCTAAACTGAGGTGGAAACCTGTGATTTCCCTTGCGCCTTTGGTTCTGGGGTCGATCCATGTCTGGGGTAAAACTGTCTTTTCCCTAGCCTTCATCTGCAACCCTACGATCTACTTACTTTGTGACACAACGCCGGATCACAACTAACTCTAGTGTTGACTCTTGACCTCAGGGCATTTGATAGGCTTACAGAGGTCTTCACCCCTTCGCCATGACCTACCAGACTCGTCGGTGGTCTCCAATTGTCCCAACATTGGTCGGAGTTGCTCGAATGACCAAGAGGGTCTCCGATGGTGATCTAGGGAAGATGTAGGTGAATGATAGGTTCCATAGGAAAAATCTAAGGCTGGGACTCAGTCTATAGGTCTCACAACATCCCGCAAAGGAGTCTATAGTATTGAAGAAGGGGTGTATCACCTTTTATAGCCCTTGGCTATGGTGGGTGGTTGGTGAGAGAATTGAGATTAGGGGCTTCCTAATTACCCTTCCAAAGGTACTAGAACTTAGGATGAAATGACATGATTTCCTCTCTCGAATCCATTGGAGAAACTCCTAGATTCGCATATTGATCGTGTAGAGAGAAAATCGATTGAGAATGCTTCCCCACACTGTTCCTACTTCCTTTTCCTACTTGAAGTAGGTGATGAAACAACCACTGTTGGATCTGATCATGCCACATGCTAAATCAAAAAGCCAGGAAATAGAATAAATCGATTTGGAAATAATGGTGACATTTAATGTGAACCCATCCACTTTAGGGAATCTAGAAAAATCCATATCTCCCAATTCTTTAATCCTTTTACTCCCAAAATTTAAAGGAAATATCAGAAAGACATTATCTATCCACGGATACAATTTTGAACCAAAATTCAAAATGGATAACTATTTTTCTTCAAGTGCAAGTCATACACTTAAACTGTATGTATTATGCAATTAAAATTCATCTTATCTCTTTCTTTCTCTTCTATTTTCTTTATTTGGACTCCTTTTCTTATTAGAAACAATATGGAACTTAAAAATAATCAATATTGGTCATCCATGCCACTTTCTAGAGAATTCTACACAATTCTGATATATGCACACAATTATCTTTTATTTCTTTTTCCTTTTGCTTATTCTGGGATTTCTTTTATCCCTTTTTATTTTTATTGGATTTATCAAACCAGTATAAACCACAAAATCATGCATCCAATGGAAATATTGCAAAAGAATCCATTATTTGAAAACAAATCATTCAATTTTCCATTCAAATCCCTTATTATTAGAACATTTAAATTTCAATTTATACAAGCAAAATTGAGGTTATAACATACTTCCCCTCTTATAGGAATTTTGCACTAAAAATTCAACCAATTAAACAAACAAATTGGGGTAAGACTTTTCCATGTACGTCTTCATCTCCCATGTTGCTTCATCCTCTCCATGGTGCTTCCAAAGAACCTTTACCATCTCTATTCCTTTACTCTTGAGCTCTTTCACCTTGGTATCCAATACCCTCATAGGTTACTCAGGGTAATTCAACCTCCCATGGAGTTTAATAGGTTCAATGCAATCAAGTCCTTCATAATGCACTTCAGATTGAATATGTGGAACACATCATACATCATACCATACTGAGGGGGGTAAGGCTAAATGATAATCAACTTCACCAATCTATTCCAAAATCTCAAGAAGACCAACGTATCAGGAACTCAACCTTCCAATATTCTTAATTGTAGCTCGAAGGGGTCAGTTCTTCAGAAACACATACTCACCCATGGTGAGGTGTGAGTCAGTTCGCTTCACATCAGCATACAACTTCTTTCAATCCTGGGCTCTCTTTAGCCTTTGCTTGATGAAAGTGACTATAAAATACAACGATAGTTCCCCTGACCTCAGCAAGGTCCTCTCACCAACATCATCATAGTGAAGTGGTGACTGACACATCCTCCCATAAAGAGCTTCTTACAGAGGCATCCCAATACTATCTTGGTAACTGTTATTGCAAGAAAACTCAACTAGGGGCAGGTACTTCTCCCATGATCCACCCAATCGAGAACACATGGTCTCAACAGATCCTCTAAAGTTTGGATCATCACTTCTGACTATCCAGTAGTATGGGGGTGATAAGATGTGCTAAACTTCAATCTAGTACCGATTTCTTCATGCTCTTCTTTCTACAAACTTAGAATCACTATCACAAATAATCAAACTCGAACGACCATGTAGTAGAACTATGTCTCTAATATATAGTTCATCTAGGTCTGTCACCTTGCAGTGATCTTTTAGGTGAGGAAATGTTTTGACTTGCTAAGGTGATCTACCACAGTCCATATTGCATCATGACCTTTTTTGGTCTTAGGGAGACCCAACACAAATTCAATTGTGATATGTTCTCATTTCCACTTAGAAATTTCAATCGACTGTAGCAATTCACTGGTTCATCGGTGTTTAGCCTTCATGATATGGAAATTGAGACAACTGGCCACTTATGTTGCTATGTCTTTCTTCATTCTAGACTAAAAGCATCGCTGCAAAACATCTTGATAGTGTCAGGGTGTACTGTATACTTAGAACCATGAGCTTCTCATAAGATATGATTCTTCAAGGGAGAATCTTCAGGAACCCAAATACAACTCTTGTAGAAGATCCCACCATCTAGTCCCATTGAGAGAGGTGTCTGAGGTTTCTCTAACAAACCTTTCATGTTGTCAAGCTTTGGGCTGGCTAACTAGGCAATTACCAACTCAGTCAACAAGTCTAGTTTTATCTGGATATTAGCCACACAGATCCAATCTTCTAACAGATGCAAAGTCCACCTAGTAAACTCTTCCAATTCTTTACATTGGGTAGATAAGACAACTATAGACCTGAGTTGTTTCCAACTAAGTGCATCTGCTACTACATTAGTCTTCCTAGGGTGATAGGTGATGGTGAAATCATAGTCTTTCATATACTCCATCCATCGTCTTTGTCTCAAGTTTAGGTCCCTCTGAGTCATAGGAGATACTTCAAGCTCTTCATCCTTTATTTTGAGGACCTGAATCACATCTCATACCTATAGAATTCAAATTCCACCTGATAACTATATCCTCACTGAAAATCTTAATTAGGTGATTACCTTGCTCACCTCATCTCCTAAACCATTTATCCAATATTCTCTCATGAGTGTGTGGTAATTTCTCCAATTCTCAATAAAAATTTCAACTTAAGTATTTATTCCTCATATCATTTCTATTCCTAGTATGACATGCATCTGTCTCATCTCTCACACTCATAACAAGATGAAATAAGCATTTGGATGTAGTCTAAATACAAATTTCATCTCATTCCAAGAGTAGAGATGGTACATTTATGCATTAGCATTGTATTTTCATCTAGGTTGACTTTTCATAGTGATGGTTCCATTCTACCTATCACTTCCATAGTGACTTTTCTTCATGTCCCTTAGTGATGGTCATACTTGGGTCTAAAGATTCATATTCAAACTATGTGCTTTTGTGTTTCCTGCACTTAATCTATCAAGTTATTTTCTGTGACCTTTAAAGTTACCTCCATTCCTAAACAAATATTTGGTACTCACTCCTTTAGGAAGGGTCCTTTCCCAGGATAGGAGAAAAAACTACCACTTGATAGCGGTAAGGGTCAGAAAAACTCTCTCGAATCCAAAGTTTACATCATCACATGTAGGCCTATATCTTATCATTCCACCCCTGCATGCGGCTAGCAAGTAGCCAGCTCATTAAACCATTTCTAATTTTTCCATTATGTCGTACTTGTTTGTCATTCCTCAGGGTTGGACTAGTTTCATACATACGTACGACACCAACTTATGCGAGTGGCTCATCAAACATATACCTCAATACAAGTGGGATTTCCTTTTATCCAAGACTTGAGGGGGTGACATACTTAATCCCTACAAACTCACACAACCTTATGAGCATTATAAGCACCAGATACAGCTACTTCCCCTATTATATCTAGGAACCTCATATTTACTCCTTTTCATTAGTTATCTAAACTGCAAGACTTAGCCGCTCAAGCACGTACCAAATAAAAGCAAGATATGGCATACTCTTCCCAACTTTCTCTTCCATGTAACCAACCCTTAGATCCCTACACAAGGACTACCAATATGAGGCTAAGGCATCACATCACATTACCATTCCTTACCTCTCCAGGATCTTGGAACTCTCTTTCCCATACCTAGATGGTAGGCACTCATATCATCTATACATATGTATACGAAGCCTCTGTCTCTTTTCTAGGGTTTGGTCCCTCGAAAGACATCTAGGATACGACAAGCCTCTAGATATCATGCATGAAGCAACTCAACTCATCCACTCAAGGTAGTCTAGTCTAGGACACATCATACAAATCTTTCATATGATTCCTCATGTCTGGGAGTCGAGGTTTCCAACCTTCTCCTTCTAGGTCACACTCTCTCCTGAGTTAACCCTATAACTGGTCCTAGCACAAGAGGTTCCCTCTTTGTATATGAGGTCGAGGCTCCTACGGATGCACTTCTTATTCTCACCTAGACTATCTTATATGATGAAGTGTACATATTTGTATTATCAAATCTTATGTTTGACTTCAAAACTATAGTCAAATTCGCAAATCCAACTGAGATCATCATAAACCATATTATCTCATTACTACCATGAAGCTTCCCATTCATTCCTCCAATATTCCTATCTCATAATCCAATCCAACAAGCATTACCTCTCTGGCTTAGAACTAATTCTCATTGCCGACCTTGATATCACTCACTTCAACGTAGGTACATGCCTATCTCCTACTCATATCTACATGGGAAAACACCTTTGTTAGGGTTCATACCCGGAGGAGTTAGACTTTTTGGTCACCACTAACCTTCTGATTTAGGGTGTTATCTCTCTCTTAGATCTTTTCCCTTTTTGAGGGACGACCCACCCTAGGTCGGGTTACCAAATAAAAAGTTGCACTAGGGCTCATGCAACCACTTATTGTCTATGTTTCACATGCATACTCCAGTCATCCATGTATATCATGCATGCCTAACCTATGTAATTGTATGCATGGACAAACTAATGTATCCAAATTCTTGGGGTTTCTCTTTCTCTATCCACCGCTTCAGGTTTTGGGTCGAGGTTACATTTACAACCTGCACTTTAGGTTTTGTGAGTCCCGTGACCCACTAGGGTTGTTTTCTCCTACCAGTCCTAGTTCCATCTAGGGTTTACCTTATAAGGGGGAAACCTATCAAATGATTTATATTTATCATTATGTCCACTTTTATTATTTGGCAGAGGATGCCTTAATCCTTAACACTCTTATCCTCAAAACTCTGAAGGAGGTGGAGAGAGAGAAAACCTCAAGCACTTTAAAGTTTGTCCAATGAGAGTGGGTAAAGAAGGGATAAAAGTAGATGAGAAATACTAGAAGGATCTTATTTCAAGTCAAATCCTAAGATTTTGGCTAGGCAGTCACACAGATTCTGAGAGTCCTCATAAACTGACTAGTAGGGTAGAGGAAAATCTTACGGGCCCAAGGATTGTGATCCTTTTCTAGACACCTCCATCTTTCGAAAATTCTCTAATAACTCGCTTGGGATCTAAAGAAAATGTAAAACTTTATAATTATTGGAGATTATATGGAAAACCAAGCTCCGATACCAAATGTAACAACCCCACCCCTCGGCAACCCCCAATTAAGGAAGGTCAAGAAGATAGTGTTGTTATCCCAAAGTAGGATCATACAGTTTTGCAAATAATAAAAATAATTAATAAATTCTACCACATCTAAGCTTAAAGTAGGATAATTTTTTTCTTTTCACATACCTTTCAAAATAGGAGTTTGGAAATTTACCCAAGGAACTAACTATAATCCTATGAATATTATTTTGACTTGTTCTTTTTCAATGTCACCTTTTATTGAACATTCAGTTTTCTAAACATTATTGCACATTTCCCTAAAACAGTGACAAACAATACGTCAGTCAATATAACATATTATACTAGTATGTAGGGGAAACCAAAAGTTTGCAGATAATTGTAACAACATAATCACAACAATTATTTGTTTAAAAACAAAATTTACTTTTTCTTCATAACTTCTCAAATGTTTTTACCTAACCTCTGGTATACCATCTCATAGGGTTTTGTCCTGACAAAGGACACTAGGATGCCTCTCAATATGGAGCTAGGTACCTATTTGGTCACCTCTCAATCCAATGCTAGGTGCCATTAGGTCTTCCCAACCTGAGGCTTGACCACTTATAACCTTCCCAACTTGGGGTTTGGTCTGACCTTCCCAAACTGGGGCTTGGTCCTTTAGTCATCATAATGACTATACTCATCTTTTCATTCATATGTATCAAAGGTGGTATGTGGGTTCTAGCAAGTTATAGATATTATAAGATGATAATCATAGTCACTTTATAGATTCCAAGAATTAAAGTTCATCCAAGCATTTGATTTCAAGCAATTGATAAAACCTCAAAAATTTCCATGAAACTAGAGCGATTATCCATAAGACTAACCACATACCTGATTTGGTAGTCTCAAAATTAACCAAGGTAGCTAATCCAATCAAGAAGTCCAATCAACAAAGCTAAGCAATAGATCAAGCAACATGATCCTGAAAAGTATTTATAACACCTAATTGTTATAATCACATCCAAACATCTTTTATTGACGTGGGATTCCATTCTAAGGTTTCTAAAATTTATTAGGATTTCCTTATGATTTCTTGGTTTCCAAAATTTCATTTTCCAATTTTACCCTTTTTAGGTCCACAAACCCTAAAAACACTTTTTCACTTAGAACAAACCTAATTACTCAAATTATCCAAATTAAGGATCTTTATTCACAAATTAGTTCAAGAACATCATTTTCACATTTTCTTAACTGATTTTCTCAATTAAAACCATTAAACCTCACAATTATTAAAATTAGAGTTTTTAGGTCCATTAATGCACTTTCATCATCATGGAACCCTAATTAGGTAAATTATGTACAAGTATCATCCACCTTGATCTAATCCATCCTTTTTAAGTCAAAAGGTTAAAGTTTGCTTAACAGCAATCTAGGAACATCATTAGATCCTTTAATCTTCAAACTTAGGGTTTTAAATTCATTAAATCCATTAAAGGTAGTACCTTTTACATGCTTTTTGAGTTTCAAATAGATTTAGGTCTTCAATGGATTCTATGGATTTTTCTGATCAAAACCATATATTATATATCTTAATCCACATTACCAATAATTAGTTATGAATTTTGTAAGATAAAATACCTTTGGACCAATAGCAGAGAGCCATGCCATCCTATGGATCCGTTTTTTCCTTTTCCATACAGATCAGGTCTCTATGAATCAGACTTAGCCATGTAGCTCCCCTCTTGTGAGCAGGACACTGAATCGAGGCAGAAACCCGTGATTTCCCTTGCGCCTTTGGTTCTCGGGCTGATCTGCGTCTGGGGTAAAATGGTCTTTTCCATGGCCTTCATCTTCAACACCGTGATCTGCTTCCTTCATGACACAACACCCAGCCACAATCAACTCCAGTGTTGACTCTTTACCTCAGGGCAGTTGAGAGGCTTACGGAGGTCCTCACCCATTCACCATGACCTACCAGACTCGTCGGTGGTCTCCAATTGACCCAACATTGGCCGAAGTTGCTGGAACGACCAATAGGGTCTCTAGCGGTGATCCAAAGAAGATGTAGGTGAAGGATAGCTTCCATACAAGAAATTGGAGGATGGACTCAATCTATAGGTCTCACATCATCCCACGAAGGAGACTGTAGTATTGCAGAAGGGGTGTATCCCCTTTCATAGCCCGTGTCTATGGTGGGTGGTTGGTGAGAGAATTCATATTAAGGTTTCTTGATTATTCTTCTAAAGGTATGAGAATTTAGGATGAAATGACGTGATTTCCTCTCTCAAATCCACTGGAGCAATTCCCATATTCACACATTGATTGCGTGGAGAGAAAATTGATCGGGAAGGTTTCCCCACACTGTTCCTACTTCCTTGTCCTACTTGAGGTAGGTGATGACACAAACACCATTGGATCTCAAATACAATGTCTTTCATGCAACACACTAAATCAAAAAGCTAGAAAATAGCATAAATCAATTTGGAAACAATCGTGACATTTGATGTGAACCCCTCTACTTAGGGAATCTAGAAAAATGCATTTCTCCTAATCATTTAATCCTTTTGCTTCCAAATTTTAAAGGAAAGATCATAAAGACATTATCTATGAATGGATACAATTTGGAACCAAAATTTAAAAGGAATAAATCTTTTTCTTCAAGTGCAAGTCATACACTTAAAATGTATATATTATGTAATTAAAATTAATCCTTTCTCTTCTATTTCATTTATTTGGACTCATTTTCTTATTAGAAACCATATGGAGCCAAAAACTATTCAATAGTGGTCATCCATGCCACTTTCTTGAGAATTCTACAAAATTCTCATATACACACACAATTATCTTTTATTTCTTTTTCCTTTTGCTTATTCTGGGATTTCTTTTATCCCTTTTTATCTTTATTGGATTTAAGAAACCAGTATAAACCACGAAATCATGCATCCAAGGGAAATATTTCAAAAGAATTCTTTGAAAACAAATCATAAAAGTTTCCATTCAAATCCCTTTTATTTGAATATTTGCATTTCAATTTATATAAGCGAAATTGAGGTTATAATATACACTGTCTCTTAGTCATGTGTTCTCATCCACCCTTAGTTCATTTTCATTAACTACCATAGGATAAAAAATTCAAATCCAAGTAATTTTCTTCTAGTTGCATTACATGACATACTAATAAGCTACTATTACTTTATTTATTTTTCATTGCCATAGAAAAAACATATCATTTCGTCTGAGTATTCTAGTTTTGCATAACACGTTTCCAAATACATTGTAGTTGGCATTACATATTGCATAAGGTGTTATCTTTATTGTTCAGTTCTATTTAACCTATATTAAAAAAGGAAAATGTATACATCCTTACCCCTTATTTAGAGTATAAAACCAAGAATGAATTATTTTATTTCAATCTATACATCCTTACCCCTTATTTAGAGTATAAAACCAAGAAAGAATTATTTTATTTCTTACACAGGGGAAAGAAAAAGAAAATAAGAAAACTAAGAAGAAAAAAAGGAGGAAAGGGATCTCTAAATTGATTTACATATAAAGCAATACATGAGGAGTTTGAAAATTTTCTAACTATAAAACACCTTGCCACCTATAATAATCACTAGGATGAGACATCCCTAGAGTGCATCATACCATCAAAAATAAAATAGGAACTAGAAGACAAGCAATATCATTTTAACCATAATTTAGGCATACCATGGTTTGGTTCATTCCATAAATGTTTTGGATTATTCTTGTGAACCTTATTTGCAAGACACCCATTCCATGTACCCATTGATCTGCAAGGTAGGATACTGCCAAGAGGTCCTCCCTAATTATTTTCATTCATAGAATTATGTCCATTTTTTTATATTTTTGATCACAACAATGTAATTAGAAAGATCACATGGGGAACCTAGAATGTGTTATGGTGATCATGATGTTCCTAGTCCAAGTTAATTGTATTTTCAATAATCATATTGCTTACACATACTATTATAATTATTTATGCCTTTACAATAGTTACTTGCTTTGTGTTGAGTGAGGGCCAGTTTGGCACCGACCAGTGGAGGGTGGTTAGGAGAGTTAAGTTCACTTGTGTTATTTTCTTGTTGATGTTATTGACCAAATCCAATAGTAGTGTTGCTCAAGGATGAAATGTAATCAAACTTAAAGGTTTTTGATGCACGTAATTTTTTTAGTTCATAGTTTATTTTAATTGATTTTCATTATATTTTTTCTCATATATATGTGTTTTCACTCATATTATGCAAAACTATTATGTGAAAATATAGTGAATAAATTTCATCTATTTGCATGATTTTTGCACAAGATTATCATTTTATATCTCAACCTAATGAAATCTCTTTGCATTTCATGTTTTTGAGAATATTTATCACAAGTAAATGCCAATGAGATCTATCTCACCCTATACCAGAAATTAGAAGTCATAGAGAAAAGTTGAGAGCACCAAGATTCATTTCGGTGGAACTGAGATTTGAAGTCAGTGTTGGGAAATATGGCTACAGAGCAAGCAATGAAAATAAACTTTGTATCTACCATATTCCCTATAACCAGTAGATTGCGTCAATAACTATAATATGAGAAAGATGGTTTCGGGAATATAATTGGTCCTGGAGCAAGTCTAGTGACAATCCTTGTCATTGTAGTTGTGCAACTCTGAATCCTAGTTGCACTAGAACTCATCTGACTATTGTGACTCCTAGTCTACACCACAGACTACAATAATGAACCTCATCTTCTTCACTAGCTCCTCTTGTCAGGGACTGTTGGTTGACGTTGTCCTCCTAGCGGTAGACAATTGCATCCCACATATAGAGAAGTCCACACAGACTGTCTAGAACTCCTATCTTTTGCTAGAATGGACATGAAGTAGTTGTCCCTTCTGTTGGCATACTAGTCACCAACTTACTCTCCCACAACAATAATCTCAGTTTCTCTCTCCCTTGGCTATCCCTCCCTAGTCGGTTAGGACTTGCCTAGGCTCTCATGGTTACCACAACCCGAGAGGACAATGTTTGTCATATCATTTGATTCTCAATTTTCTGTGTTGTTCTCTGGAAAGAACCCAATATCCCTCTATTTATATGTGAGGTTTGGGTCTAGGTTCCCAGTCGATGCTGGAGTGGAAGGGACAAAAAGATCTCAAATTTTTACAACCTACGACCACTGAAATAGCCATTTCGCACACCATACGGTTGTCTGGCATGCTAGACGGTCGTCTGGAGTAGTCCAGATGGTCGTCTGGTACTTTCCCAATCGCATGTGAAATTGGTAATTCGTTTCCAATTATTATCCCACATTAATTCCTTGCATAACAAGTAATGTGCAACTGCAATGAACTTGGAAATATCTCGAACCTTCATTCTACTGAACTGGACCATCTCACCCATGCAAGATGGCCATCTCGGTCACCCATACGGTCGTCTGGTCACTTGAGTCGATTGGTTTGGTCAGTTTATTCCAAAGCCAATTTTGACTTGAATCTGGCTTGACTCCCTAGACGCCTGTCTCAAAAATTGAGACGACAATTTGGCACTACAGATGGTTGTGTTAACAATTGAGATGGGTGTCTGGAAGTGCAGTCAGCCTATATATTGTGTGAATAAAATACCTGAATATTTTAGTACTTTATTCAATTATCATTCAAGATTAAACTCCTCTTCTAGGTTGAGACCTATGTGTGTGACCCTATAGGTCCCATATTATGTTCATAGTGAATGTCCATAACAACTTATGACATCAAAAGCAATGAGTGGTGCCTATTCACACGTCATGCTACCCAAGTAAATGGAAAGTTGGAGATAAGCTTCAACCTAAAATCTGTGTATGGTGTTGCAATGCTTGTATAGTTCTTTTATCACTGATGTCCAAATTGAACTCTAGGCATGGAGCAGTCACCCTCTATATCATCCAATCTTGTTTCTTGAATTAGATAATATTGTCTGAGATATATGTAAGCTCAATATCACATATTGACTCACACATGAATGGCCATGCATTTCTCAGTCTCACTAATCAAGAGGCCTAGGACATCACACTCTAGTAGGAAGGACAAATCCCATTTCTATCATTCACACTCTATCCCCATGTGTCAAAGCCACCCAATCATCACCGTTATAACAACCCATATTTCAAGAATGTGTTTCATGATGTCGAAGTGTACCCAATGAAATATGATGAGTGCAATAATTTTAGGTCTAAGAACCACCACCATCACTGTGAGAGTTGACTATGACTTCCATGAAAATGGCTTCTATGTGTCAGTCTCATGATGTGTTTGTATGATACACTATTCTCTAACATTTATCTGTGTGCTTGGTTTGACATAGACATATCATGACTAGTGAGATTCTGTCATCAACCAACCCACCCTCTAATCTTATGTGTTATTGTTGTCTATCAACTTTCCACAATAACAACCGATCAAGGACATAATGAGGATATGTATATGTACTCTTAATATCGGTATGATCTCATTTCGCCAAGGCTAATACTTGAAGACATACATCATCAAGTAATATTATTCTCTAGACATTTATACTATTACATCATATCTCATAACTGAATTGAATAGAATCAATTAGAATCTTATCTTTTATTAATAATCAAATCGTTTTTACAAGTTATGCCATTACAATCATCACATGATTGGCTCTCTGGGCATACATACCAACAGTTAGTGCTATCGAAACCCAAGTTGATGGTCTTGAGAAATTTTCCAAATAATCATAGTAACATTTTGGTACCAACACTCTCTAGTCAGTGGTGTTGGCTCATCAGAAATTGAAACAAAGGAGTATGTGGCACCAACAATCTTGGTACTATTGATAATAAATTATTGACAACCAAGACTTTTGAACTAAATATGATGTTCCAAATTACTTTTTGGTGACTTATGATCCTATATAACCTAAGTCATAGAGGTTGTTACAAAGGATAAGATACTCGGACATGGGAAAAAAGGAGAGGATAAAAGGGTGAAAATATAGATAAAAGATCATCCAAACACCTTCAAGGAGTGTTTTGGATGTCGAAACCTCATCCATCTATTCCCATATTTTGAGGGGATCATCATTACTCATGGTTCCATAAATATTTTTTTCATGTTTTCCTTCTTCTTTGAAATCTAAAACGTTACCATGTTCAATATGCTGGGCTAATACCCTTATTCTATATGACCCAAGAGTAGCCAGGTTAATTTGTACTTGACAACTTCATATATAAATAAAATTATTGCTTGGAAATTTAAAGATAATGTGTGTTACCTCTATAGCTCATGTTTCATCACCATGTACATTAGATATTTAATCACTTTGAAGAGAGGTTTAGTGTTATTAAAATCATCATCAACACAATTTGAAACACAATTCCAAAGAGGGATAACAATTGTGAGGTTAAGTATCCAGAGGGAGATTTTTTTGTCATTTAATAGTTTACTTGAACACTGCAAAATCGGGCTATTGACTATACTAAATAGTGTATTACACTAAAAAAATGAGTAATGCAAACCACAAGTCCCTAATTTGATATAAGAAACATCTGTTTTGGGGTTGAATGAAATCAAGTTTAAATTGCACATTGGCAAAATTGATTACCTTAGAAAATCCACATATCTAATTTCAAAACAAAATTCTTCATTTTTTTGCTAATTTTATTTTTTGTTCTCAACCGGTCTATTCAACATTTTCCATTGTCCTAGCTGATTTACTTTTAGTTAGTAGTAGTTTCTAGCCTCCCAATAACCCTAGTTTGGTACATGGAACTCAAATTCTAGCACTACCACATCATGAACACTTGACTTTTATATACAATACATTCATATCAAGTTTTTAAATATAAAATACCAAGTATCTTTTAGGCCAAAGACATAAATACCACTTATTTTACTTAAATATTGGTTTTTATCTCATCCTATTTTAAGAAAAACCCTATGAGTTATGTCGTGATAGAATTCATTCTATAGATTTCTTTTTGTACTTTTGATACCCTTATATCCTTCTCAATAACAAGGATATTTTAGAAAAGTTTGATGATAAATCCTATAACACTATGTTTCTTGGTTATAATCTATCTACTTGATTTGTTTTTATTTACAATTAAGAGAACACTAGAACAGAAGAATATATTAATGTGAATTTTCTTGAAACTAGCTCCCTTATTTTCAAGGTTGTGTTTATTAGGACATGCTAGGTGACTTATTCCCAAAATATGTTAGTATCAAACTGAAACAACTTGACATCACCAACAATGGAAAAGAAATGGAGGTTGAAGAAGGCTTTCAATGTTATAAACTCAAATTTTGTTTGTATGAATTGAAATATAATTTTTCAATAAAAGGGATTTGAATTGAAAATTGGATGATTTGTTTTAAAAGAATGGATTCTTTTGCAATATTTCCCTTAGACACATAATTTCACGGTCTATAATGGTTTAATAATCCAATGATGGATAAAAGGGAAAAAGGACAAAAAAATCCTATATTAAGAAAAAGAAAAAGAAAAAGAAATAGAATAGAACATAATTGTGTGCATAAGTGAGAATTGTATCAAATTATCTAGAAAGTGGCCTAGTTAGCCACAATTTATTAGTTTTCATTTAAACATTTTCTAATATAAAGAAGAGCCAAAATAAATAAAATCGAAGATAAAGAAAAAGAAAGGATTAATTTTGACACCTTAAATGCTTAAAATGAGAATTTCATATGAAGAAAAGTCCCTTTTACTTTTTAATTTTGGTCCCAATATTTCACATGAATAGGTTACGTCACTAAAAATTTTCCCTTAAAATTTTGGAGGAAAAGGATTAATGATGTGAGAGATATGGATTTCACAAAAAATCCTTAAAGTGAGAGAGATAAGTTTTATTCACAAAAAGGTCCTTGTGAAACAAAATAGGAAAATGGGATATTTCGTGCACATAATAATCAATCAAAGTTAATTCTGGACGATAGATAATGAAAATATAAGAATATGGAAGAAAATTGGGTATATTCGAAGCTACCCTTTGTTCTGTGTGATTAATTATACAATTATCTAGAATTTGTCAAAGAGGAAACATGGGACTAGCTAATTGATGATTTTAATCTAATATTATGCCTAAATGAGTATAAGACCAAATAGAAGGTTTTCCCAAGTTTTTATGGAAAAAGGAGTTACCAAGAAAGGAATATAATTACTTCTCAATTTTGGGAGTTTTGTCAAAAAAGAAAGGAAATTAAGATACATGAACCCCATGCGTTAGGGTTCTTGACAGAGATGTTCTGATCTCCCTCTCTCATATCCTGACATCTATATAATGTTTTAAGTAGTCTCGTCCAGTAGAGGTGATGGGATCACCGACCACACAAACAACTACTCAATCCCAAGAGTACACATGCTCTCCTTTCTCCTCCTAAATGTGACGAGTGAGGCAACGATCCTAAAAGTCAATTTCGAACCATCTGAGATGATCTTACACTGCCAGGTGAAATGAATCTTCCTAAGAGAATGCTGAGATTCTCTCCCTCTCTCCCTGGTAACCATGGCAAAGACTTTAGACTAAAATTTCCTCTGCGTCGCTGTATACAACCAGACTGATCACAACCTTATTTCTCTTTGCCCGAGCCTCCGAGACCCAATCTGGTAGACAGTAAACTCTGACAGAGGTACCAGAGACTACCATACCTTGTGTCCATGGTACAAAGATAGGAGGTGGAGGCTGTAGAACCAACACCGACCCATCGGGCAGAATCAATCCTTGCACAAGGAAGAAGATTGGGAGCCAGAAGAAAGAACAAAACCACCACTGGGGCGGGGATGGATAAGTTCAGTGGGGACCTACAGAGGTGCAACCCTCCTGATGATGTTCCACGACACTCTAGATGTGAGAACTGGGTGGTTGAAATTGTTGTCAAGGTTGGGAGCAGTCTCCTCTGTGAGGAAGGAGATGAAAGATAGCCAAAGGACTCAAAAGCCCTTAAGGCTATACGTCACTCACAGGGGTAGAGGTAATTACCACCTAATCTTTAGTTGGACAAAATAAATAGAAATAAGTTAGTAGCTAATGTATCCTCACCTGATTAGTTGGATATGCATTTAATATTGTGAAAATCACAGTAAATTATTGGTAGCTTGGAATTAGAGATGTAGTATATGAAAGTTGATCAGAAAAATGTAAGGAATACAATAAAAATAGATTCAAAACCTTGATCTGCTTCTAATTCTGACAGTGTCTAAAAGTTGTCATCTTTAATGTGTTAAATGTATAAAACCCTAATTTCTAAGTCTTGATGATAATGCTATGATCAATTGACTTTAACCATAAAAGATTGACCCTTTCTGAAAAAAAGGATAACTTGGATTTAGTTTGAGGTTAATAGCCCTCAGTTGATTAATTAGGGTTTTTTTGAGTTAAAGGTGCATAAAATGTTAAGATTAGGGTTTGTAAACCCATAAGGCATGAAACGTATTAATTAGGGTTTAGGAAGACAAAATCCTAATGAAACCCCAAATTTGACCTAGAAAATCCTAACTTGAGACCCAAGTCAGTCTTAATGATGATTTGGATAAAACAATGATGCATGGGTATATTGCTTGAACTTTTAGGGTAAATTTTCTTGGTTGATTGTTTGTTTTCTCTTGCTTGGAGAACAAGAACACCTGATCAAGGTATGTGGTTATTTTATGATTACTCGCTTTAGTTTCACAGTGATTTTTAGAGGTTTCATCGATTCCTTGAAAATAACTATTTGATGACTTTATTTTCTGCAATCTATAAAGTGACTATGATTATCACAGAGTGTATATATACATACATACATACATATATATATATATATATATATAAAACTTTCCCAGACCTACATATCATCTCTAGATGTAAGATTTATGAGGACCAAGCCCTGGAGGGAAGGTCTTAGGTGGTAAAGCCCCAGAGGGAAGACCATAGGGCACCCAGAGAGGTGACCCATAAGGTTCCAAGCTCAGGATGGAGAAGGTAGCCTAAAGTCCCTTGCAAGGACTAAACCCTAAGAGAGGGTATCACAGAGGATGAGTAAATGTGGTTGGGAAGTTATATTGAAAACATAATCTTGAATTATTAACAACTATTTGATGTGATCAGGTTGTTAAAATATATGTGCAAATGTTTGGTTGCCACCACATACTAGTATATTCATTATACTGCCCAACATTTTGTTTGTCGACATTTTAGGAATATCTAAAAGTGGACAAATAGTGAAGTGATGTTTGAAGAACAAAGCTAATTAAAGAAAGGATGATTTAGTTAGATAGAACTCTACATTGGGTAAAGTTCCAACTCCAATTTTTGAAAGGTATGTGAAAAGTAAATTTTATCCTGCTTTAAGCTCAGTCTTTGGTAGAAATTCTTAATTATTTTTTATTATTTGCAAAACCATTGATCCTATTTTGGGATAAAAACTCTAGCTTCTTGGTCTTCCTTAATTGGGGGTTACCGAGGGATGGGGTCATTACAATTGGTATTAGAGCATGGTTTTCAATTTAATCTCTAATAATTATTAAATTTTAAAAACTCTACAGAACCTAAGGGAATTATTAAAGGATAGTCCAAAGATGGAGGTGTCTAGAAAAGGATCACGATCCAGGGCTGGTAAAATTTTCCTCTACACCGCTATTTGGTCTACGAGGACTCCCAGATTCTGTGTGAGTTCTTGGCCAAAATTAGAGGATTTGACTCGAAATAAGATACCTGTAGGTCTTCTCTCATCTGTCTTCTTCCCTTCTCTACCCCGTTTCATTGAATAACTTCAAGAGATCAGGGTTTCTCTCTCTCCACCCCCTCCTGAGTTTAGGGTAACCATAATAAGGATTAAGGAATCATCTACCCAATAATAAAAGCATGTAAGAAAAATGTCATGGACATAAGTCTAAATGATGAAACTTAGACTGATTTAGTTACATGCTTAGGCTGCATGTCCTGTGTTGCCGTGCCCTCAGGAGAATGTTGAGGTTAGACCATCTTGTAGGTTGAGGAGGAGAGGGTTAGCCTTGGAGGAAGAATCCTCTAGGAAGAGGAAGAGGCCTATTGTATCCTCTGAGGACGATGCAAACCAAAACCTTAAGCAATAGTTAGAAAAAGAGAGAACACGATGAGTTGGATACCTTTTTTTTGGGGTAAGTCAGGTGGTCATCTTATTCATCTTGCCCACCTCGTGCAAGAGAAATTAAAGAAGTGTTACATATATTGGATAACTGCAAGGAAAGAAACATGGTAGTACTACTACCATTACAATGGGGTGTTTGACCCAGATCAAACACATTAGTAGGGGGGGTTTTATAGTGAGTATATCCACTGCTCTTGTTCAAGTGATATTTAGCAAGGGCGTCAGCTTGGTTATTATTCCTTCTCTCTGTGTGCTAAATCACAGCGGACTCCTTCTTTATCAACTGAATACCTCGGATGATATTAGCAAACTGAGGATGTTTCCGGTAATCATCATTAATCATATTGGATGCCTGCAGACAATCAGTGACTATTTCCTCTCTCTGTATATCACTCAGTTTGATGACCTTAGCTGCTAGCGCAACAACCATAAGTTCTGCTTCCAGCGGACTATCCACCTTAATTAATTGGCCTACTCCACTTAACCATTGATCATTATAATCTTTGATAACTACAGCTATGGCGCCTTCCCCCTTCTTCCAAGCTGCGTCAGTATTGAGCCGAGTAATATCCGAAATGGGGTTAGGTGGTCTTGATCTTCGATTCTGCTCATTGCTATTCTACACATCATTCCAAGCTATGGTGTTCATCGTGACCTCCTGATGTATAATATTGACTTGGTGTTGGGTGCAATTATCTTTCCTTTCGAAAATCCAAAGGTTACGTTGTTTCCACAAGCTCCAGCAGGAGATTAAGAATAGGATTTGATGGCTGTCAAGAGTCTTAATGTTTTGACTCAACCATTGATCGAAGTTCTCTGTAGTCCAGAACTGATGAGAGGCATGAAGACTCAGCAGAGTGTGCCACACATTTTTGGCCTTAGGGCAATTCCGGAGAGCATGTAGAATTGTCTCATCCTTCTCATTGCACCTGGGACAGGTCGGATTAGTTGTCATATGCCGGCGCTTCCTATTATAGTTAGTGAGGAGAGATCCATTTGCAGCTAGCCACATGTGCATTCCATATACGGTACCAATTACCTTGTCTTCTTGACTTTTGTTTCAGCTCGCAGAGCATGGTAGGCCATTTTAGCTGTATAACTACCCCCTGCATTAAGCATCCACACCCTCATATCTTCCCCAAAAGGGTCTGTAGGAGGAGTTAAGGCACAGATAGCCTTTATGATATCAGATGGAAACCAGTGTTCTAGGAAGCTGCGGTCCCACTGGCCCTCCAGATTGACCAAACTACTTACTGTCAAATTGTCTAGATCAGTCGGAATGGGATGTAGAACAAAGTTTTTCAAGGGAATTTCATTCGGTATCCACTTATCATGCCAAACATTGATGGATGTGCCACTCACAGGACACATATAGGTATTGGTTTCCATAAACGGTTTGGTGAGAGCAATATTTCTGGACGGCCGAGAGAGATGCTGAGCTGAGCTCGGAGTGTTCTTTAAAATTTTCTTAGACATGGCCTCGCTCCAGATGGTCATCCTCCTGCTATAAATATCCCAGCTATTCTTCATGAGCAGTGCTTGGTTCCATTCTTTCATAGATTTAATCCCAAGTCCACCATGAATCTTTCTACTAGTGACCCAGTTCCATGAGATGAGATGGACCCCCCTTTTGCCACGCCCCCCATTCCATATAAATCTTCTAATCTCCCCATCAATTCTATCACATAACTAAAGAGGCAACTTGGCCGTCTGCATAACATAGGTAGGGATGGAGGTTAAAGTACTCTTGGCCAGGCTTACTCTACCTGTCATAGATAAACTTTTTGCTGCCCAGGAATTGATCATCTTAGTAACCTTTTCCAGCACTTCATTGTAAGTTTTCTTATTAACTCGGTTGTGGAGAATAGGTACACCAAGGTATTTACCAAGGTCCTGTGTTCTTTGCAGGCCACATATTCTGCAAATATCCTCTGCTTCCCGCCCTGTAACACTTTTTGAGAAGAAGACTCTTGTTTTCTCAATAGAAATAGCTTGTCCAGATGCTTGTTCGAAGTCCTTGAAGCACTTCATGATAGTACTTATATTGGGTTTACTTGCTTTTGCAAAGAGGATGATATCATCAGCAAAGTAAAGATGAGCTATTTTTGGTCCTCCTTTCCCTAGCCGCATAGGAATCCACTTTCTTTCTGTCACTAGCTGATCTATGAGTTGTCTTAATCTTTCGATGCACAGAACAAATATATACAGGCTAAGAGGGTCCCCCTGTCGTAGACCTCTAGTAGGTTTGAAGTAAGGTGTCTTCGCACCATTCCAGGCAATCTGCGAGCTACCCGACCTGATTGGATTCATAATGTAGTTCTGTATTTTACTAGGAATATCCATCTTCTCAAGAGTATCCTATATAAAGCTCCACGCCATTTTATCATAAGCTTTAGTGAGATCGATTATGATGGCCATAGTTTTTTTTTTAATTAAGCCAGAGGTCGCTATTATTCATCCCACACCCCTCTGGTGGGCTAAAATCAGCAGAAAGAATACAACTCTCTCTCTTATAGCTCAGGTATCTTCCAAAAAAAAACCCACCAAAAACAACTGAACAACCACAGGACCAAACAAAATCAAGCCTCAATCACGTATGGATGGCCATAGTTTTGCTTGAAGCCCTACGTTTCATCATATGGATGAGCTCCTGTACCACCAAGATGTTATCAGAGATTTTCCTTCCGGGTACAAAGGCACTCTGCGCCAGATTGATCCATTTAGGCAGCCACTGTTTTAGGCATTCAACAACCACCTTTGAACAAAGCTTAAGAATAGTATTGTTAAGAGAGATAGGCCTGAACTGACTCCGACATTCCAGTTTCTTATCTTTGGGTATGAGAATAATAGTTGCTTCACAAAGCTTGTCGTCAAGGTTGGAAGAGTTAAGGGCCTCTTTAATCGTTTTTGTAACAGATTCCTTAACATTGCACCAGTTTGATTGTAAGAAGTGTGTAGTAGTTCCATCTGGGCCTGCCGCTTTAAACGGATTCATGGAGAACAAAATCTTCTCAACTTCCTCTATCTGAGCCTCCCTCGCGAGTAATTGTCTTTGAGTTTCCGGAATAGCTTCAAAATTACCTGGGATGCTTCGCATGGCCTGTTGACTAACACGACTTGGAGAAGTAAAAAGTTTTATAAAGAAATAATTGACCAGATTGAACACCTCCTTAGAATCAGTTTCCCAGCCTCCATCAGGTCTTTTGATGGCTTCACATCTATTCATTCTATCTCATTGGTTGACATAGGCATGATAGAACCTCAAATTTGAGTCACCATCTTTTAGCCAGTTAATATGGATTTTTTGTTTCCAGTCGTCTTCCTCCTTCCTTAGCAGCGTATTCAACTTAGCCTGCATAGTTAAGCACAAATTATCAGTAATCTCATCATACCTCTTAGCCAGGTTTTCTGCAGGGTTTCAATATTATGTAAGAGGCGACCCTTCTCTCCTCTCTTGGTCTTTTGTAGTTCACCGTCCCAGATTTTCAGCTGCGGACTGGCAATAGCAAGCACACTTTGGAAATCAAGGTCCTTCCTCCAGATATTTTCAAGGCAAGGTCTGAAAGACACTTCCTTCTGCCATGAAGCTTTGGTCATGAAACACCCTTGATGGCTAGCACGTCTATCCATTTTTATCAGAAGGGGGCAGTGGTCCGATTCAACTCGTACGAGGCGTAACACTGACACGTTAGGAAATTTTTCAACAAAAGCACTATTAGCTAAGCCTCGATCAAGTCTGCTTTGTTTCAGACCATGGCAGAAAGTAAACCGTTGTCCAGAGAAACCAAGGTCCGATAACCCTGCCTGCATCATCGTGGTGGTGAAAATTTGAGCTTCACGATGATTGAAAGTCAGATACCCAATCCTTTCAGCTGGAGCTATAGTTGTGTTGAAGTCACCTGCAACCAACCATGGATCTGTGTATCTCCCTCCCATCTCTACTATATGTTTGCAGATCAGGTCGCAAACTTGGACATGAGGATTAGCATATACGAAGGTGGCGTAGAAAGAATTATTGATTCTGCAAGTTACAAATTGACGGTGGGTGTTGATGATATCCACAGTGCAAGAAGTTGCGCTCCAGCACATCCATATACCCCCGGAAAAACCGCGAGCTTCCGATCTTTGAGAATTCAAAAAACCCATCCTCTTAATGGTATTTACAGCCTTGTCAGCACTGATTCTAGGCTCCGTGATAATAGTAATCATTGGCTTATGTATAGAGATGTATTCTCTTAAGACTCTGCAGGTATCAGGTTTGCCTATCCCTCTGGTATTCCAGTAAAGGATCTTTGTCATCCAAAAAGGAATGTATGAACATCAGGACGATAGTCCACTTACAGATCCGGCTCTATGTTTTCTTTCTTAGCACCAGTATTCAAAACTTCCAAGATAACTTCAGAATCTGGAATCACTCTCTGTCGAGGACTCCTTCGTGTCCCTTCTAGATTCATTTTGGCTGAGCCATTCCTCTTCATCCTCGTTCCACTCCCTTTGTATATCTTACCAATCTTGTCTTCCTTAGGATTTTATTCTGTTTAGCTATTCTTTGTGTGGCGGGGGTAGTGCTTCTTGTTGGATTCTCTGGAATAGGTACAACCTCTGTAGCTAACTCTTCAGAAATTGAGAAAATTTCCACAACTTCGACAATATCCGGATTGGCCATGGTGTGGTCTCCTGACATGTTGTTGTTACTTCCACTTCCCTAAGTCTTGCTTTGAATCATAGGATCATTGGTTATGTCTTTGAGTGCCTCCACCTTCTGTGCTCTGGTTTCTATATTTTTCGTACTGGTCTTCTTTTTCCAGATTTTAGCTGTTTTATGTCCTCCATTGTTGTACATTTCCGTTTCAGTTTGATGACTGCTTGGTTCAATCTCTTCTTCTCCATCATCTTCTGGGAGATCGCCATATCTGTTTTTTGTAGTGTTTGGTATTTCGGGGGGTTTTCCTGCAATCTCTTTACCCTGCCGCCGCCGGCGGTTGCGTTGGGTCTGCCACTGCGATTCTTCAGGAGCTTTGAGCCTGTCATTGCTGTTCTTGGGTTGCACTATCCTTTCAGATTCTTCTTTAGTCTGATTGCTCGCCAATTCACAGTATTGTGATATGCGTCCCTCCTCCCCGCACTTGGCGCAAGTGTAAGGTAGCCCTTCATATTCAATCTCATAATCGATTCAATTGATTTGTATGTAAGGTGCCAATTGCTTCGTGGTATCAATTTCTATGGCCAATCTTGCAAATTTGCTCCTCGTTCTTTTGATAGTATGTTCATCGACTTTAATCAGACGGCCTAGTGCCTTGCCTATACAATCGAACATGGTTTATACGTACAGATGGAGAGGAAGGTTAAGTATTTTTGTCCAACAGACAATTTTCCTCAGAAGTTCATTCGAAGGGATGAATGACGGGTTCCAATCCCAGACCAAGAGATTGCACCCGAATACCTTCCACGGCCCTCCCGTCATCGCCATCTCGTAATCTCTCTGACAGGATAGTTGTATGACAAAGTGATTCAGATCTAGCTCGTATATATTGTACTTGCCGATCAGGCTCCACATGGCTCTCAATCGATCACACAAAGTCATATATCTGATCTGGGTTCCCATGGCTTTCACTATGACAGCATACCACCATGGCCTGATCAGGAATTCTTCCTCCATCGGGTCGACGATTATATCCGGCTTATCATCAATATACGTCAAGCTCACCGCCTCCGGGTTTAGGTTTTCCTCAAACAGCTTTTGCAAGAAAAGATTAGAGTTACCTTGTTCAGCAGGTTTGTTTCCAGATCTGGCGGTATTGGCTGCCCAAGCATTGCCCCTGGTCTGGCTATCGTGCTTGCTGGTAGCGTGGCCATGCCCATGCAGCGGCGGGAAGGATACTGCTGGCGCGCCGCTCGTGTCCGTCATCATAGCGCCATCTCCATGATCAAAACTCCATCTTTTCTGTGTATCTGCTCCTTTGTGGGATGTACTTGAGGACCCCCTCAATCCGCCAAAGTGAAACTCGATTCCAACTTGAGGAATGCTAAGCTTTTCCGCGCCCGCTTCCATTTGGGTTGACGTGTTCAAATCTGCATGGGTCTTAGGGTTTGTTGGTTGTCTTTCCTCCTCCTCTCCATCGTGCCGTCTGTGCTCATCTTTGCTACGATCGTTCACCGTATCACCTCCTCCTTTAGTGCGTGCGTTGCCACAGCCCTTGTGGCCATCCGCCTCTACGTCTCCTCCCCCTTCCCCTTGATCACCCCCCGCCGCCGCTAACCCCTTGTCTGCCATTCCCCTTGTAGAGTCCCGGTTGGTAGTTAAAATTGTCACACCTATTTGAGTTGGATACCTTAGTTGACCATGCATGTAGGTACATGGGTTATACATGCATGCTTTACATGGAGGTTTTGAGTACACATGAGAAACTAAGACTAGGTGTGGTGGTTTGACCCCCTAGTGACTTTTGGTGACCCGAACTTGGGTGGGTCATGCCTGTTAAGGGTGAGGGATGGCTCCCTCATTGAGAAGGTTAGTGGTGACCATATAGGAACCCTAAAAGGAATATATGAGCAAATGCATCATGCACCTATATAGAACTTTGTAACAACAAGGCTGGCCGCATGTTTTAGTCCTAAGCCAAAAGGGTTATGCCTAATAGTTTATGAGGTAGGCATGTAGAGATTTGGATGATCTTGGCTGGACATAAGTTTTGATAGTATGTATCTCCTACGTAGGGATAGACATGTATCCTTAAGAGCTTGACCCATCTTCTGTGAGAGAACCTCCAGTGGTAGGACCAGTTATAGGATTAGCTCTAGAGAGAGGGCGAGACCCTGATGAAGAGGGTTGGAGACCTAGACTCTGAGACATGAGGGATCATGAGAAGGTTTGGTATGATGTGGCCTTGAATGGATGATCCTAAATAGATTTGTGGAGTTTTTCCATGCATGATCCAATGAGTTTGTCATGCTTTAGATATCTCTAGAGGAACCAAGCCCTAGGAAAGAGAAAGAGGCTTCTGGTACGGGTATATAGATGACATTTGTGCCTACCTTTTAGGTGAAGGAAAGAGAGTTCCAAAGACCCTAAAGAGGTATGATAACAAGTTGTGATGCCTCACACCCAGTTGGTTGTCCCTGTGTAGGACTCGAAGGGTTGTTCATGTGGAAGAGTGTTAGGAAGTATATGCCATACCATGTATAGGTTTGTTCATGTTTGAGTAGCTGAGCTTGCAGTTAGACAACTGATTTATAAGAGGTGAACCTGGGGTTCATGGACCAAAGAAGAGAAGTAGCAGTACCTGGTTCACATGATGCTCACGAGGCTGATTGAATTCATAGGAATTAAGCGTGAAACTTCCCATGTTTTAGAGCAAAAGGAAACCCTCACTTGAGCTAAGATATATGAATGGTGAACCACTCACACAGGTTGGTGATGTATGGATGTATGATATTAGTCCAACCTTGAGGAATGATGATCAAGTATGACATACCAAGGAACTTAGAATGGTTTATTAGGTTGTCTTCTTTCTATACACATGCATAGGTAGCATGATAAGAGTTATGCATATACATGATGGTATGAACCCTAGATGCATGAAATTTGTGTGACCTTTGTTGCTACCAAGTGATAGTTTACCCCTATCCTGGGAGGGGACCCTTCATGTAGGAGTGAGTACCAACTCTTGCTTGGGTTTGAAGTAACCATGAGAAGTTACCTATAAGAGCTTGATGAGTTAAGCGAAAGAACACGTAGTATGAGCATGAATCTATAGACCCATGTGTGACCATCTCTCAGGGGCATGAGGATATGTTATCATGGATGTAGCCTGTATGGGGCCAGACTGAGTTAGGTAGGTCGCCATGATTCCTATGAGGGATGAAAGTTTAACTAGGAGTGCCCAGAGAGATGATGGAGATTCAGGTGATGATTCAAGGTTGAGATGTGCTATGATAGAATCCTAAGTCAATACTTAGGCCAAAGAGGGATAAGACTGATGGAAGTAGGAGTTGTCTGTTCCCTGGAAGCACTAAACCATAGGGTCAGGAGGTGACAACTACCTTTGCCCAAGGCCCATGGGTTAGGAGGTTGGCCACCTCAATGAGTTCATGGGGCCTAAGGGGTAAGGATGAGAGGAACTCCCTAGATGTATAAGGGTAAGATCACCCCAAAAGTACCGACACCGTAGAGACATTGAGGAAATGACTAAGGATTGTCCATAAGAGTTATGTTAAGACCCAAAAGTGTTTGGGAATATCCTTTCCATGGATGTAAACATAGATTTGAAATATTCATGGTGTGGAGACATGTGAAGTATGTTTCAAGTTAGACTAGAAAGTGCAATGGTGATGTGCGATGCACCATCTCTACTCTTGGAATAGGATGAACTCTATATTTGGACTGCTGCCAAATGCTTATTTCAACTTGTTATGGGTGTGAGAGATAGGACAGAACACATGCCATACTAAGGATAAAAGTGATAGGAGAGGTAAATACTTGAGTTGAAACCTTTTTTTGATAATTGAGGATTAAAGGAAGTACCATACCTTTGGGAGTACTTTTGAAAGCGCATATGAACAAAGGTAATACGAGGACGTACCTATCTAGAGTAGTTTGGAATCTATGGGTTACAATTTGGTTTTGATAACCGAGATGATGGAAGCAAGAGCTCAAATTTTTCTTGACTCAGATAGACCTAAACTCGAGATGAAGATGATGAGTGGAGTATATGGAGGTTTATGTCTTCACCATCACCTAGAACATAAGGAAGCTAATGCAGTAACGAGATGTTCTCAGTTGCAAATAGATGAGGTGTACAACTGTCTTGTCTAGCCAGTGGAGAGAGATAAAAGAGGTTGCTAGGTGGACCCTGTGATCATTAAAAGACTAGACATGTATGGCTAACATCCAGATACAACCAGACCTATTGGTCGAGTTGGTCGTTGGCCAGCTAGCCAGCCCAGAGCCTGATGAGATAAAAGGATTGTTAAAAGAACCTCAGATACACCTCTCAAGAAAAGTAGGTGGTAATACCCATTACTAGAGTGTTTTAGGGTTTTTGAGGAGTCACCGTTGAGGAATGATGTCATGCAAGAAGCTCATGCTTTAAGTACACCATGATTTTACCAAGGTGGTTAAGTCATGCAACAGTACCTTAGAGGCCTAGAATGATGAAGGATATAGAGACATATGTGGCCAGATGTCACACATGTCAGAGGGTGAAGGTTGAACACTAGTAACCTAGTGGATTGCTATAGATGGTTGGAATTCTCAAGTGGAATGGGAGCAGATCACCATGGACCTTGTGGTGAGTCTCCCCTGGAACAAGAGAATTAAATGATGCAACATGGGTTATGATAGATCACCTTACCAAGTCAGCACATTCCCTTTCCTGCATTTCCAGTGTGACAGATCTGGTTGAATTATATATATGAGGGAGATAGTTCAACTGCACAATGATCTGAGTTCAAATATTCTTAAGCATGGCCTTAAGTTTGTTTCCATGTTGTGGAAGTAAGTACATGAAGAACTCTATAATAGATCAAAGTTTAGTACATGACATCACTCTTGATTGATAGAGAGTCAAAAGAGTATGATCCAGACTATAAAAGGTCTGATGAGAGTATATGTGCTCGTTTGGGGTGGATAGCGGGAGTAGTACGTGCCCCTACCCGAGTTTGTTTGTTATGACAACTACTTGACACGATTTTACCGTGCGTATAACACAAGTGTACGTATCAATGTAATATAGGCCTTGTGAGGCCCGAGTCGAACTTAGGGAAACATGAATTTCAGTAGACTACTACTAACTGGTTGCGACCAACTAAACTGATTAAAAGAGTTGAGAGGTTTGAAAAAGAAAATAAAATAAAGGGAAAACAAAAGAGCGATGATTAAATGTTGGTTTAATCAAATGGAATGGGATTCCTTAGGATTGCCGATTTCACCACAGGGTATCATTATACCTAATATCTTGCATAAATAATATAGATTTTATCGAATCTTAGATAGAGAGCCTGTAATCAAGATTGCCCGCTTCCACGGTACAATCCACTACCCAAATCTAAGACAATTCTACTTTTGTAGCAATTTATATCTTAGATTAGGCACATTAACGATGACTCTGGGCATTTCTCCGCTATCCGTACGTCGCCTAGTCTAAGGAACGTATAATATGGTGTATAAAAGTGGGTTTTCATACCTTTAATCCCCTTTTCAGAGTAATTATTAGTCTAATTCTTTACCTATGGTCATGAAGCATAAGTAAATCAAGCAATCTCCACAATTATATATCCAAGAAATGAGAATTCTATATTAATTCATGCAAAAATTCAATATAACGGTTCCCTAGGCTACTCCCAGGTCCTAAGGAACAATGGGGATTAGCTCCACATGGTTGAAAATGGAGAATACATAGGAGTAGAGAAGAAAAACGTGGGAAACATGGAGAAAACTCATGTAATCCCTGACACAAAGGTATTCATGGAGATCCTCCTCGAGAAACGTGCGTTTTTCAGTCTTCCGACAGCAAATTGCCCATCGGAGGTGCCCGAATTGCTCGGTTGCCGGCCTTTGGATCTCGTCTCCTCTCTCCCTCCTTCTTGGATGTCATGCAACACGATATGAGATCTCCCCTAGGGCTGGCCGTGCTCTCCTTAGGTCATAGGACCACTTTACGGCTCTAAAAAAGCCCAACTGTCGGATTAGAACGCTCTATTTTAGTGCAAAAATTCGGCAGATCCCGACGCTGTCGATACCATCGACACCCAGGTCGATGGTATCGACCATGATGTTGATATTTCCTTCCAAAATCGAGTTTCAGGGTTGATTCCTAATGAAATGTGGATACTATCGACACCAGGGTCGATGGTATCAACTCTGGACAATGCGAAAGTACCTGAAAAAGTGCCGAAACATGTGCATAAGTCCGAGGATTATATAAAATCATCTAAAATATGATAAAATAAGTATAATTTGATGCAAATAGAGTTTAAAGGCCAACTATAGTGAATTATGCAAATATAATCAAGAAAATGACAAATACGTGCATAAAACAGATATAAAATAAGCCTGTAAAAGTGACTCAAAACCCATGCATCAAACTCCCCTAAGCTTAAACCTTGCTCGTCCTCGAGTAACAAAATTTTGGATCTGGTTGAGATAAGTCAGCATAAGGACATAAATACATGAAATGCATCTGCATCATCCCCACTTTCTTTCCACAAACCGACCCTCCTTGACCACTGAACACTAACTGCCCTTTAGGCGACAATAATCGTTCATGAAAGATGTCCACTCCAAAATCATAGAACACTATCAAGTAAAGTAGTTAATATAAGACAATCCTCCAGTTCAGGCTTGGTGCATCTTGTGATCTCCTATCTACGTTGCTCCTTTTCCTAACTACCATCTAAATGGAAGTAGATCTCCTGATGTTCATGAATGAGGAGAATATTATGGGTGGCCTTCCACTTAGAGAAACGGGTAGATGGAATGGATGGATGTGGAAGAAAAAGAAGCACATAACAGTCAATCATGCAATACAAAAATTAATGACCTATCATGATGCAAAATGCAAGTGAAAATGTCCTAATGCTACATTTTTGGTAGAATGATGCATGCATTATCATTCCGTCTCAAGGTGAGATGGAATATCTAAGAAAACTACACCATGTACTTATTCTTTTTAGTATGTAAGTGAGAACATGTTCCTTTCTTCCTCTCATTCATACTTACTTCTCAATTCTTCTTCTTTTTTCAATTTTAATTTTTTTTCAAGCCCTTATTTTCATAGATGACAATGAATTATTTTTCGGGCTCACTTCTTGTTACATAACTTGTACATTTGAAGCATTCAGAAGGTATGTAACAAGTTTAACACCTTTCATATTTTCACAAGAACATACAACACATGATGTACAACTATATGCTCAAAAGATGTGAATGCAACTATATAATGACAGTTATGCAACTACTATGACATGCACCTAAGGATAATGTACATGTATAACTACTCTCTATATATTTTTTTCATTTTTCATGCAAAACATGTAAGAATAACTATAATGCAAGACCTATCTACATGGAAGGCAGTCAATGAGTGAAAGATAGTAATGTGCTCCCAATTCTTATGGTGGAGTGTGAATGACATTGCGGTGGATCAGATCACAAGACTAATTGACAGAACCTTCGGAAAGAATTATATATCCCTCCTTACTGACTTGTGTAAAAATTAATCAAGGGGTTTCTCTCTCTCACTTCAAATTAAAGTCACGTTAACATTTGGTCGGTTTGGGCGCAAACATCCTTGTCAATCACTTGTTGGACAATAAAGATAGTCATTCATGTCCCCATTTCCTGAAGCTGACTCACCCAAGCACTTCCTCAGTTATGCAACTCAATTACTCACAAGAATAAGCTCAAAAAGTTTTCAATATGCTCATTTTTTTCATGTGCACACAACCCAATTGAAACCATGCATTTATTGCTCCACATATTACACTAGATAGATGTGGATCCTACAAAAGCGGTAAAACTAGAAATAAATACAACTAATATTTCAAAAGTAAAAACAACATGAATAAGTAAGTAAAAACTAAGATAGAGGTATGTTCCAACACCCCTCCTAAGCTTGAATATGACTATGGCCTCATAGTCAACATCCCCACTTAAGAGGCGGAACAATGATACCATTCACTTTGAAGTGTGGTGAAGAAGGATGGTTGGATGCTAAGTGGACCAAGTGATGCTTGCTATCTTCCTTTTTTGGTGGCCCATTTTTGTTTCTTAGTGGTTCTAAGAGGTGACTTGCTTCATCCTTCTTTTCTCTGTAAAAAATGGTGCAAAAAAATCTCGTTTCGACACCTTTTACGGCCTATTTTATGTAGCTGTCCTGTAGGTGTCGATACCATCGACACCAAGGTCGATGGTATCGACTCAGAATCATCAATTTTGGTGTACCGATGTATCTAAAAGCCTGGGAAATCAAAAGTGTCGATACTATCGACATGGGTGTCGATGGTATCGACATCTCTGTCACCATTTTTTCTAAAAATCTTCAAGAATCTCGATACTATCGACACTAAGGTCGATGGTATCGACTCTTTCTCAGAGTTTACTGATCCAAACTCGATACTATCAACAGGGGTGTCGATGTATCGACCTTAGAATTCTGCACACTTCAAAACATGAGTTAGGGTACCATTTTTACAAAAATTATCAAAACCTAAGCAAAAACTAAGTACATCAACACAAAAGATCATAACCAAACATAAAATAAACCTAAAGTTGGGTTGCCTCCCAACAAGCGCCCTTGTTTAATGTCCTAGGATTGACATAAAGATACCTTTAACCTAGGTTGTCAAGGGATGTATCTAATGATTCATTTGGCAATTTGAATTTAACTCTATCATCACCAATCCCAAGTGTCAAGTAACCTTGCCTAATGGCAGTGATTACATCAGTCGTAGCTTGGAACGACCTTCCCAATTGCATCTCACCTCCTTCCAGCTCATTCATGCCCATGACCACAAAGTCAACATGGAAGATGAATTTGTCGACCTTGACTAGCACATCCTCGCATATACCTTGTGGCTTTATAATGGATCCATCCGCCAACTCAATTGTCATGGAAGTTTGTGTTGGCTTCTTCAATCCCAGCTTTTGAAAAGTGGCAAATGGCATAAGATTAATTCTTGTCCCTGAGTCACACTGTGCTTGTGGAAAATTTTGGCCACCTATGGAACACGGGATGTAGCAACATCCTGGATGTTTCCTCTTCTTTGGCAGCCTTCCTTGGATTATAGAACTCACTTTTTTATCAACACACATAACATATGTATCTTTGATCCACCATTTCTTGTTGATGATGTCTTTCATGAATCTTCCATATGAAGGAATTTTCTCTATATTCTCCACCAATGGAATGTTAATGTGGAGCTTCTGGAAGATCTTAAGAAATTTCTTGAACTACCTTTGCTCTTTCCTCGACTTTAGACTATTCGAGAATGGCAGGCTTGGCTCCTTTATGCGCTTGTGTGGTGGCACGTATGGGCTATTTGGGGTCTCCTCCCCTAAGCTTGCTTCAATGTCACCCTCTGGCTTAGGCTTTGGAACGTCATTCATGGTTGGTGTGGCTTGTGGCTGCTCATCCTTCTTGATGGTAGTAGCTCCACTGCGAAGTATGGCCTTCACCTGCTCCTCTTGCCTAGGTGTAGGCACGGCTGTAATGGGTTCTTGGTGGGATTTGCTAAATGGGAGACATCCTCTTGATAGTCCATATAAGCTACGGGGGTATGGTACACTGGGTTTAGCCTGCGTTTCAAAATGCAGTTTGCCCTTTTCATGGACCTCCCCCACCGGTGGCTCTGTCTCCTTATCACAGATATATACTTCACTTGATGATGTACTTGAGCAAACTCTGCATTCCTAGCTGGGTTTTGTTGAATGATTTGCTTCATGGAAGCCACCTCAGTTGCAATTTGGGTTATGGATGTCTCTAGCATCCTCAGTTGTGCATCATGGCTCGATATCTACTGCCCAAACTGGTTCAAGTACTCATCGTGCGACTGTACTGTCTGGGCGAGTGAGCATATCAATTCCTGATTTTGCTTCACCACCTGATTAAGCAATTCATTGTTCTTTTCCTCTAGTCTAGGCTGCGGCTTCTGAAATTTTTGTTCCTTCCTCCAATCGTAATTGTTATTTCTATATCCCTATTGATACATATACTTTGCATGTGCATCATCATCATACCCATTGTCCTCTTTCTCTAGGAGCTTCTTGGCTATGAGATCCATCTTGTCATTAAGTGCTTTGATGGCCTTTGCTTCATGTGTCACGCCGACCTGCTCGGGTGCATCTCTTTCACCCCAAGACTGGTTTTTGGACATGTTCCTTAGAATCTCCCAGCACCTTGTGCCTGTGTTGTTAAAAAAGAAACCAGATTCTGCTGAGTCCAAATTGCTCCTATCATGTTCATTTAGGGTGAAGTAGAAAATTTTAGCTTGCTTCTCCTTGTCTAAGTCATGATGTGGACACTTCCTCAGCATTATCTGGAAGCACTCCCTAGTTTCAGAATAAGTTTCACCGTTTCATTGGTTGAAGTTATGTATCTACCTCACTAGATCGTTCGTCTTTTCAGGCGAAAAGAACCTCTCAAAGAACACCTCAACCATGTGATCCCAAGATTCAACATACTCATCATCCAGATTGTGCAGCCATTCCCAAGCATTTCCCACTAAAGAACTGGGAAAAAGTTTTAGGTAGAGTGTCTCTTGCGGGAACCTGTCAATCTTTATCATATCGCATTAGTTTTCCACGAACATGCTGATGTGGGTCATCAGATCTTCATTCTTCAGCCCATGGAATGCATTAGATTTGACCAAATTAATTAGCCCTGGATCAATTTTATAGTTAGGAATGTTGATGGCCAGCCTCTTGATTGGCCCCTTAGATGCAGATGAGGAAGAAGCCTTGATTTTCTCCCAGATCGTCTGCTCCTCATTTTCCTCTCCGTCACCCATTATTACTTTACTAGTACCTGAAATTTCAAATGGTAGTGTATAAACCAGTACTAATAATTAAAACAATTAATAAGATTTGCAATTCAATTCAAAAGATTAAAAGAAAAATTATAGGAATTAAAAGTGGCCTAGTGTGGCCGCTCGCAGCACTCGTAGTGCCAAAATTCACCGTTTCCCCGGCAATGGAACCAAAAACTTGACACGGTTTT
Source organism: Alisma plantago-aquatica (assembly GCA_963693085.1). Lineage (NCBI taxonomy): Eukaryota > Viridiplantae > Streptophyta > Magnoliopsida > Alismatales > Alismataceae > Alisma > Alisma plantago-aquatica. Next base: position 973,719,751 of record OY856413.1, on the reverse strand, counting down.
ACCGTGCGTATAACGCAAGTGTACGTATCAATGTAATATAGGCCTTGTGAGGCCCGAGTCGAACTCAGGGAAATATGAATTTCAGTAGACTACTACTAACTGGTTGCGACCAACTAAACTGATTAAAAGAGTTGAGAGGTTTGAAAAAGAAAATAAAATAAAGGGAAAACAAAAGAGCGATGATTAAATGTTGGTTTAATCAAATGGAATGGGATTCCTTAGGATTGCCGATTTCACCACAGGGTATCATTATACCTAATATCTTGCATAAATAATATAGATTTTATCGAATCTTGGATAGAGAGCCTGTAATCAAGATTGCCCGCTTCCACGGTACAATCCACTACCCAAATCTAAGACAATTATACTTTTGTAGCAATTTATATCTTAGATTAGGCGCATTAACGATGACTCTGGGTATTTCTCCGCTATCCGTACGTCGCCTAGTCTAAGGAACATATAAGATGGTGTATAAAAGTGGGTTTTCAGACCTTTAATCCCCTTTTCAGAGTAATTATTAGTCTAATTCTTTACCTATGGTCATGAAGCATAAGTAAATCAAGAAATCTCCACAATTATATATCTAAGAAATGAGAATTCTATATTAATTCATGCAAAAATTCAATATAACGGTTCCCTAGGCTACTCCCGGGTCCAAAGGAACAATAGGGATTAAATCTGCATGGTTGAAAATGGAGAATACATAGGAGTAGAGAAGAAAAACGTGGGAAACATGGAGAAAACTCGTGTAATCCATGATACGAAGGTGTTTGTGGAGATCCTCTTTGAGAAACGTGCATTTTGTAGTCTTACAACAGCAAAATCATCCGTCAGAGGTGCCCAGATCGCCCAGTTGCCGAACTTTGGCTCTCGTCTCCTCCCTCCTTCTTGGATGTCATGCGACACGATATGAGATCCCCCCTAGTGCTGGCCATGCCCTCCTTAAGTCATAGGTCCACTTTACGACTCCAAAAAAGCTCAACTGTCGAATTAGAACGCTCTGTTTTAGTGTAGAAATTCGGCAGATCCCGACGCTGTTGATACCATCGACACCCAGGTCGATGGTATCGACCATGATGTTGATATTTCCTTCCAAAATCGAGTTTTGGGTTTGATTCCTATTGAAATGTCGATACTATCGACACCAGGGTCGATGGTATCGACTTTGGACAATGCGAAAGTACTTGAAAAAGTGTCGAAACATGTGCATAAGTCTGGGGATTATATAAAATCATATAAATATGATAAAATAAGTATTATTTGATGAAAATAGAGTTTAAAGGCCAACTATAATGAATTATGCAAATATAATCAAGAAAATGACAAATACGTGCATAAAGCAGATATAAAATAAGCCAGTAAAATGACTCAAAACCCATGCATCACTACTACAGCCAGTATCAGGATGTATGAAGCTCTTTATGAGAGGTTGTGTCGGTCACCACTTCACTAGGGTGACATCCGTGAGAGGACCTTGTGGAGGTCCAAGAAACCACAGTGTAAGCTGATAAAGTTGCTTTGATCGAGAAATGGTGGAAAAAGCCCAGGATCGACAGGAGTCGCATGCTGATGTGGAGCAGATTGACTCGTATTTCACTGTGGGTGAACATGTGTTTTCAAAATTTGACTGCTCAAGCTATCTTAAGAATAGAGAAAAGTTAAGTCCCTGATACATGGGTCTGTCTGAGATTTTGAAACAGATTGGTGGAGATGCTTATGTTTAGCCTTACCCCTCAGGATAATATGATGTATGATGTGTTCCATGTGTCTGATCTAGAGCACTATGTTATGTACTCGAGCCATGTGATGAGCATTGAACCTATTGAACTCTAAGGAAGGTTGACTTACTCCTAGTCAGCTGTGAGGGTACGAGATACCAAGGTGAGAGATCTCAGGAGTAACGAATAGAGATGTTTATGATTCTTTGGAAGCACCCTGGTGAGGATGAAGCCACATGTGAGCTGATGATAGACATGAAATAGTCTTATCCTGAATTGCTTGTATATTTGGTGGAATTTTGAGGGCAAAATTCCTAAAAGAGGGGAAGGATGTTATAACCTCAATTTTTGTTTGTATGAATTGAAATGCAATTTTTCAATAAAAGGGATTTGAATGGAAAATTGGATGATTTGTTTTCAAATAATGGATTCTTTTGTAATATTTCCCTTGGACACATGATTTCATGGTTTACACTGGTTTAATAAACGAATGATGGATAAAAGGGAAAAGGCCAAAAGAAAAATCCTATAATAAGAAAAAGAAAAAGAAATAGAAGATAATGCATGCATAAGTGAGAATTGTGTAGAATTCTCTAGAAAGTGGCATAGTTGGCCACAATTGATTATTTTTCATTGACACATGTTATTTAATAGAAAGAAGAGCCAAAATAAAGAAAATTGAAGAGAAAGAAAAAGAAAAGGATTAATTTTGATGCCTTAAATGCATAAGGCGCTGGGGAAGAATACTGGGAGCCAGAAGAAAGAACAAAACCATCGCTGGGGAGCGGATGGATGAGTTATGCAGGGACCTATGGAGGTGCAACCCTCTTGAAGATGTTCCATGATGCTCTGGACGTGAGAACTGGGTGGTTGTAGTTGTCGTTGGGGCTGGGAGCAGTCTCGTCCGCGCGGAAGGAGATGGAAAATGGCCAAAGGACCCGAAAGCCCTTGAGGCTATACATCGCCCATAGGGGTAAAGAGGTAATTACCACCTTCTAACCTTTAGCTGGTCTGAATAAATAGAAATAATTTAGTAGCTAATGTGTCCTCACCTGATTGGCTGGATATACATTTATATTATAAAAATCGTAGTAAATAATTGGTAGCTCAAAATTAGACATACAGTATATGAAAGTTGATTAGAAAAATGTATGGAATACAATAAAAATAGATTCAAGACATAGATCTACTTTTAATTTTAACAATGTCTAAAAGTTTTCATCATTAATGTGTTAAATATATAAGAACCCTAATTTCTAAGTTTTGATGATCATGCTATGATCAAATTACTTTTACCATAAAAGATTGACCCTTTTTGATAAAAAGGATAACTTGGATCTAATTTGAGGTTAACATTCCATCAATTGATTAATTAGGGTTTTCTTGAGTTAAAAATGCAGAAAATGTTAAGATAGGGTTTGTAAACCAATTAGGCATGAAAAGTGTTAATTGAGGTTTAGGAAGCCAAAACCCTAATGAAGCCCTAAAGTTGACCTAGAAAATCCAAACTTGAGACCCAAGTTAGTCTTAATGATGATTTGGATAAAGTAATGATGCATGGGTATATTGCTTGAACTTTCAAGATAAATTTTCTTGGTTGATTGTTTGTTTTCTCTTGCTTGGACAACAAGAACACCTGGTCAAGGTATGTGGTTATTTTATGATTACTCACTTTAGTTTCATGGAGATTTATGAGGTTTCATCGATTTCTTGAAAATAACTATTTGGATGACTTTATTTTCTACAATCTATAAAGTGATAATGATTATCACAGAGTATATATATATATATATGACTTTCCAAAACCTACATACCATCTCTAGATGTAAGATTTGCGAGGACAAAGCCCTACAGGGAAGGTCTTAGGTGGTCAAGCCCCAAAGGGAAGACCACAACACACCTAAAGAGGTGACCTGTAATGACCCCACCCCTCAAAAACCCCCATTTAAGAAAGGATAAGAAGATGGTGCCGTTATCCCAAAATAATGGTTTTGCAAATAATAAAAAATAATTAATAAATTCTACCAAGACTAAGCTTAAAGCAAGATAAAAATTTACTTTTCACATACCTTTCAAAAATAGGAGATTGGAACTTTACCCAATGTAGAGTTCTATCTAACTAAATCCTCCTTTCTTTAATTAGCTTTATTTTTCAAATATCACTTTACTATTTGTCCTTTTTAAGTATTCCTAAAATGTTGACAAACAAAACGTCGGTCAGTATAAAGTATATATTGGTATGTGGTGGCAACCAATAACATGCACATCTTTCATAACAACCTAATTACATCAAATATTTGTTAACAATCCAAGATTACATGTTCAATATAACTTCCCAACCACTTTTAATCATCCTCTAGGATACCCTCTCGTAGGGTTTAGTCCTTGCAAGGGTCTTTAGGCTACCTTCTTCATCCTGAGCTTGGTGTCTTATGGATCACCTCTCTAGGTGCCATGTTGTCTACCCTCTGGGGCTTGACCACCTTTGACCTTCCCTCCAGGGCTTGGTCCTCTTAAATCTTACATCCAGATATGGTATGTAGGTTCGGGCAAGTCATATATATATCTACATGATGGTAATCATAGTCACTTTATAGATTGCAAAAAATAAAGTCATCCAAGAATTTGTTTTGACGCAATCGATGAAACCTCAGAAATCACCGTGAAACTAAAGTGAGTAATCATAAAATAACCACATACCTGATTTGAAGATCTCAAAGAAACAAGAAAAGTCTCAATCCAATCAGGTAGTCCAATCAACCAATCAAGCCAATCACACAAGCACAATTGAATCTTGAAAAACATGTATGACATAATTACTACTTACTCATCGTAAACTCCTTTATTGACTTGGGAATCCCTTCTAGGTTTTCTAGGTTGAATTAGGGTTTCCTTAAGGTTTATTAGATCTATTTCTCAGTTTTTACCTTTTAGGTCAACAAACCCTAAACCAGCTTTTCTATGCATCAGAACCCTAATTACTCATATTATTCACATTAAAGTTCCTTTATTCTCAAATTGACTTAGGATCATGATAAGTCTATCATATACATGGATCTTCAAAATAAAAACCATTAAAAGGCATAATCACCTTAATTAGGGTTTCTAAGCCAATTAATGCACTTTATACATATGGAACCCTGAATTAGCCAATTAAGCACAAAGATCCTCATTTTAGATCTTAAAGAACCCTTTTTATCAGCAACAAACTAATATCTTCTTAAATCATCCATAACACATTACTCAATCTCATTAATCTTATAATCAGGGTTTCTATTCATAAATGCATTAAAGGTGGAAACTTTAAATAATTTTTTAATTGTGAATATATTCATGATTTAATTATATTTTTATTAAGTTCCTTACATTTTTTTGATCAATTTTCATATATAACATTATTCCATCTGAGTTACCAATTTGTTTCTAGAATTTTCCCAAATAAAATAGTTATGGGCTAATCAAAATAGGCCATGTTTACCTTTTATTCTCTTACATGCCAACCAAGGATCCACGAATCACCGTCATCCACATAGGCGGCCTACTCCATGCGAGAAAGGCACTCGGTCAAGGGTTATTTCCCCTTTTTCCCTTATGCCCCATGGGCTTCGGGTCTTGTGCGACCTGGGCAGGAGGGTAATTCCTCCTTTTCTCCTCTTCCACCTTTGCTTTCCTTACACCTGCAAATCCAGTTCCTGGGGTGGTCAACTTAGCCATTGACCCCAACCTTCTGTGTGTGTGAGGGCCAGCTGATGGTGGGGAAACCTTCACGGTTCCTCCCTGAACTCCTCGGCGGCATCATCTCCGTCGCGCGAATAGGGAGAGGAGAAAGAAGGAGCCTCCTTGTCAGTGGAAAAATAGGGACCAATATAGGGTGAAGTAGGCCCCTGAGTGTGGGTTCCTCATGCCTTGGATGTTCAAGCCCTCTATGGGTTCACTGAATTAGCCCTTTGCTCCCCCTATCATGGAGTTTCCATCCCTTTATATCGGCAGGGAGGGTGTCTGTCGGTCTCCCATAGAGTACATGTTCCAATGAAAATTGGGCAAAGTCCTAATCTATGGGGATCTTAGGTAAAGTTAGGGTTAAGAGAGTTTGCACTGTTCTCCCAAATCTAATGGAAGGGTGTCCGGTCTCCAACAGACATCATATAGAGAGGAAATCAATGAGGAAACTCACAACCAATGTTCTCGACTTTCCCTCTTTGGGTAGAGGTAGGTGATGACTTCATCACCATAGGATCAATATTCAATGGCTCTTGTGTGGTGTGACACCTATAAAACCTAAAACAATATTCTATGTATGATAGGGAAATCATTAAATTTAATGTAACATCTTATTAGCTTATACACTTTATGTATTCTTATAAAATCCATAAATCTCTCACCTTAATTCCTTTTCTTCTCAAATTTTAAGAGAAACTTCCTAATTCCTTAAAATACTTTTACGTAAAGTTTGGAACCAAAAATAAAAAATAAAAGAGATTTTTCTTCATATGCAAGTTATCACTTAAAAATGCATATTTTATTCATATTTTCTCTCTCTTTCTCTTCTATTTCCTTTATTTGGATTCCTTTTAGCATTTAAAACCATATGGATTCAAAATCTAATCCATAATGATCAATCATACCACTTTCCAGATAATTCCACATATATCTCATAATTATCTTAATTTCTTTTCCTTTTAATGCATTGTTTGATTTCATTCAACTTTCTTTCCTTTTTATCATATTGGACTCACTAACTTATTAGGGTCCACAAAACCATACATTTAAAGGAAATATTAAATCGACTTATTACACATAAATCATTCAATTTCATAATAATACATTTTTTTGGAGAAGTTGCATCTCAAACCATATAAACCCAAAAATTGGGGTTGTAACATCCTTTCCCTCTTATAGGAATTTCTCCCTCAAAATTCCATTAAACATATAAATAATTAGGATAAGAATTTCCCATGTGGCTTCATCCTTTCCATGGTGCTTCCAAAGAACATTTATCATCTTCTATTCTTTATTCTTGAGCTCTCTCTCACCTTGGTATCTCGTACCCTCATAGGCGACTCATAATAAGTTAGCCTCCCTTGGAGTTCAATAGGTTCATTGCTCAGCACATGGCTCGTGTACATCACATAGTGCTCTAGATCAGACACATGGAACACATCATACATCATATTATCATGAGGGGCAAGGCTAAACATAAGAAGCTCCATCAATCTATTTTGAAATCTCAAACGGACCCATGTACCGGGGACTCAACTTTCCTCTATTCTTAGCTTTAGCTCGGAGGGTTCAGATTTTCAAAAACACATGCTCGCCCATAGTGAACTGCATGTCAGTCTACTTCAAATCATTACGTGACTCCTATCGATACTGGGCTTCCTTCAACCATTACTCAATCAAAGTGAATTCATCTGCATACACTGTAGTTTCTCTAACCCACACAAGGTCCTCTCACCGACATCACTCTAGTGAAGCGGTGACCGACACGACCTCCCTTAAAGAGTTTCATACCTCTCGATACTAGCTTTGGTGGCTGTCAGAACAAGAAAACACTTCTAGGGGTAGGTACTACTCCTGCTATCGTCCCCAAATGAGCACATATGCTCTCATCAAACCTTCTAAAGTCTGGATCATACTCTCTTGACTGTCCATTAGTTAGGGGGTGACATGATGTACTAAACTTCAATCTAGTTTCTAGTTCTTCATGTATCTACCTCCACAACATGGAAGCAAACTTAAAACCATTCTCAAGAATATTTGAACTCAGATTACTATGAAGTTGAACTATCTGTCTCTCATATATATATGGTTCAACCAAATCTGTAACACTGGTAGTGCTCTCTTAGGTAAGAGAATCTGTCGACTTGGTAAGGTGATCTACGATAACCCATATTGCATCATGACCTCTCTTAGTCTAGGGGAGACCCACCACAATGTCCATGGTGATCTTCTCCCATTCCCCCTTGGGGACTCCTCATTATTTGTAGCAATCCAATGAGTTACTGGTGTTCAACCTTCACCCTCTGGCATGTATGACCACTAGCCACATGCACCTCTATATCCTTCTTCATTCTAGGCCTTCAAGGTACCACTACAAACCTCAACCATCTTGGTAATACCAGGGTGTACAATGTACTTAGAATCATGAGCCTCTTGCATGACATGATTCTTCAAGGATGAAACCTCAGAAACCCTAAAACACTCTAGTAAAGGATTTCACCACCTACTCTCCCTGAGAGGTGCATCTGTGGTTCTTATAATAATGATTTTATCTCATCAAGATCTGGGATGGCTAACTGGGAAACCACCAACTTGACCAACAAGTTTGGTTGTATTTGGATGTTATCCACACATGTCTAGTCCCCTAATGGTCACATGGCCCACCTATCAACCTCCTTTATCTCTCTAGATAAACAAGACAGTTGTATACCTGAGATGTGTCTCGGATAAGAGTATCTATTACCACATTAGCCTCCTTATGTGCTAGGTGATGGTGAAGACTTAACCTTCATATACTCCACTCATCATCCTTGTCTTGGGTTTAGGTTTGTCTGAGTCAAGAAAACTTCAAGCTATTGCATCCATCATCTCGGTTATCAAAACCAAACTTTAACTCTTAAATCCAAGCTTCTCTAGATAGGTACGTCCTCATATTACCTTTTTTCTCCTTATGCTTTTAAATCACCTATCCAATATATTCTCCAAAGGTGTGGTACTTCCTTCAATCCTCCATTACCATATAACAGTTTCAACTCAAGTATTTACCTCTCATATCATTTTTATCCTTAGTATGGCACGCATTTTGTCCTATCTCTCACACCCATAATAAGATGAAATAAGCATTTGGATGTAGTCCAAATACAAAGTTCATCCCATTCCAAGAGTAGATATGGTGCATCACACATCACCATTACACTTTCCAGTCTAAGTTGAAACATACTTCTCATGACTCCACACCATGAACATCCCAATTAGGTGTCTACACCCATGGAAAGAATTTTCCCCATCACCTCCGGGTCTTAACATCACTCTTATGTAAAATCCTTAGTCATATCCTCAAGGTCTCTAGGTTGTCGGTACTTTTGGGGTGATTTTACCCTTATGCATCTAGGGAGTGCCTCTCACATTTACCCCTTAGGCCCCATGAACTCATGAAGGTGGCCAACCTCCTAGCCCATGGTCCTCGGGAAAAGGTAGTTGTTACCTCCTGACCCTATGGTATTATGCATCCAAGGAAAAGACAACTCCTACTTCCATTAGTCTTATCCCTCATCAACCTTAGTATTGACTTAGGATTCCATCATAGCTCATAGCTCCTTTGTTGATACTCAAACACATCTCATCCTTGAATCCTCACCCAGAACTCTATCATCTCTCTGGGCACTCATGGTTAACCTTGCATCCCTTCATAGAAATCATGGCAACCTACCTAGCTCAGTCTGGCCCCATATAGGTTACCTCCATGGAAACATATCCTCATGCCCCTTAGAGATGGTCACACATGGGTCTATAGATTCATGCTCATACTATGTGCTCTTACACTTAGCTCATCAAGCTCTTATAAGAGACCTCTTAAGGTTACCTCAAACCTAAACAAGAGTTGTTACCTACTGCTACATGAATGGTTTTTTCTGAGATAGAAGAAAACTATCACTCGATAGTAACAAAGGTCACAAAAATGATCTTGCATCCAAGCTTTATATCATCATGTATGTGCATAGATCCTATCATACCACCTATGCATATAGCTAGCAAGAAGACAACCTATTAAACCATTCTGAGTTCCTTGGTATGTCATACATGCTCAACATCCCGAAGGGTTTGACCCATATCATACATACATAAGTCATCAACTTGCATAAGTGGATCATCAAACATATATCTTAGTTCAACTGGGGTTTCCTTTTTCTCTAATACAAGTAGGGGGCTGGCTTGCTTAATTCCTTATGAACTCACTCAATCTCGTGAGTATTATGTGCACCATGTACTACAACTTCCCCTCTTTGGTCCAGGAACCCCAAGTTCACCTCTTATGCATCATCTATCTAACTACATGCTCAACTGCTCAAATATGAACAAAACCTATACATGATATAGCATATACTTCCTCTTCCATGTGAACAACCCTTATAGTCCTTCACTAGGACCACCAACTGGGCATGAATCCTCACAACTTGTTACCATAAGTTACCTCTTTAGGGTATGTGAATCTCTCCTTCCTACACCCAAAAGGTAGGCACTCATATCATCCACACACCTGTGCAATAAACCTCTTTCTCTTTTCTAGGGTTTGGTTCCTCTAAAGGCATCCAAGGTATGACAAGCCTCTAAGTAACATACATGAGGAAACCACATACATCTACTCAGGGTCATCTATTCTCAGACCAAACCTCTGCATGGTTCCTTATATCTCAGAGTCTAGGTCTCCAACCTTCTCCATCAGGGTCTCACCCTCTCTCTAGAGATAACCATAAAATTGGTCCTACCACTGGAGGTTCTCTCTCAGAAGATGGGTCAAGTTCTTAAGGATACACATTTATCCCTACCTGGGTGAAACATACTATCAAAACTTATATCTGGTTAAGATCATCCAAAGCTCTACATGACTATCTCATAGACCATCATGCCTAACCTTTCTGGCTCAGGTCCAAAACCTACTGCCACCCATGCTGCCACTCACTTCTATGTACGTGCATGCCTATTTTCTTCTCATATGTGCTTGTTAGGGTTCCTATATGGTCACCACTAAACTACTCAGTGAGGAAGCTATCCCTCACCTTTAACGAGAATGACCCACCCAAGGCCGAGTCACCACAAGGCACTAGGGGTCAACAACCACACCTAGTCTATGTTCCTCATGCGTACACAAAACCTCTATTGTAAAGCATGCATGTCTAAACCGCCTACATACATGCATGGTCAACTATGATATCCAACTCATCATGTCTTTTCTTTCTCTATTCACCACTTAAGGTTTTTTGTTGAGCATCATCCTTAGAGGATGTGTCATGTCTTTCCCTCTTCCTAGAGGCTTCTTCCTCCAAGGCTATCCCTCTCCTCATCTTCCTACAAGATGGACTAACCTCAACATTCTCCTGAGGGGTAACCAAGGGCACAACAACATAGACCATGCAACCTAAGTATGTAACTAAACTCAGTCTGAGTTTCATCATTTAGACTTATGTCTATGAAATCTTTCTTATATGCTTTTTATTATTTGGTGGAGGATTCCTTAATCCTTATTATTCTTACCCTGAACTCAGGAGGAGGTGGAGAGAGAGAGAAACCTTAATATCTTGAAGTTATTGAATGAAATGGGGTAGAGAAGGGAAGAAGACAGATGAGAGAAGACCTAGAGGTATCTTATTTCAAGTCAAATCCTCCGATTTCGGCCAGACAGTCACACAAAATCCAGGAGTCCTCATAGACCAACTAGCGGGGTGGAGGAAAATCTTGCCAGTCCCGAATTGTGATCCTTTTCTAGACACCTCCATCATTAGAAAATCCTCTCATAACTCCTTTGGGTTCTAAATAGTTTGTAAAATTTAATAATTATTAGAGATTAAATGGAAAACATGCTTTGATACCAATTGTAACGACCCCACCCCTTAGCAACCCCCATATAAGGAAGGCCAAGAAGATGGTGTCATTATCCCAAAATAGGATCAATGGTTTTACAAATAATAAAAAATAATTAATAAATTCTACCAAAGACCAAGCTTAAAGATGGATAAAAATTCACTTTTCACATACCTTTCAAAAATAGGAGATTTGAACTTTACCCAATGTAGAGTTCTATCTAACTAAATCCTCCTTTCTTTAATTAGCTTTATTCTTCAAATATCACTTTATTGTTTGTCCTTTTTCAAGTATTCCTAAAATGCCGACAAGCAAAATTTCGCTCAATATAAAGAATATACGGGTATGTTAACATGCACATATTTCATAACAACCTAATTACAACAAATATTTGTTAACAATCTAAGATTACAGTTTCAATATAACTTCCCAACTATTTTTACTCATCCTCTGGGATACCCTCTCTTAGGATTTAGTCCTTGTAAGGGACTTTAGTTTACCTACTCCATCCTGATCTTGGTGTGCCTTGTGGGTCACCTCTCTGGGTGCCATGTGGTCTTCCCTCCTAGGCTTAACCACCTTTGACCTTCACTCCAGGGCTTGGTTCTATTAAATCTTACATCCAGAGATGGTATATAGATTCGGGAAAGTCATATATATGTTTAAATGATGATAATCATAGTCACTTTATAGATTGCAGAAAATAATGTCATCCAAACAATTATTTTCACACAATCGATGAAACCTCAGAAATCGTCATGAAACTAAAGCAAGTAATCATAAAATAACCACATACCTGATTTGAAGATCTCAAAAGAAACAAGCAAAGTCCCAATCCAATCAGGTAGTCCAATCATCCACTCAAGCCAATCACACAAGCACATCCAAATCCTATAAGCATGTATGACCTAATTACTACTTACTCATCATAAACTCCTTTTATTGACTTGGGAATCTCTTCTAGGTTTTCTAGTTTGAATTAGGCTTTCCTTAAGGTTTCTTAGATCTATTTCTCAGTTTTTACCTTTTAGGTCAACAAACCCTAAAACTACTTTTCTATGCATCAGAACCCTAATTACTCAAATTATTCACATTAAAGTTCCTTTATTCTCAAATTGACTTAGGATCATCATAACTCTGTCATATACATGGATTTTTGAAATAAAAACCATTAAAAGTCGTAATCACCTAAATTAGGGTTTCTAAGCCCATTAATGCACTTTATACATATGGAACCCTAAATTAGTCAATTAAGCACAAAGATCCTCTTTTTACATCTTAAAGAATCCTTTTTATCAGCATTAGGCTAATATCTTCTTAAATCATCCATAACACTTTACTCAATCTCATTAATATCACAATTAGGGTTTTCTATGCATAAATGCATTAAAGGTGGCAACTTTAAATACTTTTTGAATTGTGAATAGATTCAATGTTTAATTCCATTATTATTGAATTCCTTGCATTTTTATGATCAATTTTTATATATAACATTATTCCATCTGAGTTACCAATTTGTTTCTAGAATTTTCCCAAATAAAATAGTTATGGGCCAATCAAAAAGAGCCACATTTACCTTTTATTCTCTTACACGTCGACCAGGGCTCTGCGGATCACCATCAACCATGTAGGCAGCCTTCTCCACATGAGCAAGGTGCTTGATGGAGAGGTATTTCCCCTTTTGCCCTTATACCCCTTGGGATTTGGGCCTCGCGTGAGTTGGGCAGGAGGGTAATTCCTCCTTTTCTCATCTTCCACCTCCGATCACCTTGTGCCTGCAAACCCAGTTCTTGGGATGGTCAACTCAACAATTGACCTAGCCTTCTGCGTGTGTGAGGGCTAGTCGATGGTGGGGAAACCTTCACGGTTCCTCCCTGAACTCCTCGATGACATCATCTTTGTCGGGCAAATAGGGAGAGGAGAACGAAGAGCCTCCTTGTCAGCAGAAGAACAGGGGCCAGCGTAGGGTGAAGTAGGCTCTGCATGTGCATTACTTATGCCTTGGATGTGTGATCCCTCTACGGGTTCACCAAATTATCCCTCTACTCCCTTGATCATGGAGTTTCCAGCCCTTTATATAGGCAGGGAGGGTGCCCTTCAGTCTCCCACAGAGTCCAGTTTCCAACGAACATTGGCCAAACTCCCAATCCGTGGGGATGTTAGGGAAAGTTAGGGTCGAGAGAGTTCATAGTGCTCTCCCAAATCTAATGGAAGGGTGTCCAGTCACCAACAGACCGCATAGAGAGAGGAAACCGATTAGGAAACTCACAATCACTGTTCCCAAATTTCCCTCTTTGGGCAGAGTTAGGTGATGACTTCATCACCACAAGATCAAGGATTCAACATCTCCGTATGGTGCAACACCAATAAAACATAAAACAATATTCCCTATATGAGAGGGAAATGGTTACATTTAATGCAACTTCTTATTAACTTATACACTTTATGTATTCTTGTAAAATCCATAACTCTCTCACCTTAATTCCTTTTCTTCTCAAATTTTAAGGAAAAACTTTGTAATGCCTTAAAATATGTGTGAGAAAAGTATGGAACAAAAACTCAAAAATAAAAGAGATTTTTCTTCATATGCAAGTTATTACTTATTAAGGCATATTTTATTCATATTTTCTCTCTCTTTCTCTTCTATTTCCTTTATTTGGATTCCTTTTAGCATTAGAAACCATATGGATTCGAAGTCTAATCCATAATGATCAATCATGCCACATTCCAGAGAATTCCACATATATATCATAATTATCTTAATTTCTTTTCCTTTTTATGCATTATTTTATTTCATTCAACTTTTCTTTCCTTTTATCATATTGGACTCACTGACTTATTGGGGTCCATGAAATCATACACTTAAAGGAAATATTAACAAAGAAATCCACTTATTACACACAAATCATTCAATTTCATAATAATACATTTTGTTGGAGAAATTGCATCTCAAACCATATAAACCAAAAACTGGGGTTTTAACAACTTTAACGTCCCATGATTTGAGGCCTTAGATAAGATGATCTTATAAGGAATGATCAAACTACCCACATCACCAAGGTGCACCTCCTTTTTTGGGATCCCATCACTAAAGAACTCCACAGTTAAGTGCGCTCAGATTGGAGTAGTACTAGGATGTGTGACCAGTCGGGAAGTTGATCCTGACTTGAACGTGAGTGAGGACAAAGCACACAGTTAAGATCAACGGTGGTCTATGGGTCCAGTCATCATTCCTGAAACTCTACTAGATCATTGGGTAGTGGGCCAGGGCATTTGCAAATGGTATCAGAGCCAATTCCCCTATAGTAGGTGGGGTTCACATGGGCAGTGTCATGCCAGTATTAAGTAGTGCGGTCCATACAAGTTGGAAAGGGCTATCCACTGAGACGAGATGGATCCGCCCTTACATTGATAGTCGTGGATGGGAGCTGGATGTCCATGGGCCAATTTGGGTCTTCACTGAAATGGGGAAGAGATTATGAGGCCGTATATTGAGCCTTAATGAGGATGTCAAGAGTCTAAGTGGGGGAGATTGTAACGTCCCATGATTTGATGCCTTAGATAAGATGATCTTATAAGGAATGATCAGACTACCCATATCACTAAGGTGCACCTCCTTTTCTGGGAACCCATCACTAAAGAACTCCATAGTTAAATGTACTCATCTTGGAGTAGTACTAGGATGGGTGACCAGTCGGGAAGTTGATCCTGGCTTACACGTGAGTGAGGACAAAGCACACAGTTAAGGCTAGTGGTGGTCTGTGGGGCCAGTCGTCATTCCTAAAACTCTACTAGATCATTGGGCAATGGGCTCAGGAATTTACATGGCCCATAAGGTACTAAGCTCAGGATCGAGAAGGTAGGCTAAAGTCCCTTGCAAGGACTAAACCCTAAGAGAGGGTATCCTAGAGGATGAGTAAAAGCAGTTGGAAAGTTATATTGAAAATGTAATCTTGAATTATTCATAACTATTTGATGTGATTAGGTTGTTAGAATATATGTGCAAAAGTTTGGTTGCCACCACATGCCAGTGTATTCATTATACTAATCAGTCAGAGTTTTAGGATATCTGAAAGTGGACAAACAGTAAAATGATATTTGAAAAACCAAGCTAATTAAAGAAAGGAGGATTTTAGTTGGATAGAAATCTACATTAGGTAAAGTTCCAACTCCTATTTTTGAAAGGTATGTGAAAAGTAAATTTTTATCCTACTTTAAGCTTAGTCTTTGGTAGAATTTATTAATTATTTTTCATTATATATAAAACCATTTATCCTGTTTTGGGATAATGACTCTAGCTTCTTGGTCTTCTTGAATTGGGGGTTACCGAGGGGTGGGTTCGTTCCATTCAAGATGAAGAAAAGAGGCATATGATCCCAATATTTGTAAAGAACCATCCTATCACACAATTGTTCTTACCCTAATCCTAATCCCACTGCCCCGATATGCAATGTTAAGGGGGTTAGAGCACCCATCTCTGAATGGCCTAAAAATCACACACACATTTATGTAAAAAAATAACATTCCATTTTATTGAAAAAGGAACAAGTTTATTACATTCGAGCTTGTAGGCAATAGGAAAAAAATGAAAAAAATGTGAGAGAACTACATAATAGGTACTATATCCCATTTACATGTACTCCCATGTGGTAAACATTCTTCATTGTGGAAGATATTGACAAGAGTATAGTAGATCAACATGTATTAAGTCTTCAAGACTTCATGCCGAAAATATGGCAAATCAAGACGCAATCAATGCAAATGCATCAGTAACACCATTTAACAATTGAAAACATTTATATCAAAATATGATACTTGGCAAGACTTATAAGCAAAGTACTCAATGTGATATTGAAACATATCTTTATTTTTAGTAATTCAATTTTTATTATGTGATTATGCTAAAATCAATATGCATGTATATATGTATGGCTCCATCACCCCAACAAGATGGGGGTGGTCACCATGTTGTACAAGTTCCATCCTATGATATGATGAGGTCGCTTGTACCCAATATCAACATCATTATTATGGACATTCATAAGGGGCTTTTTCATTTATGTTCAAGGGTTTTCAATAATACATATACAAATCAAAAGATTACTCAATAGGGAATGTTGTAGCTCAAATTGTTACATAGCAATTATTTTCAACAAGAGTATACACAAGATTATCATTCAATATCACTAGTTTGTTCAAAGAGAAATAAATATAGAAGTGTACCTCTTGGAGTCAATAAACAAAGTGACAAAGTGATCTATGGTCCCATATCAATGTAGACATTTTCTTAAGAAAGTGGGTATTTTTGTAGCAATTTTTGGACACTCGTGCTATTTTTATTGATTTAACAAGATTGACCAATCAGATAATTGATGGGCACTAAAATGAAAATAAATAAAAAAAGAATTTCTAGCCTGACTTCTCTTATCCAGGGAGGGATCCGAATTCATGGATCCTCATTCTAACCCCCAAGCTAGTGTTCTTCTGGCTACAGAGGTTGCACGACAAGCAAAAAGGTCAAAAAAGCCCATGCTGATAAGATCAAATGTGTGACACAATTAGGACATATCGCTCAATACTGGACCCTGAATGTTGAAATCAAAACCATGACCTGGACGTCGCTCACATCATTGCAATAGTGAGCAAGGGAGAAGAGGAGCTAGGGGTTCAGCCTGACCGAAGGTCATGCAAGGAAAATAAGAATGCAAGCGACTTTGTGAAGTCTGTGCAAAGTACAGGGTATCATTAGAAAATTCCCAATAAATAGAGACAAGAACATGACTTTGTTTTGTAGGTGGAGGACAAAGAACGAGAGAAGTCACTTTTGAAAGTCATACCACAAGTTGAAGAGGATCAGATGTCTCAGCGGGTCCGCGAGCCTTTAGGAAGTTGTTGATGCCTTCACCTCCTCGCAATGATGAAACAGGAGGAGAGGTTGAAGGAGCTTTGTCGTGGGAACCTTCCACGCCTCTACACCTCCTTGTGATGGTCGAGTTGGCCTCATCCATGTCCCGAGATGGAGTGGATGCATGCAATTGGAGGATGAAGCTCAGGAATGGGAGCAACCTTCGTTGGTTTAGGTGTGAGAGGGAGGAGTTGGGTGGAAAAGAAGGGACTAGCCCGGGCGAAATTGGGACTGAATTTAGCGATCAAAGACGTAAGTGGAGGTGACTGAGGGTTTAAAATGTCTTTTGAGGTGTAAGGTTTTCTGGGACTGCTTCCCCGTTGTGCCCCGGTCACAAACCTTTTGGGCTTTTATGAAACAGAGCGAAAGAGAGGTCTTGTTGGGGGTCGTTGAGTAGTGGAGGGCAAACCGGATCAAAGGAACTGCATTTGACCTGTAATGAGTTGGGAGGAGGGAGCATAGGGGGTTATCCATAATATCAGCACGAAAATATCACAACACTCTAATCCAAGAATTAAGTTACCTTTGTGTTCTACCTTTATACACATGATGGACTAGTGTGCCTTGTATTGTTGTACATTAATAATGTAATGAGAAAAGTTAAGTTCGAAGACTTCAAGCTCCACTTGTAATCCATAATTCACGAGAGATCAGTGCCGCACCCTACAATTGCCGACGTGTTAACCCAATCTTGGACCCGACGCCCTTTTTACAGGTTTCGGGACGCAGTTAGTGCACACATAAACTGTTTCACGATACAATTATATAAACACACCCGACTTAGATTGATGTTTGGCGAACTTAGTGTTAGTTTACTTGTAGATCCAAGGATGTTACAGATCACTAGCTAAAGTTCTTTTGTTCGAATCCTTTCAAAGAGTACATGATGTCTATTAGAGCCAATATCTCATGTCGGCCACCAAAGGTTGTACTGTCATGGATGGAAAACATGCATGTGTATTAATTTCCATGCCAATGTCGTTGTTTCATGGGTTCCATGTGTCCACTGACAGCAGACGTATTGTGGCAGTGCTTGGCGTAGTCTTACCCAGGAGTCCATCCTTGATAGTGAAAAAAGCGGCCGACAGGAGACGTCGGTTTTGCTAACACATCTAACCTTGGAAAGCCTTCAAACAGAAGAACTTTTGGTCGGTTTTCGTCATTTTCAAGATCTGGTAACTAGTGAGGTAAGCTGCCTGTGTCGGTAACTAAACTAACAAAGTGGAGTGTACGCCAATGTCAGGAATCATTAGAATTTGAAAAATTCTACCCATAGCACACCGTATACCCGGCCACATACCCGCTCATCGGGAATACTCATCTGCCGTTTTCCTCCACTAAGTCCTGCTGCTGCGCCAGTCCATTAAGTCCTGCTGCTGCATGCCTTTTCATTAAGTGGATATCTCCAGCAGCAATTTTGCATGTCTTTTCATGCAAAAAGGATGCATGATCTCGTAACCAAATAAAAATCTAACAGATTTTGATTTCCCTCTAATCATTCCCTCCATTTTAATTTCAAATCACCTATATAGATGCACATCTCCTCAAGCTTCCCCTCCATTTCCATGTTCCTCCCAGATTCGAAGAAGTACTGTACGTACCAGTTCTGCCCAACATTCAGTAAGTTAAAAATGAATCACATATTGTTTCTATGTATTCGTTCAATGCCTGTTTATATCCAATATCATATGCAACTGCAAATCCCTTCCCTTCTATTATCTACGTCCTTTTTCCCATCAACATTCACTCCATTTTCATTTTCAGCAAGCAAAGATATGAATACGTACTGTACCTAAAATGGTTGAATTAGTTATTTCCGACAGTGATTAAGCACCGCCTGTTTCAACCTATTCATTCCATGCCTATTTATTTCAAATATCATATAGAAGTGCATCTCCCATTCATTTCTTTTTATTTTGACAATGATATACATCCACAACTCCCATATGATATATACGTCCCTCTTCAAAATGAATTCCAAATGTATAAATATTTTGTACATCCACAACTCCCATATGCTATATATGTCCCTCTTCAAAATGACTTCCAAATGTATAAATAAATAACTCCCATATGCACTAATGTTGGTTCTGCACTAATTTTAGTTCTGCACTAAATATTTCTGCAGCACTAAATATTTTATCTAACTATACGTACAATACTGATTTTATACAACTCCTATCTGTTATGCAGTACGTATAAGTACTGTACATATCATAATCAGAATTCATTCAATTAGTTTGTATATTGTTCAATCTTCAGTTGAATATAAGTACAATACTAATTTTTCTTCATCTGTAATAATTGTATATGCAATCTTTTATGCAATTGTATATGCACTTTTTTATTAATACAATACTCATTTTTCTTCATTATAACTTGTATTTATTTCAGATGGATTTAGAAGGCAGCAATAATTCTGCATCTATGTCGATTGAAAGTATAACCCCATTTCAAGTTCTAGTGTCCGATGCCCCTCAGGTTGAAAAACTGATATTTTATCTAACAATAATTACAGTGAAGATTTTATACAACTACCCTCTGTTATGCAAACGTATAAGTACTGTACAAATCATAGTCGGAATTCATTCAATTAGTTTTAACTATAAATCAGATGTGTCTAGTGTTCCGGCATTTTGTATAATTATACATATAGTACACAATTTCCATATTTGTCTTTTTTATGCAATTGTATAAGTACCGTACGTAAAATAGTTACATACCATTCATTTATTTTTGTTTTGAAAATTTATTTTTATGTATTTGTATAAGTACTGTACGTATCATAATCAGGATTCATTCACTTAACCATAAATGGATTCAATTATGATTTGTCTAGTGTTCTAGTAATTTGCATAACGATACGTACAGTACATAATTTCTACAACGCACTTTTTTATACAGCTATATAAGTACTGTACGTAACGAGATTCAATTCAGATGTGTCGAGTGTTCCAGCATCTTGTATAATTATACGTACAGTACACAATTTCTAAAACCCCTCTCTTTTATGCAATCGGCCAAGTACTGTATTTTACATAGTTACAGACCTTTCACTTCTTTTTGTTTCGAATTTTCATTTTATAAGTACTGTACGTATCATAATGAGGATTCATTCATTTAAGTACAGTACCAAATTTCTACAACGCACTCTTTTATGCAGCTGTATAAGTATTGTACGTAAAGGGATTCAATTCAGATGTGTCGAGTGTTCCAGCATATGTAACATACAGTACACAATTTCTACAACCCCCCTTCTATGCAATCGGCCAAGTACTGTATGTAACATAATTGAGTCACAAACATAGTAATTTGCTGAACGATACGCACAATACATAATTTCTACAACACACTCTTTTATGCAATTTTATAAGTACTGTACGTAACATAGTTACAGATAATTCATTTTTTGTTTACAGATCATTCATTTTTATGTAATTGTATACAATTTTTTTTACAGATTATTCATTTTTTATACAATTTCAGATGGATTCAGAAGGCAGCAATAATTCTTCTTGTATGCCGATTGAAAGTGTAGAGTCTGATCCCCCTCAGGTTCAAAAACTTCATACAGTACTTATACACAACTCTTATTATTATTATTTTGTGATATATTTACAAAATCGTACAGATTGACTCAAGCCCAAACGAAGTTCATAATCACTGTGCATCACAAGAAGTAGAGGCTATGCTAAAGCCAGAAATTGGTTTATCATTCTACTCTATAACTGAAGCTCGAGAATTTTACACCAATTATGCAGACAAATGTGGGTTTGGTGTTATAACAGCGCACTCTGCTAAAGAACCGGGTGATAACGTTGTTAAAAGAGTGACATTTGCTTGTGCCAAGTCAGGTCCACCGCCAAAAGATCAAAAAGACTCTTTGTACAGATACAAGCCAACCGCTAAGACAAACTGTCCAGCTCGTATAAGACTGCGTTGTAATTATATTGGCAAGTATTATATTTCTGTCTTTATAGAAAATCATAACCATGAACTTCTAGAGCCTCATTTGGTAAGACTTTTAGCATCCAAAAGGAAGATTCCTCAAGACATACAAAGACGCATAGAATTAAACGACAGTGCGGGTAAATAAGTACTTTTAATTACTTATACTTTAATGCATTGTACATTCAACTATTAGTATATAAATACTTGACGAACAGTACATTAGTAAATTGAATACACATCCGTACAGTACCTCTTATTGAGTACTTCCTACATGTCCACGTATAGTACTTATTAAAGCACATTACATAACAGACCTGTACTGTACTATATAAAATAATCATTTACTGCACTTTGTGCATATTAGTAACTCTTCAAATTCTACAGGTATCCAACCAGCCAAATCTATGTCTAGTTTTGTTGCTGAAGTTGGATCTTTTGACAATCTACCATTTACGCAAAAGGATTTGATGAACTATGCTGCATCGTCAAGAAATCTCCGTCTTGGCAAAGGCGATGCTCAAGCAATTCAAAAATATATCATTGCAATGCAAAAACAAAACAATGATTTCTTCTATGTACTTGATATCGATGACCTTGGCGTTTTACAGAACATTTTTTGGGCAGACTCAAGATCTAGGCATGCGTACAGATATTTTAACAATGTTATCACATTTGACACAACTTACTTGACCAATAGATACGAAATGCCATTTTCCCCCTTTGTCGGCATCAATCATCATGGTCATTCTATTTTACTGGGATGTGCATTATTGTGTGAGGAGACCACAGAGAATTATGTATGGTTATTCAAAACATGGCTGGAATGTATGGGTAAGTAAACAAATACTTCTTATCACGTACAGTACTCGAATATTTCACGTATAGTACTTCCCCAAACGTAATATGTTATTCCCTTTGTTGTAATTTCAGGTGGTGTCGAACCTAAGGGTATTGTCACTGATCAGGCACAACATATTATGAACGTTGTTAAAACTGCTTTCCCCAATTCTCGTCATCGTCTTTGTATGTAGCATATTATGAAAAAACTTCCAGAGAAATTGGGAAAGAACTCCGCCGTTTCAAAAATAGTTAAAGAGGCTGTTTATGAGAGTACATCTGTAACTGAGTTTGAGAACATCTGGGAGAGTGCTATCCAGCTTGCTAGTAAGAAAGAACAGAGCTGGCTTTCTAGCATTTACGAGCTAAAACAACTTTGGGTGCCTATCTATGTTGATAAATATTTCTGGGCCGATATGTCAACTACACAAAGAAGTGAATCTATGAATGCATTTTTTGATGGTTATGTGAATTCACGCACATCACTAAAATAATTTGTTTCTCAATATGAATCTGCCCTTAAATCTAAATATGAAAAAGAGAAACTAGCAGACTTTGAATGCGCCCACAAAAAACCCCACCTTAGAACAACTTCTAAGATCAAAGCACAGTACACTGAAACATATACTATTAATTTATTTAGAAAATTCCAAAATGAACTTGAAGGAATGATGTTTTGTGAGTCCAAACTCATATATGGGGATTCTATTCAATCATCATTTGATGTTATAGAACACAAAGATGTGATGATAAATGCAGAGGGATGCAAATCAGTTGTGAAGAAGTTTCACGTACAGTACGTTAGTCAAGAGACCATGATCAAATGTTCATGTCTATGCTTTGAGTCAAAGGGTATTTTATGCAGTCATATTTTGTGCGTCATTAGTAGACATTTGAAACTGAAAAAGATCCCTCAACAATATATTTTGGACAGATGGCGGAAAGATATACATCGTGATTACAACTCTAATCACACCATTCTTGCTAGTATTGGTGATGAGCCTGAGCAACGTGCTGAGCACATTTTAAGTATATGTGGGGGATTTGTTAATTTAGCAAGATCATCTGTCGAATATTATGATAATGTCAAACGAGAGCTAGCAGATGCATATCAAAGAGTAAACAGTATATTGAAGGAGAAAGGTCATGTGACAACGGTAAGACACGTACTGTACGTACATACATTTAACATTTGCAAGTCACGTACAATACTTTACACGTACAGTACTTTTACATTTAAATTTTTTGTATATGTTTTTCTATCAGGAAAACACACCACCTATACAAGATCCTGCTGTAGCTATTCGTGTTGGACGACCTTCAAGTTCCAGAAAGAAATCAAAGAGAGAGCTAGCGGCATCAAAAAAAAGAAAGATAACAAAAAAGAAGGCAGATACCGATATCAATAAAGATTCGGGCACAGTACGTACAAACAACATCACTACACATTTAGAACAAGATGCAATTAACATTGAAGTGTCAGACCCATTTGAAGTGCGTCCAAATACACTTGTTCAAGATCTCAATGACTCTCTACACTTCACCTAATACGGAAGCAGTTCGACCTCCTAATTTATCCAATCCTACTATGACAACAAATACACAATTGTTCGATAGATTTCATAATGGGTGGTTCAATAATTGTCCGCCTAGAGGATGAAATGTATTAGGAATTACTTTATCATTTTTTAAGTATGTATTTATGTTTTCTCACATATTACAAACTGTTTTAATTAATTTGGCTAGAGACATGCACATAGGTTATGTGCAAACTACTTTCTAGTACAGTACCTCAGCATACATTATGGTAGTACATAGATTATTTCGAGTACAGTACCTCATCTTCATCCATACAATTTGAATAATTTGTGATTTCACTATACATATACCCGACATACACTCTTTCATATACAAAACATCTTCAAACACACCAACTTCAAAGTATCGATCAACATCCAAGTACAGTACGTCTATTATGCAAACACAAATCATTTTAACAATCAATATGTTGAATTTTTTTTAGGTCCCTCTTATACCCACACTTCCACTTTAAGTTGAGTTTTGTCAAAGTTGCGTTCAACAACTAATAGACATACAGCAGCTTTACAATTTGGGTTTTGTGCGTGTATTTAAATACACACAAGTAATGTAATCCACATGTCAATTCCGCTTAATACTCGAATGTAGTACCCACATAAGACCCTTAAAGTAGTGTTCAACAACTAATAGACGTACAGTAGCTTTCCAATTTGGGTTTTTGTACGTGTATTCAAATACACACAAGTACTGTAATCCACATGTCAATTCGGCTTAATACTCGAATGCAGTACCCACATAAGACCCTATCACATAGAATTTGTGATTTCACATAAGTATTGTACATCAGCTACATGCATAAGTACTGTACCAATACTAGCAACTGATACATGCATAAAAACTGAAATATATAATACAGTACTGAAAATAAGTACAATACTGAAATTCAAGTATTGTAATCCACATGTACTCAAAATAAGTACAGTACTGAAATCCAAGTACTGAAAATAAGTACAGTACTGAAATATATAATACATGCATAATACTGTATTCAAATACACACAAGTATTGTAATCCACATGTCAATTCCGCTTAATACTTGATTGCAGTACCCACAAAAGACCCTATCACATAGAATTTGTGATTTCACATAAGTACTGTACATCAGCTATATGCATAAGTACTGTACCTCAGCAACTTATACATGTATAAAAACTGAAATATATAATACAGTAATGAAAATAAGTACAGTACTGAAAATATGCTAACATAAGTACAGTAATGAAAATATTCTAACAATGTATATATACAAATTCCTAAGTCGTGCACCTCATCTAACCCTATGACATTATGTATATATACAAAAGTACTGTACCAATACTAGCAACTGATACATGCATAAAAACTGAATTATATAATACAGTACTGAAAATAAGTACAGTACTGAAATCCAAATACTGTAATCCACATGTATTGAAAATAAGTACAGTACTGAAATCCAAGTACTGAAAATAAGTACAGTACTGAAATATATAATACATGCATAATACTGTATTCAAATACACACAAGTACTGTAATCCACATGTCAATTCCGCTTAATACTCGAATGCAATACCCACATAAGACCCTATCACATAGAATTTGTGTTTTCACATAAGTACTGTACATCAGCTACATGCATAAGTACTGTACCTCAGCAACTGATACATGCATAAAAACTGAAATATATAATACAATACTGAAAATAAGTACAGTATTGAAAATATGTTAACATAAGTACAGTACTGAAAATATTCTAACAATGTATATATACAAATTCCTATACATAATACACCAGATAAAGTACAATACTTTATCTGGTGTATTATGTATAGTTTGCATACAATGTATAGTTTGTGATTTCTCATAAGTATTGTACGTCAGCAACAGATACACCTAAGTACTGTAACTCAGCTACACGCATATATACTGCACCTCAACAGATACACATAAGCACTGTACCTCAACCGTTACTCTATCATAATAGTAATATACAGTACCGTCATACAGACAAGTATTGTACCTCAACAGATGGTTTAACATAATTGTCACATAATCAATATTTCATTACACGGAACACACCGATATAAAACCACAAAATTGCTTCTAAACTGAAGCTGCTGTTATAACAAGATTGAATACTACATCAGTTTTATGGATTCGAAACAAAAAACATACAATCGAGTCTAAATTGTTCACCATGCAGTACTTATAATTTTCTCAACATTGTACTTTACAGAATTGGCCATTCATTTTTACTTAATAGCGAACTCTGAGTTCATCAATTGTTTAGCATAAAATCCTCTGAGTGGATGGACATCATCGCGATGGGTGCTATGAACTGATCCATTTTCTAATATCTCCTCAATCCATCTTATAACATATAACGCGCAGTCATTTGAATCTGGTGGCTGCTGTGGTGCATACCTATCAAAGATCATGACCCAGTCTTGAGCAATCCCACCATGCTTAACCAGAGCGTACTTAATTGCATTTCCCTATATAAGTCAAAAATACAACATTATACAACTGTATTTTAAACGGTTAATATTGTAGACTTTGCATATCAAAGTACAATACTTACCACATACTTTGCATTGTCATCCACTTCACTGTTCTCAACTCTTGTTTCTAAACTGTTATAGTGTATGAAAGCCTTACTGGTAGCAGACGCGGTAATAAGATGCCAGTGATCACCAGTCAATATAGGCAACAACAAAACCTTGGCATTTTTAATTTTGTCAATCTTCGAAATCAAATATGTAAACAATCCAGCATTATTTTGATCTCTTATGGCTTGTGGCAGTGATGTATTAAAAATGAAATAATCATCACAGTTCATATTCTCATACATGCACCTTTTTAACTGCATAACAACCTCCATCACCTAGAAGAATATTGTATATTAGATAACATATAATATTTATCAACGTACAATACGTGTTTAGTAAAGCACAATATGTATGTAGATGTGTACATAACTTATAAAATTAGACATTGTGTATGTCTACCTGATTCGTGACCATCCCTCCTACTTTGACCAGTTCTTTCAGATCCTTCCGCATAATTATTGCATGTGGAGATCTGAAAACAACTGTATCTTCATCACTCCCTTGACACGTTAGCTGCAAATAGATTTCACAATTAAAAACCAACAAAAAAATACCATATCTATTAAAATATTATACATAGACTACAAAAAAACCACCAAAGAGAACAATGTGTACATCAATGTATATACCTTTATCAGTGTTTGTTTTTCTTCTTTAGACAAATACGGAACAACAGTGTTATCAAACTCCCGCATTTTTTTGAACGGACCTTTTGATACTTCTTCTTCCAACATTTTAGCCTTTCTTGTCCGTGGTCTATACTTAATATATTTCACCAGTGAGCTTGGGCTCATTTTCTTCTCAAATTTCTCCATATGGTCAATCAATGCATCAATCCATTGCTGTTTATTGAGTAAATTATTTATCTTGACAAACAAATAAATTTATACAGTGAAGATACAAATACCTGCCCATCTTTATGAATTAAATCATCAAATTCATAATGGAGTCTTGTTTTTGAAGATTCTCCAAGTTCCGCTGAACCTTCCATCATTTTTTGGGATGCATATATAGTTTCAATCTCTTTGTCAAGTATAAATCCAGCTTGAGTCTCCTTTAAATAAGACCAAACAACTTTACATTATTACTGTACGTAGGAAGCTAATAAACAACTGTATATTTATTTCAATAACTAGTACTGTACGTAGGAATATAAATATTAATGAGACATTAGTACTGTACGTAGGAATACAAAAAAACAAATGAATTTTAGTACTGTCTGTATGTATACAATAACTTACTTCTTGATGTACACTAGAAATGCCAACACCTGCAACATCTGGAATTGTATTTACCATTTGCATTTCATCATCTTTATCCTAGCATAACAGAAAATAAATGTTAGATCATTTCGTATAATCTTTTATACGAATCAACTATACATTAGTACTATACGCAGGTGTATGAATATAAAAATCAATGATAGATTAGTATTGTACGTAGGAATATAAAAATCAACTGTATGTTAGTACTGTATGTATGTATACAATATCTTACTTTTTGTTTTGCACTAGAAATGCCAACATCTGCAACATCTACATCTGTATTTACCATTTCCATTTCATCATCTTTACCCTAACATAACAGAAAATAAATGTTAGATAATTTCGTAGAATCTTTCATTCATGCAATTTAAAAGTATATAAAGTACAGTACTTAAAAGCATGTAAAGTACAATACTTTATTGCTATTATTCTGTTCATCAACAACAGTTTGCAGATCCACAACTTCATTTGCGTCACCATCATTTTCTTTTTCTTCTACTTTATCATTCGACACAGCACACGATATTGACAAATTTTGGGTCTAAAATTTAACAAAAAAACATTTATATCAACTATTCTATATAATAAAGTACTGAAATTAAGTACAATACTTAAAATAAGTACAATAATGAAAATATGTTAACATAAGTACAGTACTGAAAATATTCTAACAATGTATATATACAAATTCATAAGTCGTGTACCTCATCTACCCCTATGACATTATTGTCTTCACCAACCAAAGCTTGTTCAACTTGGATTACACATCCACCTTCACCAGTATCACCACCAATCTAATTGACAATCTCATCCTAATATTATAAAGTTTCGTACAGTACAGTAAGAGTACCACATGTTATTCAAGTAATGTACAATAAACGTGTAACATGTATGAACTTACTTCGTTTTGTTGAATTTCAGTTTCAGCTGCCACATCTTTGTTGGCAATGGTTACCTAACAATATATCAACAACCAAATATCGGTGATATTACCACGATGCGTAATACAGAAAATAAGTACTCTATATAATACAGTACTGAAATTAAGTACAGTACTTAAAATAAGTACAATAATAAAAATATGTTAACATAAGTACAATACTGAAAATATTCTAACAATGTATATATACAAATTCATAAGTCGTGTACCTCATCTACCCCTATGAAATTATTGTCTTCACCAACCAAAGCTTGTTCAACTTGGATTACACATCCACCTTCACCAGTATCACCACCAATCTCATTGACAATCTCATCCTAATATTATAAAGTTTCGTACAGTACAGTAAGAGTACCACATGTTATTCAAGTAATGTACAATAAACGTGTAACATGTATGAACTTACTTCGTTTTGTTGAATTTCAGTTTCAGCTGCCACATCTTTGTTGGCAATGGTTACCTAACAATATATCAACAACCAAATATCGGTGATATTACCACGATGCGTAATACAGAAAAAAAAATTGATAGTCAAACACTGCACTTAAATCACCTCATCGACGACGATTTGTTCCTTAGCAGCACTATCATCTACTCTTTCACGGACTGGCTCACTTACTGCTACACCTTTTCCACTATCCTTAATAATAATTTTGAGTTTCTTTTTTTTTGGGCATTGCTCCCTTGTTCAGCAGTTTGTTTAGTTTCTGTTAAAAAAAACACATATTAGTTATGTAAAAATAAACATTGCTCCGTGAAAAAATGTCATTCTCACCAATACTCCTTTCTCGTTCTTATTCTCCTTCAACTGCAAAAAATTAAAAACTAACTGCATAAATGATCTTATAAGGTACTGTACAAATGAATTTGTAAAGTACTGTACAAATGAACTTGTACAGTATGTAACTTACTGTACCAATTCAAATATTAAGTACTGTACTCGACACTTTTAATGGAATGTAATATTGCAATTGATCTTACGCTTGTAATGACATTTCGCACGGCATCCGCAACAAAGTCCGACGATGCTTCATCATCGTTACTCTTGATTTGCTACGTCCGCAGATCAGTCACAAAATCGTCAAAAGTTGATTCACTAGCTTGCACTGCCGGTTTCTTATCACGAGATACAACGTTTTTATCCGCAACATCCTGAAAAGAGCCAGAATTGTTAACTAATACAGGTTATTGACAATTACAGTATCAAGTATAATATTCTAACAATTTTCTCACATTTGCATCACCATCCAACGTAAGTGTCGGATCAGCAATACCATGCATCTGTAGTTCTTCACGCATATAATTTAATGCGTTCTTTGACCTCTCATAATCGACCTTCACATCATTTATTTCTTTCTTAAGGCCATCTATCTCAACCACTAGAAGTTTGACCTCTTTATTGTGCTTCTTAATACATCTCTTTAGATCCTTCTTCAACCTCTTCTTGTCCGCTTTCAATGTTTCCATCTCTTCTTGCAATTCTTCCAACTTACCCGCACTGCTTCCCTCATCAACCTTTCTCTTACCCTTGCTTTTTTTTTTTCTGCATCCAATCCTTCCGAATATACTCCGCGCTGAAATTCAGCACACTCATTTTTCTCTTATGCAAGAACAAACTCAACTTACTATCATAATTCCATTTATTAATAAATGGAAACACATCGTTGTCCTCTGGAGGAAGTAGAGTCTGACACTCCCTGAACCATGCCTGAAAAGTAATTCCAAGCAATATTAACACAATCATTATCGAAGAAACATATACTTAAGTATTGTACCAAATGCAAGTATTGTACTAATAACAGTACAAAATTATATAAATACATACAGTACGTCAAATTTTACCATTAATACCGCACTGCAACCTTTGAGGTACCCCTTGCTTTTAGCAATTACATCAACAAGTCCATTTTGTAGGAATTGTGTGATGGCTTCTGGCCAATTGTACTTATCCATAGACTGCAAATCATCTACTATATCAAAAAATGTCCTGCATATCGCAAAACTCCCATATGGAAACAAAAAATCAGCTAATAGAACCAAAATCCAGATCTTCACAAAATCATTGAGGCTTTTCTCATCTTTATTCTTCTTTAACATTTGCAATGTCTCCATTGCATCTTTCACTTTTGGATCCGACCCAAAGTACTCCGCTCTGATGACAGTGTTCTTACCAGCAACCTTGTCAGTTGAGTCTAGCACGACCTCTTCACCTGTTTAGTGATTAATAAACTGATCACACAAAGTAGTATATCAAGTACAGTACATATCCATAATTGTTTGATATGTTGTTGGCTTACCCTCAGAAATTAAGCCAAAGATATCTGACATGTGCTCAGTCTTTAGCTTAACCATGACATTTCCAAACACAAATGCATTTATTTCCACATCATAACACCTTACCAAATCTTCTATCAATCCAAGATCTAAACCCTTTGGACACTTCATGTCCAAAAAACCACCAAAAACTATTTTCTTAAATTTTTTCTTGTGCTCTGTGCCTTCTATTTCACAAATCTTCCTGAATTTCCTGTAACTGCATCTGGTTTGAAAGCCACGCTCGTTCTCCATCTTATAAACAAAAACATGCACTTCATAATCCAGCTTCTACAAAAAGTACTGTACTGATATGTTATTTATCACGTAATGCAACATAAGCAAAAGTACAATACGAACACCCTTATTCTTTATTTCAATTTCTGAACTACCCCATACAGTACAGTACTCACATAATTATTACACTAAGTACATGACTAAAACAAGTATTAGTCTAAAAAACAACATAATACACCAGATAAAGTACTGTACTCAACAAAGTATTAGTCAAAAAAGAACATAGTACATCACTTATATCCACGAAAGTACAATACAGTATGTTAACCAACAAGACATTAATAAGTAACAATAAGTACAGTACTTTTATTTTCACTAACAATAAGTGCAGTACTTTTAGTTTACATTAAGTACAGTAATTTTATTTTCAGTAATAGGTACAACACTTTCATAAACCATTAACGTCATATACAATGCATCAGTAATAATCCTAATTATCACTAACAATACATTATTAACACATCGAAGTACTTTACCATCACTAACAAGATCATCCCTTCCGGAGCATAGGTATGGTAACCAACAAGACATTCATCACAATTAAATTTACATATTAAGTACAGTACACAATTACACTTCCATATTTGTCTGTTTACACTGACGTTGCTGGTTAAAATTTATTTTCAGCTAAATCTTTTATATGAATATAAGTACATTACATATTATACATGATTATAAAAAATAATACCATTTTGGTATGTTAAATAAATACAGTACTTAGTAAAACATTAATTCATTTTACAATTCAATATTAAGTACAGTACCCACTTATTCTTCTAATGTCAGTAACAAAAAATAAAAACAAAACTCAACCAGACATGAGTATCTCGTGCAGTACATTTATAAGTACAGTACCCAAACCAGAGATTAGTAACTCGTGCAGTACATTTATAAGTACAGTACCTAAATCACAATTATTTCTTCCCAAATATTTCTTCCATTTCAGTACATACCCAAATATTTCTTCCATTTCAGTACCCAATTATTTTTTTCATAATAAATACAGTACTTCCATATTAAGTACAGTACACAATTACACTTCCATATTTGTATTTATTCAAACTCACAATTACACTTCCATATTTGTATTTATTAATTACAGTACTTCCAAATTTGAGGACAATTACACTTCCATATTAGAATAAGTACAGTACTTATTCATATATAAGTATTGCAAATAATTGACATAATATATTTTTTAGCATACCCAGAAGTACAGTACTCAAAAAAGTATGACTTATTTTTTAATCTTTATATACAGTACATACAAATTACAAGAAAATATTGGGCATGTCGAAAAAAAAGCATGTATGAATCACCAGGATACTACTCACTGTCTTTGGATTATTGAGATACAATCATTAGTGAAAAGTACAGTACCCAATTATTTTTATTATCGTATCAATAAGTACAATACTTTAATTTTTATTATCGTATCAATAAGTACAGTACTTTAATAAGTACAGTACCCAATTATTTTTATTATTGTATCAATAAGTACAGTACTTCTATTTTTATTATCGTATCATTAATTACAATTAATCACAATCACAACTAAGTACAATACCCAATTATTTTTTTCATTTTCAGTATCAACCATAAGTGCTATGACTATCATTTCAGTATGATAAAAAGTACTGTACTTAGCAAAATATTAAGTCAGTTTGCTTTTCAATATTAAGCACAATACTAAATTATTCTTCTGAAGTCAGTAACAAATGTTAAACACTAAACTCAAACAGACCTAACGTCAGTAACAAATTGTTCTTCTAAAGTCAGTAACAAATTTTAAACACTAAACGTCAGTAACTCGTGCATTCGATTCATAAGTACAGTACCTAAACCTATTTGAATGACACAATAAAAAATAGTGCACCATTATGCAATGCAATATCAAAAACATACACATATGTCATCAAGTGGTACAGTACGTCCCCACGCTTAGGTGATACGTGGTCTAGTACTGTACTCGGGGAGATGTATGTCGGAATTTTCTCCTGATTAGGTGCTATGTGCCCTAAGATCGGAGATCGGGGGATGCATGTGGAAATTTTCATGAGAGGTTGAAGTATTTAGGGCAACCGGAGTACCTGGTGTGACCGGATCAACACGTAGCCGCTGGACGAAGCTGCTTCTGGAGGACGAAGCCGCTGGACGAAGCTGCTGGTGGTGGAGGACGAAGCCGAGGAGGCCCTGCTGCGCCGCCGGAGAAGAAAACGAGAGCGGAGGCGCTGCCGGAAAATTGGACCGGAGAAGAGAGCGCGAGAGCGGAAGAGAGCGCGCAACCGGAAGCCGAAGCGGAATGGGAACCGTTGCGTGAGCGGGAGAGAGGGGTTCTCTCGTTTAGAATCGGGAAGTGTGAAAATATCACGGGAAATGTGGAAATATCACGGGACTTGCGCCGGAAACGGCTGGGAATGTTTTTAGCGGTTTACCGGTAAACCGGGTTTGTCACCGAGTCTGAAAGACACTATGTGTAGCGTAGCTCTAGAATTTCTACAAGCAAATTATGTTATCGCCTGACTGTTGTAAGGTCCGTTCACTGAACTTCGTGCATTCTCAGTAAAATGCAAGAGTCCAAGTTGAAGTGCCGTCCTTCTCTTTCTTATTAGGCATGCAAGCCGCAGCGACTCAGCAAACAATTCACTAAAGCCACGCACGGTCTTCAAACCCTTTGGTAGAATTTGCAAGATGGGCGATCTATGTCGTCATGCGCTAGCGTCGCTGCAAGAACCCATTCCCAGAAAGTGAAAGAAGCAAAATCGAAGAAGAGAACACGTGGTCATACCACAATCAGCAGCGGTAATGGTATTGATAAAATTCGCTATCAAGAGTTGAATATCGCCGTGCTAGTCAATCTGTACTGAAAGCGAGACGCTCAATCCCTTCCACTTCCGCGTGTGGAACATTATATGGAAGAAAAATTCTACGCATAGCACGCCATATACCCGGCCACATACCCGGTCATCGGGAATCATCAACTGCCGTGTTCCTCCTGCTGCTGCGCCAGCCCACTGCCACACCCATTAACCTCTGCTGCTGCATGCACAATTAAATGGATATCTGCAGCAGCGATTATGCATATTTTTACATGCAAAAAGGATGCATGAAATAATTATCTCGCCACCTACTCCATGCAACTATCATGCAAATGGCAGATATCAATCCACTATAGCTTACAAAAAAATTCTATTGTATATTTATCCTTACTGCAGATTACGTAAGTATTGTACCTATAATAAATACATATACATTCACAAATGAATTTGAGAGGTACTGTACTTATATTTGACAAACTGGGTTGAAAATTAATAATTGAATACAATACTTATAAATACATTTTATAGTTGATTATGGACCAGATGTGCACTACATTTTTGTAAAAAAATTATGTCCAGGCGAAAAATATTGTTATTGGATTCCGTAGGTACTGTACTTATGCTTCCAGATCAGTTATACAATTATGCTTGATTTTGTAATTTGTTAAGTACTGTACTTATGCTTGGTTTTATAATTTGGTAAGTACTGTACTTATGTTTGAAAAAACTGAGTTGGAATTAACAAGTGAGTACTGTACTTATTTTGCATGGATTCCGTAGGTACTGTACGTATGCTTCCAGATCAGTTATACAATTATGCTTGATTTTGTAATTTGTTAAGTATTGTACTAATGCTTGGTTTTATAATTTGGTAAGTATTGTACTTATGTTTGAAAAAACTGAGTTGGAATTAACAAGTGAGTACTGTACTTATTTTGCATGGATTGCGTAGGTACTGTACTTATGCTTCCAGATCAGTTATACAATTATGCTTGATTTTGTAATTTGTTAAGTACTGGACTTATGCTTGGTTTTATAATTTGGTAAGTACTGTACTTATGTTTGAAAAAATTGAGTTGGAATTAACAAGTGAGTACTGCACTTATTTTGATTTGGATTCCGTAGGTACTGTACTTATGTCCAGATGACAAATATTACTAATGACAAATATTACTACTGGATTTCGTAAGTACTGTATTTATGCTTCCATATCAATGTTGTTATTTGATTCCGTAGGTACTGTACTAATACGGGAATTCAGTTGGGTGGATTAGAATGGGAGAGAATAATTACAAGAGAAAAAACGAATTAATACACTTTGTATGGACTTTGCATGAGTATTAATACTCTGTAGAGAAGAGTGGAGAGACATATTGTTGCATGGACTTTGCATGAGTATTAATACAAAGACAACTACAAATGTTGCAGATCTATTTTCCCAAAAAATGGGTGGGTGGCCGGGTATAAGGGGGACTGTGTGTAGCCTAACTCATATCGAATAGTGGTGGCAATCGGGTCCGGTAGAGCGGGTTTTAGTTTGGGTAGTACGAGTGTCCCACAATGCTCGACACGAATACGACTTCAAAAATAATTTCAAGTCATACCTCTTGATTCGAATTCAAAATTTTTATTTGGGTTTCCAGTACGATAAACCTGAAAGTCATATTAATTAGTTGATCTAGATCGGATTACATTGAAACAGAAGACAAGCGGGCAACAAGCTGCGCCGCTAGTCCTTTCTGGATGGCAAAGTCAATCCTTTGAAACACTACATCCATACATTTAGGAGACATTACATTACTATTCAATTTTTGGACCCTCTTCAGAAGCTCCACAACTTCTGGTGCTAAGAATCCAAAAGTATCAAAAGTAAACGAGATAAAGGCGTGTTGATTCTCAATACATGCTTTCTCATGCTTGGCTACTTTGGCTAAAGTAGCTTTAAGAACAACATCTCCTGCTGTAAAAGTCTCACTTCTCAATCCCACTAACGGAGAAAATCCTGTCAGATCCACACATGCATGTTTTCCTCCTATCCATCCAAAAACCAAAATATCAGCAGGTCTAAGTGTCGACCTCCCCTCTTGTGGATCAGTTAGAAAGTTCATTGGTGCCTCTTTCTTAGCAGCAACATCTGCACGTCTGAGAACATCAAAGAGAACATCTCTAACAAGATCATGTTTTTACTTAAAACCTAGAAGTTCTCTGCAATGAACCGCATACTCCCCAAAAGAGTCCAAACACGCCTTACGACAAATTGGACATATCTCGTCGACCGGAAATAAGAGAATCCGGAGACGATATTTGAGGATACTACGATACTCCACTGGGGACATGTGCATACCAAGTCCATCAATAGGAATAGTAAGAAGAAAATCTTGAGCATGATCAACTCGTAGACACTCAAAAACTGCCTTTTGTGAATGATCATAGAAAACTTAACTTCCATATCCTCAATTATTTTACTAAAAAGAGCACTCGTCAAAGAATTTTGTGCCTTTGGGGGGACGATGTCTTTTTTAAAAGAAATTGAGATCAAAGGAAGGAATCATGACACGAAGATGATCTAGGACGAAATCAAAGTCAGTGTCCATACCGTGAATCCCACTACCTCGCAAGATGTGATCCTGAATCACCCAAGATTGGGCCCTAGATGCCAGAAAAGCATACGAAGAAGCTTCAACAGCTGAACTAAGTCCCAAGCCACCAAGATGGATCGACAATGAAGCCAACCTCCATTGGAAGTCCCCAAAAAAGGGACCTCCACAGACATCAATGTCTTCAATAGATGCTCGCAACTCTCTATCAAAACATGATGTTGCCTCTTCCATGTGCCTAGGTTGACAAGTCCTCAAGCCAAAAAGAAGCTTTGCAATTCCCATACACGAACGAAGTAAGAGGAGCTCACTCTAAGGATCACCTAACTGGGGAAGAAGATGCATCAACTCAATAGCCTTCGAAGCCCTCTCCATAGCCAAACCTCTAATAAAATTGTTGTCTTTGCTAACAACTCCTCTAAGCAGCTTCACTCCAGCTAAAGGTCTCCCAATATCTTTTCGGAAAAACTCATTTTGAAGCTTTCTACCATCACATGTAGGCCAAAAAATCTCTGTTTTACAGATATTTAAAATCAAACCTAGATCTGGTCCATACTGCTGAATGATATCCAGAACCTTCACCACCTCCTTAGTGTCTCCAATGACTATTCCATCATCAAGTACCATGCATGAAGAAGACATTTGCAGTTGTCTCTGATATGATAGATAAGCGAATGCAATACAAGAGAGAAGAGAAGTGGGCCCAAAGGATCACCTTGTTGCACTCCTGTAGATGACCAAATATGTCTGTCCCCTAGGTATAACCTAGCTGCCTGACCATACAAGAACTCTACCCACAAGGAAATGGATGGACACCTTGATCTCACCTCGCAGAGTAAGGAAGACCTATCAACCAGGTTGAATGCATTAGAAAAATCCACTATAAGCATGGAAAGGGAACCATCGTTGTGTCGCGCATTCAACACCTTGCTGACACTGTGCAAGATAGCCTCTGCCCCACCAGATACACCAACTCCAAACTGAAAGTCAATGAGATAATTGACCATAACTTTACTCACTCCTGTCATAGCAACTTTGGACACTAGACGTCTCCAAATAGTTCCAACCGCAATAGTTCGTATCTCGTTGTCTTTCTTAAGAAGCGACATAAGTGGTACAGAAGCTATAAACTATGCCAAACACACGGGACATCTTCCCCCTGAAAGTGTCATGTTGAATGCAAACGCAAATACATACCCAGAAATCTGAAGAAAACTTGAAAAATCCGAAACGTAAACTTGAAAAAATTGAAAACAAACCCGTTAAACATAGAAAATATGACAGCTAAATATTATTTTACAAACAAATACTGTATAAACTATTATGAATAAAAAAGTTGTCATCATATTTCTTTTTAATATATAAAGATATATTTGTACATATTAAAATTATACACCTACATCATGGAAAAAATAATCAAATAATATTAGATATGTTTACGGGTTGATTAGGTCTTTTGGCTCGACAAGTGCATACTCGGGCGCAACTCACAAAAAAATAGGTTTTTGAGGTCAGGTCATTTCAAGTAGGGTTAAAAAAAAATCAAAATATGGATCCTCTTTAGTCAGATCTTGTTTTCTCAGTCCTATTGTCCAAGCAAGCTATGTTAGGAAAACAAAAGACAAAGCAATTCTCATCCTTTGGCCTTTGTCAAAAGGATGATTTTGACAACTTGTCAATTTGCAAGTTGACACATCAAATTCCTAGTGTGGAAATAAAAACCCTTTGTTTGAATAGGAGGAAAAGAGGAAGTGGCCATTCACAGACCCGTCCAAAATAGTGTTGATTTTGTTGAACTAGCCAAAACTGATTGGTTTAGCCGTTATAGAGAACAAAAATAGACACCACTATTTGGTACCATACACTCTCTTACCAACATATTCATAAGATTGTTGAATATAAATTTCTACGAAGATATCACCATATAAGAAGGCATTCATGATATCGAGTTGGTTTAGAGTCAAATTCAAAGTAGAAGTTAGGGATAACAAAACACATACAGAGGCAATGCAAATCACTCAGGATAAGTTGTCAAGGAAGTCTAACCTAAAAGTATAGGTACTCCTTTGGCGACAAAGCCAACTTTCAATCATTAAATTGTCATGTATGAGTAGTTCTTAATGGAAAAGACTTGAGACACCTAACAATATTATTGTCATGGGGGTTTAACTAACTTCCTTGTAATAAATTTGCACACAACAGTTGTGTAAGGCCCCTAAACTTACTTAATGAGTTGAATGAGCTTAATTATCATAATTGAATTCTTATAACCCTAATATAACTTTTTTATATGCTTTGAAATCATAATACAAGCTTAATTTTCAAATTTGGTCCAATTTGGACACTGTTTGAGCAAATTATGCAATTTTATGCACATTTTGGACTTTTATGCAATTTACCCAATTGAGAGGTTTTCTTTACAATTTATCACTTTCATTATGTTCCTTAGATATTCTATCATCATTCTTGAGCTTGTTGA
Organism: Alisma plantago-aquatica; assembly: GCA_963693085.1. Lineage (NCBI taxonomy): Eukaryota > Viridiplantae > Streptophyta > Magnoliopsida > Alismatales > Alismataceae > Alisma > Alisma plantago-aquatica. The sequence goes on along the minus strand of OY856413.1, from coordinate 973,680,863 downwards.
GCCATAGGGCGCCTATTTAAACCTTGGCTTGAAGGTGTTTTCTCCAAGGGTAATTTAGGGTTTTCCCGTTCACGTATGAGCTACCTTTAGTAGCTATCAACTAATGAATTATTTGATTGGCTGAGAAATTCGAAAAATGAAAGCTAACCAGGTCTATACACATGGTGGGGGATCTTCTTGTGTGTGTGATTGTATATTCCTAATAAATTAAGGCCATGGACACTTGGATAGATACTAGAACTTCAACTTTTTCCTTTTCTTTATCTTAAAGTGTCATATACTTATCCCCAATTACCAAAACGAGCCATTTTCTCTCCACCACCTCCCTCATTCTCCCAACATAGTTCTCTCTTTGTTCAGCTATGAATTTTTCTACCCAAGGAAGAAGAAAGTGGGGATCTTCTTGGAGAAAGGCTCTAAGGTTGAAATTGACTTCATTTTAGGGTTGAAAAAGCTTCCTTCTAGTGATCTTGACCTAAAAGTGTAAGAATTCCCTTATTTCCTCAATCTATTTCTTTATTATCCTTCCTCCTAGCTTTCTCCAGGTCGGAACCTTACTGTTCCATGGTATAAATTGCTCTAAAGCTCTAAAACCCTACTTTTCTTGCTCCTTATGCTTAGGGTTTGCTCATTTGATGAAGAAAGGTGCTAGATAGACGAATTCATAGCTTACTCTTAGATTTTCTACCCTACCTGCTTGAGATTTCTTCTGTGTGGGGTTTTATCTTCTCATTAGAGGCAAGTTTTATAACTTTTTCCACGTTTATTTCTTACCATAAGCTTTCTAGATCATATTCTTACTTGAAAATGATGATCCATGCATTAACAAGCTATGCTTGACTAGGATTTCAATTTTATAATGTTTCCTATTCTGATTTCAGTTATATATGAACCTGTGATCATGTGTACATTATTCCTAAGGTATTATATGACTTGGACCAGGTTATTTTGACAACCTATTGTGCTAAGCACCTATCAAACAATGGTCAATTTTAGGGTTTAAAGCTGATTTCTTCTATAAACCATGACCCAATGATGGTACCATTGCAACAACCCTATGGTTTTGTCTTCATAACAACTCATGGTCGTGATCAAGGGTTCTAAATGATGGTGACAACCTATGGTAACCCCCTTAGGTCAGGTTTTGGATCAATTAGAAGTATAATGATCAACCATTAAGTACCCTACTAATGTTATCAATCAATGGTGACATCAGCTTAATATTTGATGTTGATTAATGAATATAGTGTTGGTCTAACAACCTATAGTGATTTAAGGATCACTAATTATGGTGGATCAGGAGTCTACAATCTATGGTGAGTTAATCATATAGTTTTAGCATCAATTAAGCCTTAAACCAATGGTTTCTTGGGTCACTTGATGCAATGGTCGAACATATAATGTAATTGATAGTTTTAATATATGAACTTGACCCACTGATCAAGATCTAATGTTTATTTCTCCAATAATGTGGATTGATGGATAATGTAATATGTTGGTCCTAATAATGGGATTTAGATGGTTTCTTTTATATGATCAACTTAAGGAGCTTACTTGTTGACAATGGATTGCTTATTGTAACTGAACAGTCGATTGTGGGTTTTACCCTACTCTCAATGGAACTTTTTGTGTTTTTAATCAAGGGATGTCTAGGGTTAGATGGTGAATCTTCCTAGAGCACAAATCAAGGAATTCATAGTGGTTTATCTAAGGTGTTTACTTATGTAAACAACCAAAGGTCTTACCTTTTAAACATGCAATGGTTCTGGGTGACATTGTGGTATGGTGATACAGGTTGAATGATGATGGAACAAATGGAGGGTTACCCTTAATAAGGTAGTCTTACCTATTCAATCATATGAATAGAAGGGATGATAACCATATTGTGTTGATATGTAACCCTAATGAGGTATAGCTTGTTATACCTAGCTTTAATATAACTAAATGATGGTAATTGGGTATGAATAGTCCTTGAATGACTAATGCAATCATGAAGTACTCTATTACTGTTGTTGTAACCCTAGTATGCTATAACCCAATCATTATACCTTGATTTATGTGTGGGTTCATACTTGAGAATGGTATGGAATGTGATGGTGATGCTTCACCTTATGCATCCACGATCCAATGAGGATGCTGTGAGTTAGGGTTTGGGTATGAGTGCTATTTAGTAACATTGATATAATTTATCATGTTCAACCTAACTCTAATGCAAATAGATAAAGATGAGTATTCATGTTTAACATTCTTATATGATGGAATGATGGTGGAATAACCTCCTTAACATGATCATAACCTTGTTATGTTAATTTGTGGTTATCATAGCCACATGGTTGATACTTTCTTATGCTAAACATGTGCATTATGAATATGATGAGAGTTAATCATATCTAGATTCATTGCATGTTGATGTAATAAAGTAATGTTCTTAATGTTAATATAACCATGCTATGATTTTTTATGAATATAACCTAGTTCATTAATGCAATATTGTGCTGATCTGGTGTATTATATATAAGTGATGTTGTTGAGCCTTGTTATAATGCATGCAAAGATAATGATGATCTTGTAGGGAATAATATGATGGTTTTAATGACCTTTGGGCATGGTTGAGCCCTACATGAGGTGTAATCCTCTTGTGTTGATAAGGTTTAATACCCTGTGTTATTGTGAAAAGCATTTATATCATGTGATAGTATAATAACCATTGGGCATGGTTGAGCCCTGAATGAGGTGTAATCCTCTTATGTTGATAAGGGTTGATACCCTGTGATATTGTGAAAAAGATTATTATCTTGTGATAGTATGATGACTAGTATGGTCTCATGAATGGAAAGTGAATAGTACCATGTGATGATGGGATGATAAATTATGTTTCACACGTTTTATATCTTTTCAAAGTTGTGATATTTATATACTTTCTAGAAGTGAATTAGGATTTGTATGCCCACTTATTTGATGCAGTCTTAATTCACCCAATTGGCATAACTAATTAAGTGAAACTCTAATCATGTAGCACCCTGTGCCATAGATCCATGTAAGTGTCATATTTTTCCAGATGGTGAAACGAGTATTCCTAAAAGAAACTCAAAGCGCATACTGTTGAGTATGTGGGGGTGGCAAGTTGAGGATATATCCTTGTCATCCACAATGCAGATTGTGGAGGTTGGCTATCATCATGCCTCATACATCTGATGTGATTGAGAATGGTTGCAGTCGTGTCTCGGTGATTATATATGTGATGATATTGGAGGACAACTGCGGTTGTACCTCGGATGGTAGGGTATGCGTACCCACCTCCTTTTTACTAGTGTCATGACATGTACCAAGGACGGACTAGGCTATTAGCAGCTTGACCTTATGTGTCGCTGTGGCAGACCCGTACTGACTGGGGGCAGAGAAGATCTTAGGAGTCCAACTCTTCATAGATCTTGTATGGAACTAATTTTGACTTAGCAGTGGTCAATTGGATTTTGAGTCGTATCCTCAAATTCCTCAGGGCATAATAAAAGATGTAATATAGCCGTATAACATATCTGTTTAGGGTTATACATGACACTTCACATTGAATGGTAACCCTTGTATGTTATCTTTACATAAATATGATGCTTAGTGCAATTAAGAGATAGCATATATACTTATGTTGTGAATATGCTTAAGATTGTAGATGTGTACATATAGTAGCCATGATTATGTTGATAACTATACTGCTATTGCTGATTATAATCATGATACTAGCTATCTCATGTTGTTAGTTATGTTTAGCATGCTAGCCATGGCTTTGTAACTAGAGATGCATATACAACTAATTATGCTTATCCAAGTAGTTGTGCTTATGTTGTTAGCTCTTCTTATGATGTTGATATGTTCAACCAATTAGACATGCTCATGTTGTTAGCTATGCTATGTTACTAGACTTGCTCATGATGCTAGAACTGCATATGCTACTGAATTGCTTATATTGTCAACAAGATAAAGGATGATAGTCTGGCTAATGATGGTAATTATTATCTACTCCTTTATGTATTTTTTTAATCATCAATATTGTTGATCTTATTTGTTATCTCTGATTAAACTGCTTAACTATTTAATTGCTTAAAAATGTTGTAATCAATAAATGTTCTTGGAGGTTATATCTCTTGCTGGGACATGGGTCTCACCCTTGCGGTTCGCCACATTTTTTTAGGTAATCGGAAGTGACAAAAACAAACACGTGGAAGAAAAGAGGAGCTATAGTAATGAATCTTTGATAATTAGATGTCTAGTGTGTCCTAGTTTCATCCTTGTACTCTTAGGTCTGGGTGAGAAAAAGTTTGTATATGGTGTTTCAAATGAATTAGACTTTTGTTAGCATATTAATACTTGTTTGTGTGGTATATATGAATATTGTTCTTCAGTGTATATATGTGGTGGCTAAGACGATAGAACAATTTGTATCAAATTCTTGGCATAGTATGGATATAAGAAAGATGTTGGGCTCTTATGCAAATATTTCTGAGTGGGTGTTGACGTTGAAATCAGTTTTAATTTACCCACATATTTGGGTATGTGATTAATTAGTGATAAATTGTGTTTTATGTTTTGAGTAATATCGTTTAGTGTAATGGGTTCTCACAAGTTGTCTAATCATCCACATAACTTTCCATCCACGTTGACTAAGTGCTCCCACATGATATTTTTGAATAGTGGAAGAATCAACAACAACTAAAAAGGAGTAGGCAGAGGGAGAATAATGAGTATGGTAACAAGTATCAGAGACATAATTTACTGTAACAAGAGTAGAAAACTCACTAGAGATCTATTGCTATGTCAAATTCTACTAGATTAGATGATGATGGTGGAGCAACCCATGGTCAATCGGTGATCAACCTACATTGGTACATTTTAGCAAAAAATAGAGATTGTGATGGCGGCTGGGGATGAGACAATGGGATGAGGTATCCAAAACTGAAGGTGTAGCCAAACAGTAATCTAGAGGTAAAGAAATGAACTCTAATAACAAGTAATATAAAATAACGATGGAGGTAAAGATAGTTGGTCTGCATAACATCTCTAGAGATATGCAGCTACTAGATTATCATAGCAAGACACTTGTAGACTTTTTAAAATGATAATATCATAACACATCATTCCTAATAGCACGAAGAGATAATTTGTCAACTTTTGATCAAAGTTATGCACAAAAATTATACATCATAAATTTGAGCCGGTAGAGAGAGGTTACATTTTATGGTGGAGAATAAAAAATGGTATTTTTACTCTTGTGGGTAGAAAATGATTGCTGGTATATTAGAAAACTTGCTGCTAAAATGGCCTTAAATTGAAAATGTTTTGATAGGTTAACATGGATTGCCAAGAAAATGGCGATTTTCACATTCGAAAATACTATTTTGTTGTGGAGTGCACATGATTATTCGTGTGTTATGTGTTATACTGACCTTGAAATAAAAAGAAGAAATCATAGATTTGACATATTTAAGTTTGTTATTTATTTTAAGAATTCTAATAGATGTCTTAAATTGGATAAGAATAATTTTATAAAAGGCCTTGATTAGGTGGAAACACATTTCACAAATTGTAAGTAAGAAAAGTCGAGTCATTCAAGCGAAGAAATTAATGAAAATCACGAAATATATGTGTCTTTTATAACTAGTAGTTAAAAAATTTTAAACACTTCAAATATGGTCAAATGGTTTTGTAGACTATTTTTTCCAAGTACTGGAAAGATACGCTATTGTATTTTCTCAAATAAAAAGCACCACAAGATTACGTGATAGTGGAAAATAGATTTTGATCTAAAACTTTTTGTTTTCCTAGTGGCGAATGATCAAAATGAAGATGTTTGTGTAGCATCAAACATGTCGTGATGGAAGAAAATTTTTTACAATAGAGGGAAATAATAGAAATCATTAGAGCATACTCCTCGTTGAATCATACTTTATAAATCCTACAGATCAACACCAATATGATCAAAAGGTTATTCAAAAAACAACAAGTTTATAATTAAAAAATAAACTATATGGAAACTGTGAAACATAATGAACATAGTATAATTTTATAGAGGAAGTAAGTGGGATAGAGACACCATTAGTGACCGTTTTAGTAGACTCGTGTTCCAAAGTGGAGTAAGTATATGAGAGTAAATATTTCAAATGATATGTGGCATACCCTTCATATTTTTGGTTGCAACAATGCCAACAATCCACTTGTGAAGGGAAACAATCATGGCTGGTCAAGAGACCCTTTGGTGTGTACCTTCAAGGTGTGTAGATGAGGAATGCAGAGAATACATCAAATCAAATGAGTTTATTTTGAGAGACCTACCTGGAGCTAACCTGATGCTATCCAAGGTCTTGTTTAGTTATAAGATCCAAACCTTTTCTAACTCGAGGACTGACTACCTTTCACCAGGAGATGCCTCAAAAGATGCATATGTAGAAAGGCTATTTTTTTCTAGTATTTCATTTACTAGTCTATTTTCTTTTCTTCCTTTTTCTATAATGGAGATGGTCACACATAATGACATATTAGCACAAGTCTAAGGCTGACCCGATTCCAGTGGAAAGAGCCCACACATCGATGGTAGAATGGGAATTTTTGTCTGTGTCTATTTAGAGGGAATATGATTGTGTAATGTATGCAATAGGAGGTCCAAGTTCAACATGTAGTCAAGAACCATCAATTTGGTGTAAAGCCCTGACAAGACATTCAAATTCATTATTGGTGAGTGACATGACCGGGGTTTGTACTTGGTTCTCCAAAAGTGACAATGGACAAAGTTTGTGAAGCTGGAATCAGATGAGCATCACCCCATCATTGTCCATGACTATGTTTAGAGTTTGAAATTACGTCCATCCACAAGAAGTTCTAATTACCATATAGCTTGAAGATAGAGATAATGAGTATCTCATTGTTGATAATAGTTGATCTCATTTTGGGTTGTGAAAAGCCATGAAGTATAAGGAATAAGCATGGTACATACCCAAAGTTATAGGGTAAGTGAGAACGTTACAAAGTATACAAAATAATTGTTGGCATAATAGATAATAAAACTATAGAAATATAGTGAGGTAGATAGATAATATAGATTTAGCACTACCAGTTTAGAAGTATGATAGGAAATTAAGATAAGATAAAAGTTAGGCCTACTAGAATATAATATGTAGTAAAAAAACAAATCATAGGAATATATAACCATGATGTGAAAATATGACACCCTTATTTGATTATATAGAACCATAGTCAACCATCTGCTTTAGGGGAACTACATGAAGACTGAAAAAAAATTCAACTTTGCCTCTTTTTTGTTGGTCTTATAAGATTGGTACCCTTGGAGGTTTTTTTTTCTTATTTTGTTTTATTCAAGAAAGATGTAACAACAAAGGAAAGGAGGAAGGAGAATTGTAGAAAACTTTGTACATGGAAACAATGGGGTTGTTGGCCTGAGCCTTGATGGTTTGCTGGTCACTGACTATTGTAGGCCTATTTGAGTGCGGGTTGTTGATGCCTTACAATGGGCTATTCCTATCCCCTTTGGGCACTTGCTTGCTTCTCTTGGACGTTGAGGGCCTTGGGGCTATTGTTGCAACTCATGTTTCTGGTGGTTCCTATAAGGAAAGAGGTTAGGACTGATGCTAAATTGTGTCACTCTAGTGCATTGATACCATGTATAAATAATAAATCAACTTATTACAATAGTAAGAGACCTTTCATAAAAATGGGAAGAAAGGGGATAGCATGGATCTAACATAAGTCTTATATGGAACACTTAGGTAAACAATAGTACATGGAAAACACCACAAAAAACTATGAAACTAATTATCTCAATGTCTTCATTGTGAACTAAGAGAAAAAAACTCATCAATTGGTTTATATCTATGTATATTATGGAGGAAATAGGTCTTTTTTGCACACAAACAAATCCATTGAATTTCCCCTCCCAGTTGAATATCAAACATGTGACTACAATGCAACTAGCAACATGTTTTATCAGCGAAGGTAGTTGTTAAGTTAAGAAAATTACTTTCCATAGATGATAACAAACATTATATGTAAGGTTTAGCAACTTCACACTTTGCTGCACAAATTTTGAATTTATACAGTTGACACATCAAATTTCTACCTCACTTGAAAAAAGAAAAAAACTCAAATAAGTTTTTTTATCCTCGAGTTTTAAGGGAAGGGGTCCAATCTTGATAAAGACACAAAAAGTGGTTACGCTTCCGGAGAGCCCCAATAGATGATTGAACATATGACTGGACTACAACAAATAATACATTTAATCAATTGAGCTAGTTCTTAACTTCAAAAAACACGATGACAAAACAATTTTTTGTATCTTAGGAGTAGGATCTTAAAATTCATATGTGGATTTGTTTGTGGGCTTCATTTCTAATCCTACCTTCATACTAAATGCTTACCACAACTTTAGTCCATCAATCCAGCCATGCCTCTTGCCCAATGTTTATGGTAATGTAAATTCAAACTTAATCAAAACATAGGGATAATTTAAGGTGAAGTTAGGATCAAAAGTAGGAATCTAAATTAAGAAATGTTAATAATAATGATTGTAAGATGCATGTATAATATTTGGTTATATGACATAGAAATTAGTTAATTTCATGTTCACATGTTAGGTATATACACATATTCATATTATGTATAGAAACTAATGTTTGTCCATTTTGTGTTTTTCCTCATCACATGGATCAACTTGTAAATGTTAACCTTTTATTCACCAAAAAATGTTATTGTACTTACAACCCACTCTAGACTAGACCATGCATGTTTGGGTATGGTGTAGATTCCAAGCTTTCAGCTGAAGGTGGAACATGATGTAGTTAAAAAGCAATTGATTGCATCCGTTTACATCATATTAAACAATCCAACCAATTGTAAATCATCACTTTTAAACAACATGTTTATAAATTTCTATCTACCAAACAAGGCCTTAATTAAACAACATGGAAAGGGAATTTTCTCCTTGAAACTGGAACAAATTAAAAGATTTTATTAGTTCTTCACCTAAGTAGAGCATTGGCCTCCTTCTTCCAAGTGATTCTGGTAGGATTTGGTGGAACACAATGAAGAACATGAGCATACAAATTCTAGATGATGGCATCAACTATTTTTGTAGGAGGTCAACACTAATATAAAATGATGTAGTTCATAGTTCCAACATGTTAATTATTTTGATTGATGTCTTCTCTTCCCAGTAGTGACTTCCTCAACCTCATCAAAAATAATTATGAAGGATATATAGTTTGTCTTAGGAACCCAAAATGGGCGTGATTATTTAAATCTAGTAACACATTGTACAATGTTTTTAGCTATACATAATTGTTGATGAGATGGTAACTGGGAGATTCTTGAAGAATATGAAGCTCATAGGTACTTTAATAAATTGCAATATTTTCCAACTTTGATGTTGACTTGTGAGATTGGGGGCTTTTCTCGAGATTTTGAGATTTTAGAAAATTATTTGGTACAAATTCTTTCTTTATATTTCCTATTCTTAGCTTGTTCCAAAATATGCATCCTAATGGAAGCTAACTCCAATGTTTTCAAGTGAGAGTGTGATATGTCATAAATATGTGCCTCTTCACCTAATTCAATTTCTATATGAGTGACCTGTCAACATTTCTCTCATGGTATAACTTTTTTATAATAAGGTACAAACTATCTCAAATAAGTTTGCAGTTAAGGTTTTTGTCTGTATCATATCAATTCTTGTGGCATTTATACTGAGGAGATTAAACACCATATGGATCCGTGGTGTCAAGTACACATGTGTCATGGAGAAATGAGGTCTCCTTTTAACAAAGTGCTTTAAATAGTGTTGGAATGCATACAAGCTATCAAAGAGGAAATAAAAAAGAGTAAGTGTTGATACGAACCCATGGAGAAGTTGTTGGGAAATATGGTACAGAGTAGGCATTGGAATTTCAAATTTTATTACCATATTCCTCATAAACAGTAGATTGTGTCAATAACTATAATGCAAGAATGATGGTTTATAGAATATACCTGATCCTTGAGAAAGTCCGACGACTATCCTCATTGTTGTGGATGTGCAACTATGAATCCTAGTTGTATCGAGACACATCTAACTACTGCTCCTACTAGTTGACACCTCAGACTACAGCCACGAACATCGTCTTCTTCAACAACTCCTCTTGTCATGAACTGTTGGTTGATGTTGTTCTGCAAGAAGTAAACAATGGCTTCCCTCCTCTATGGCAGTCCACACAGACAGCCTAGAAATCCTGTCGGTTTGTTGGACTAGACAAGAAGGATTTGTCCCTCCCGCTGACGTACTAGTCACCAACTTGCTTGCCCATCACAACAACTCTCAGTTGTTCTCTCCCTTGGCTATCCCTCCCTGGTCAGGTCGGACTTGTCTGAGCTCTCGTAGTTACCACAAACAGAGAGGAAAAAAGTTGTCAGAGGAACTATTTTTGAGTTGTCTGTGTTGTGATCTGGGAAGCCCCCAGTTCCCACTATTTATAGTAGAGGCCATGGCCAAGGTTCGCAGTTGCTATCCAATACAAGATTAATGTGCGGGAGTGGAAAGGACCAAAAGAACTCAAATTTTCACAACAATCCTAAAATTTGCACAACCTGCGATAGCCAAAATGGCCATTTGGCTCAGCCAGACAATCGTTTTGCGGTTCCCAGTTGTACATTAATTTGGCAAATCAATTCCCATCAATGTTAGATATTGATTTCTACACAAGCCTTACGAGTTTCCTGGGTTACCAAAAAAAAGATATTGATTTCCTTTTGCAACAAGTATTGCTCAAGAGAAACGAATAGGAAAACATTCAAAACCTTCCACGACCAAGTTGGACCATCTCACTCGTGCGAGACAGCCATCTCGGTTCACCCAAATGGTTGTCTGGTGATCTGAGTCATACCCGTTTGGCTGGGTTGGTTTGTTCCATTGCCAATTTCAACTCACAACTAGGCTTGACACCCAAACACCTATCTCAACTCTTGAGATGGCCGTTTGGCACTTCCAGACAGCCATCTCAACACTTGAGATGGGCGTTTGGCAGTGATGTCAGCCTGTTTGTTTCCTGGACTAAATGCCTATAAACTTTAGCATTTAATTCAACTATCATTCGAGATCTGAACTCCTCTTCTAGGTCAAGACCTATGTGTGTGACCCTATAGGTCCCATATTACGTTGGCAGCGAATGTCCATAAAAACTTATGTGCGACATCACAAGCAAAGAGTGGTGCCTAGTCACACATCATTGCTACCCAAGTAAATGGAAAAGTTGGGTAACAACTTCAACCTACAATCTATGCATGGTGTTGTAATGTTTGTATAGTTCTTCTGTCACTGATGTACAGATTAAACTAGAGGCATGGAGCATTCACTCTCATTATTATTAAATCCTTTTTCTTAAACCAAGAGCAGACTGTCGGAGATATATGCAAGCTCAATATCACACATTGACTCACATGTGCATGGCCATATTTTTCTCAGTCTCGCTTATCAAGAGTCCTAGGAAATCACACTCCAATAGGAGGGATAAATCCTACATCTATCACTCACAATAAATCCGGATGTGTCAAAGCCACCCAATCATCACTGTTATAACAACCCATGTTTCAGGACTACATTTGATGATGTCAAAGTGTACCCAATGACATGTGTAGAGTGCAATGATTTTAGGTCTAAGAACCACAACCACTACCATCATTGTGAGAGTTGACTATGACTTCTATAAAGATGGCTTCCATGTGTCAGTCTCATGGTGGGTTTGTCTGATACAATGTTCTCTAACATGTATTTGTGTGCTTGGTTCGATATCACCATATCATGACCAATGAGGCTCAGTCATCAACCAACTCACATTCCGATCTTATGTGTCATTGTTGTCTATCAACGTTCCAAAATAATAGACGATCAAGGACATAATGAGTATGTAAATATGTACTCTTAACATCTATATGATCTCATTTCTTCCAAATCACATACTTGAAGACATATATCATTGAGTAATATTATTCTCTCGACATTTATCATGTTACATGATTATCTCATAACTGAATTAAATAGAATAAATTACAAGTTAGCCTTTTATTAATAATCAAATCATTTTTACATGATATGCCATTACAATCATCACATGATTGGCTCTTTGGGCATACATAACCAATAGAGTCCCACTTGCACTTAGAGCCAATCACCCACAAATCTTATTCTCAATGACTTTACATGTCAGTCATGCTTCTTCTGCGAAAGCGCTTTCAACAAGGGATTAACAACATTGCTTTAATTTGGTATTTTGTAAATCTTTACATCTCCACATTATATGATTTCTCATATGAGATGATATCGCCTTTGTATATGCTTTGAGCGCTGATGCGATCTGGGTTCCTTAGCTTATGCAATAGCTCCATTATTGTTACAATATAGCTTGATTGTGTCACTGATGCTAGGAACAACCCCAAATTCTGTGATGAACTTCTTGATCCATACAACCTCCTTTTCTACACTTGATGCAACAATATACTTGACTTCTGTTGTAATATCAGCAATTGTCTCTTGTCTAGAACTCTTTTAGCTTACAACTCCATTGTTGAGGCAGAACACAAATCCAGATTACATCAATGTAACCTTTTACCACCAACTCTTCCTCTCTGCCATAGACCAAGAACTAATCCTCAATCCTTCTCAAGTACTTTAGGATGTTCTTTACAGCTATCAAGTGAGCATCACTTGGGTCTGGTTGATATCTGCTCGTCATGATTAAAGAATACAATATGTCTGGATGGGTACATAACATCACATACATGATTGATCCAATTGTCGAGGCATATAGAATCACACTCATTTGTTCGTGTTCTTCACAAGAACTGGGACATTGAGATCTAGAGATGGGGACACCATGGCGTGCATGCAGGTTTCCTCTCTTTGCGTTCTCCATGTTGAACCTCTTCAACACTTTATCAATGTATGTTCTCTGACTTAGTCTGAGGAGTCTTATTGATCTATCTCTATAGATATTTATCCCCAAGATGTAGGATACTTCTCCCAAGTCTGTCCTACAGAATGTATTTCCAATCCATGCCTTTACCTTTTGTAAAGTAGGGATGTCATTCCCCATAAATAGTATGTCATCTACATACAATATGAGGAATGTCACTGTGATCTCACTAATCTTCTTGTACATACAAGGTTTATCTTCATTTTGAACAAAGACAAACCCTTTGACCATCTCATCAAAATGAAGATTCTAGCTCTGAGATGCTTGCTTCAATCCATAGATTTACCTTTGTAGCTTACAAACTCTATTAGAAAATTTTGGATCTATAAACCCCTCAGGTTGTGTCATATACACATCCTCCACAAGATACCCATTAAGGAATGTGATTTTAACATCCATTTTCCAAATCTCACAGTCATGATAAGCTGCAATAGCAAGCATGTCCTGATGGATTTAACCATGGCCACTGGAGAAAAGGTTTCATCATAGTCAGCATGTTGAACTTATCTGAAACCCTTTGCAACTGATCTTCCCTTATAGGTTTGAACTTTTCCATCCTTGTCAGTCTTCTTCTTGAAGACCCACTTGCACCCTACGAGTTTTACCCCTTTAGGTGGATCCACCAAAGTTCATACTTTGTTGGTATACATAGATTCCATATCCGATGGCCTCAAGCCATTTCTCAAACTCTAGTCCCTCTATAGCATCTTTATAGGTTATTATCTCATCATCTATGACCAATTCACTACCTTCTTGAGTCACAAGATGGAAAAATCTTTTAGGTTCAAGGCGTGTCCTACTCGATCTATGAGGTTCTTGTGTTAATTCGAGATTCCACAACACTTTGTGAATCTTTAGGTTCCTCTTATTCATCTACTGGTTCAATGTTTTCTTGTTAGTCTTGAACCTCTTCAAGTTCTACTTACCTCCCACTGATTCCTTTGGAAATAAATTCCTTTTCTAGGAATATGACATCTCTGACAACAAACACTTTGCTGTTAGGTATGGAGTAAAAGTAATATCCTTTAGTTTCCTTAGGATATCTAACAATGTAACATTTATCTGATTTGGGACCAAACTTTTCAGGAAGAATCTTGCCATAAGATTCACATCTCCAAATCCTCATAAAAGACATATTGGGATGCTTCCCAATCCATATCTTATATGGTGTCTTTTAAACCGATTTAGATGGTACTTGATTTAGTGTAAATGTGGTGGTATGTAGAGAATACCCCCAGAAGGTAGTTGGAAGTTTTTCTAAACTCATCATCAATCACACCATATCCAGTAATGTACGATTCCTTCTTTTTGATACACCATTATGCTGAGGTGTTCTAGGTGGAGTCCACTGGGATACAATCCCATGGGCTCTAAGAAGGTCCTCAAACTCTTGGTTTAAGTATTCTCTACCTCGATCAGAATGAAGTGCCTTAATACTTTTACCAAGTTGGTTTTGTACTTCATTCATAAACTCCTTGAACTTTTCAAGAGATTCTGACTTATGTTGCATTAAATAAACATAGCCATACCTACTGAAGTCATCCATGAAGATAATGAAGTACTTGAACCCACCTCTAGAATCTATTCTAAAAGGTCCACATACATCGATATGTATGAGCCCTAATCACTGGCCCTTTCATTGTTTCCAATGAAAGGGGTCTTAGCCATCTTGTCCAACAGATAAGATTCACATGTCTCTAATGATTCAAAATCAAAAGAGTCCAGATAACCATCCTTGTGGAGTTTATATATGTGATTCTCATTTATGTGCCCTAAGCAACAATGCCAAAGGTATATTTTGTTTGAGTTGTTGAGTTTTAGTATTTGGGTATTAACGTTATATACATTTGTCTTTAGATCTAACAAATACTATAATACATAGGAGCACTACCATTAAAGAAGACCATAAGACATAGGGGCACTGCCATAAAAGATCCCATCTTTTGAAATAGAACATCGACCACTTTTAATATGGAATTCAAATGCATCATTGTCCAAACAAGATACATAAATGATGTTTCTATATATACCAGGTACATAATGGTAGTTCTTTAACTTTATTACAAGCCCAGTAGGCAGAGATATACTATAGGTTCCAACTACGCATGCTGCAACTCTTGCGCCATTAGCAACTCTCAATTCCACCTCACCTTTTCCCAAAGGCCTACTTCCTTTTAGTTCCTGCATGTGAGAACATATGTGAGATCCACATCTGATATCTAATACCCAAGATGATGAAGTAGATAGATTTATCTCAATAATGTATATACCTGAAGTGGAGATCACCACCCCATCTTCTACTTCCTGAAAGCCTTCAAGTACGAAGGATGAGTTCCTTTTGTACTTTTTTTTCTCCTTATCTTGATTGTTGAAGAATTGAACTTAGGCTTGACCACAAAACTCTTCTCGGTCTTGCTCTGATCCTTGGACTTAGTCCCACTGATCACCATCATGGGCTTGTCCTTCTTCACTTTTGCTTCTGCATGAATCAACATGGCAAGCAGTTCTGACATCTGTCTAGCCGAATTACTCACATGTTGGCATGTAATAAAATGGCTATATGATTCTAGCATTATTTTTAAAATCATATCAGTAGACAACTATTGGCTCAAGGTGAATTCTAGATCTTCAAGATGATACACATGTCTGATCATATTGAGCACATGTTCTTCTAGTGAGGTTCCCTCTGTCAGCTTTGATTCAAGTAGCACCTTTAAGATATCACTTCTTTCTTGCCTGTCAAGACCAAGTGTTACCTTCGTAAGATGTGTCACCATATCCAGAACACTCATGTCCTCACATTTCTCATGCAAATCATAGTTCATGCAGATTAGAATAAGGTACTTTATCTCTAAGGCGTCATTGGCATGCTTCCAGTAAGCATCCACTTGTGCCCTAGGTGCATCAGGAGGAGGTATTTCAAGCACTGGTTTGTCAAGGATGTAGAGCTTGCACTCTTCATTGAGAACCCTTCTCAATGTCCAAAACTAGGTGTGGAAATTTCTCCTGTCAAGTTTGCCCTTCTTTAGGACCAATTGCAAATTAGATTTGTTCGTCATTGATTCTACAAGAGAAAAAATTTCCTTTGTCATAAACCATTTTTGTTTTGATTTGAAAAATTTGACGATATTAATTAGGTCTTTAATTATTATCGCTCCCACTATCTTATTCGAATTGATATCCCTCAATATCAAATGGAAATATTGTAGTGTAGAATATTCTAGTGGGTCAAGATCCAAATTTCATCAAGTCAAGAGTCAGCTTTGGCTGATCGCCCACAACATGACTATTTAGGTAGGCTATCATGCCAATTGCATCATATGAAACTCTTGGATAGATGATATGCACAAATCCTTTCCATTATGATCTGCATGATTCTATGCTTAGACACTCTAAGAACCACCAGTTAAGCCTGACCCAAAAACCGCCACGATATACTTTATCCAATCACTACATATATAATACGTATCATTTACATGCTATATCCCATAACAAAAACATGCAATAAATGAAAGTGATGGTTATGGCCATTCTTATTGTAATCCCTTGGAGCCACAATGAATAACGGCCATATAGGTGTACATCACATGCATAAACCTATTGTTGATGAAGATATGTGCTTGCCAATCTAGGTTGATCGTTTCAACCCTTGAACTGATCGACTCGCCTCCTGGTCGATTGTTAGTTTGTCTCACCGGTCATCTGGTCCTTCTGTCCACCATCAGATGGCTCCTCCAGGCGATCGGTCTGGCCCACCAGGTGATCAGTCCAGCTGGTCCACCATGTCCTCCATGGTGCTTCAGTCATTCGACTCGTCTTCTAGGTGCCTTCATCTTCATCATAACTATAAAAGTAAATTATCCTACTTTTACATGATTATAGGAAAACCTCGAGTTATATTCGAGGGGACCAAGGGTAGAAAAAAATTAACTTTACATGGGGAAGATAAGATAGAGCCTCGGTATGCAGACCAAGATGAATGGATAAACCATACACATACAACCATGCACATCTAGGGGTTATTGGGCATAACCATGCTACACATCCACCATCAAAACCTCTTTTAGGGTGACACATGTAAATTGCGTATATAAGTCATATATATATATATATATATATATATTAGTTTAGGAAGGTATTATTCACATCACATGCAATAATAGAACGAAAAAATCAAAATCCAATCATATTGATTATCCTGTAATATAGTAAATTGACTTTGGCTCTGATACCACTTGTTGGGAAATATGGTACAGAGAAAGAAGCATAATTTAAAATTTTACTATCATATTCCCCATAAATAGTAGACTGCATCAATAACTATAATGCAGGAAGGAAGGTTTATAGAATATACCTAGTCCTAGAGCAAGTCCAGTGACAATTCTCATTGTTGTAGATGCACAACTATGAATCCTAGTTGCACCGAGACACATTTTACTGTTGCTCCTACTGGTCGGCAACTTGGACTAAAGCCACGACCATCGTCTTCTTTAGAAGCTCCTTTTGTCATGAATTTTTGGTTGACGTTGTTCTCCAAGCAGCAAACAATGGCTTCCCACCTCTATGGTAGTCCACACAGACCGCCTGGAACTTCTATCATCCTATTGGATCTAACAAGAAGTTATCCCTCCTGTTGGTGTACTAGTCACCAGCTTGCTCTCCCACCACGACAACTCTCAGTTGTTCTCTCCCTTGGCTATTCCTCCCTAGTCGGGTAGGACTTTCCTGGGCTCTCGTGGTTACCACAACTACAAAGGACAACAGTTGCCAGAGGAACTATTTTTTAGTTGTCTGTGTTGTGCTCTGGGAAGGCCTCAATACCCCTCTATTTATAGTAGAGGCAATGGTCAAGGTTACCAGTTGCTATCAAATGTGGGATTAATGTGCGGGAGTTGAAAGGACTAGAAGAACTCAAATTTTAGCAACAATCTTGAAATTTGCACAACTTGCGATAGTCAAAACAGTCATTTGGCTCAGCTAGATGAAAGTCTCGCACGCGATACGATCATTTTGTGGTTCCTAGTTGTACACAAATTTGGCAAATTTATTCCCATCAATGTTAGACATTGATTTCCTTGTGCAATAAGTATGCTCAAGTGAAATGAATAGGGAAACATCTACAACCTTCTCTGACTGAGTTGGACCATCTCGCTCATGGGAGACGACCATCTCGGTTCACCCATAAGGTCATATAGCTATTTGAGTCATGCCCGTTTAGTCGGGTTGTTTCATTCCATTGTCAATTTAACTCACAACCAGGCCTGACACCCAGACGTCTGTCTCAACTCTTGAGACAATTGTTTGGCACTTCCAGACGGCCATCTCAACACTTGAGATGGGTGTTTGGTAGTGTTGTCATCCTGTTTGTTGCCTGGATTATATGGCTAAACACTTTAGCACTTAGTTAAACTGTCATTCGAGATTTGAAATCCTCTTCTAGGTCTAGACCTATGTGTGTGACCCTATAGGTCCCATATTACATTGGCAGTGAATGTCCATAACAACTTATGACGTCACAAGAAAAGAGTGGTGCCTAGTTACACATCATTGCTACCCAAGTAAATAGAAAAGTTGGAGAACAACTTCAACCTATAATATGTGTATGGTGTTGTTGTGTTTGTGTAGTTCCTTTGTCACTAATGTCCAGATTGAACTAGAGGCATGGAGCAATCACCCTCGTTATTATTCAATCCTTTTTTTGAACCAAGAGCAGTATGTCTAAGATATATATAAGCTCAATGTCACATATTGACTCACATGCGTATGACCATGCTTTTCCCAATCTCGTTAATCAAGAGGCCTAGGACATCAGACTCCAATAGGAGGGACACATACCATGTCTATCACTCACAATCAATCCCCATGTGTCAAAGCTACCCAATCATCACCGTTATAACAACCCATGTTTCAGGACCGTGTTTGATGATGTCAAAGTGTACCCAATGACATGTGTCGAGTGTAGTGATTTCAGGTCTAAGAACCACAACCATCACCATCACCATCATTGTGAGACCTGAAAATGACTTCCATAAATATAGCTTCCATGTGTCAGTTTCACAGTAGCTCTGTTCGATACACTATTCTATAACATGTATCTATGTGATTGGTTTCATATCGCCATATCATGACCAATGAGACTCAGTCATCAATCGACTCACACTCTGATCTTATGTGTCATTGTTGTCTATCAACCTTCCACAATAACAGCCGATCAGGGACATAATGAGAATGCGAATATGTACTATTAATATCCATATGATCTTTTTCCTTCCAAGTTACGTACTTGAAAACATACATCATTGAGTAATATTATTCTCTCGACAGTTATCATGTTACATCATTATCTCATAAATTAATGAAACAAAATAAATTGGAAGCTTGCCTTTTATTAATAATCAAATCATTTTTACATGATATGCCATTACAATCATCACATGATTGGCTCTATGGTCATACATAACCAACAAAATCATCTTAGGTAATTGTAAGTATAACATCAGATTGGATGATAAAACAATAGTAATTTCTCATTGACTCTAGAACACCTAAATAGAATCCTATTCATAAAAAAAATTATGGGTCACAAATTATTAAATATATGACTACTATGGTTTTCATACTCGTAGCTAGATTGTAGGCTAATAAATGATTTAGATATTTTACTTAGAAGTAGATCCCCATAGGGCCATGCTTCCCATGCAAGTCCTACACATAAAAGTGAGTTAAATAAATGCACCAACCATGGTACCAATGAAAAAATATCATTTAATATCAAAATAATGGAATTACAACATGGTTTGAACATGTGGACTCCTATTTAAATCCATGGTCTCATCACCATCATGATACACTCTTGCAGGTCCATAAAAATCATATTAAATACGGGTAATTTTCTCATCAATCATGCCATTCTTTCTCTAAATAATTTCTATTTAGAATCTATAGGCTATGCATAGTTTGGACTACAATTTTCCATATCATTAATTGTTGACAACACTAGTTACCAAATATTCTAATACTATTTGAAGCATTAATTGATGATCACTGTAAAAGTAAATCTAAATATGACGAGAATCCAATTTTTAATTTTCTCTTCATCGAATACCTAAATGAAACAAACTTGTATGGTTCATTAAATGGTGAGATTCCAAATTGGTTGATTATCTATGCAAGCTATGAACAAGTTTTTCACATTCTATAAGATTGAAGTTATTGCTCAACAATTGACTACTGAAAGTTTCTTATCACACATCATGAGATAGCATGATAAAATCTTATGAAGTTTTTGCAGTGAGATATCACTTAGACAAATAAAACTACAAAACATTTTATATTTTTCCCTTGTACTAAAGAACTATCACAATTAAGTATTGGAGACATGTATATTAGAAGAAAACTATTTGCAATTAGGTTACAAAAAATGCAAAAAAAGGAACAAAGATATTTTCCAATCTAGTATGTGAGAAACAATAGGTTATCAAGGATTGAGAACATGTTATGATAATCTATTATGGTTAAATGTGTTCTACTTTGGAAAAGTGGGTGGGTATACTTATATGTAGATAAATGATAATGGTACTATGTCTTTTAACAATCTAAATGTATTTTTTTGTTGTGAATATGTTTAAAATGTGTTTTCCTTCCTTGTTCCAAATATGGGTAGAGTAGTGTCAACAATTATCAACTTTCGATGTTTGTGAATTAAGAGTAAATATATTCTTTAGGAGCAATGAATTGCATGAGGATGGGTCCATTTTTCTTGGGAATGCAAGGTTTAAAACTCATATTCCAAACTTTGGTGGAAACACAAGAATCTACAGAGTTTGGATTTTACATATAATTGTTTGTAATCTCATAGTTATCTCTAGGGGTGATAAAAAGAAGCCAAATTTCTTATGTATACCTTGGAATGTGACAAAATATCTTTTCATAAGTCTACAAGATAAATAAAATTCAAAAGGTGTTATAAAGAATAAATAGCATGCTATTAATTACATGTTGTGACTTACTACTTTTTCTGATTCTCTAAACAAAGGTATGTGTACCTCTACAATGCAATTTAAAAAAAGTTTTGTGTAGATATTAAGAGTAAATACTCTTCATGTAAAGGTAAATGAAAGTGTAATACTGAATTTCCTTTACATTTTGCACTCAATATGGTCATAGAGGCAATTGTAAATGATTATGCACTCTGTCTATATCTAAACATTATGAGAAAATGGAAGCAAGCACACTCAATTTGGAAGCTATACGTAGGGTGAAGAGTAGGAGTATTGGGTGTGTGAAATGGTAATTTATTGGTAGATGTTGGAATAATTTTAATATTTTAAGAATTATATCACAAAGAGAAGGTAATTAATTAAGTGGGTGCAAGGGAGAAACATGGAGGATGAGCATAATGAATAATTAGAGAAAACTGATAATAAATAGACATAACGATTTGTTTATTATGGATTCACGTTCTAGAATGAGATGTAGCTTTAAATAGGAGACTAAAATTTTATCAACTTAGTAGTGGGCATATTTTTGGTCCTAATCTAGTATGAATTGTATATAATTAGTATCCTTTGTGAAGAAAATTGGGTTTCAAGTATTATAGTGTATTTTGATGTAAAACTCTAGTTGTTAAGTTGATCTTAATATGGACAAGTAATAATGCTTATTTTTTAGTATGAAATAAATATTGTGACGGTTATTACATACAAATGTGATAAACATGCATCTAGTAACAAAATGCACCACAGAGACGACAACTTTTTACACAGACAATTATGAATAGTAAACTTACATATTCATGGTAAAATAAAAGGGGAAATGTAAAACTCTATTTATATATTTATTTTACCAAATATATGAAGGTATATGCTTGTGTAGCAATTCCTCATGAGTACCTATCACACCCTAGTTTTTGGAACATAACACATATATGACAAAGTGACTCATGGAATTAGTATAGGAGTGATTTATGGTTATGATAAGGCCCCATACAATTTTCATGATATTTGAATTTAAAGGTAAAGGGAATGTAGAGGGTGTCTTTTGTGCAATTGTGACTATATTGGTGTTATCATCGGATCAATATTTAATTTGATTGATAATAGGTGATAATATAAGTAGAATGATGAAGGAAAGATGATGACTCTAGTTAATGGTTTGAGCCCTAGACCTAGTTTAGGTCTTCATAATAAGAAACCAATGTAATATGATCAAACATGTCATGAGGAAAAATTTAGCTGAGAAATTATGTTGGTCCAAGTTTTAATTTCATAATAAGGACTATTATTAAGCTTATGAACCTTTTGGAAGATCAAGGAATGGGTCGAGTGTCCTAGAAACCATCTCAAGCCCATTTGGACCAATCTTAGTTTACAGATGGGTCCTTGGAGTAAAATTTGAGAATTTCATATTTCATGCTCATAATATGTTCTCAAAATTCTTTAGTAATTAGATAATTGGAATATGAAGTTGTGGGAGGAATTTCAGATACTTATGAATTATCTAGTAGCCTAGGTAATTAAATTTGCAATTATCTATTGATTGCTTAATATACAAATTTGAAGTGGTCATTTGATTCATTTTGATATAATATTCTTTCCAAGAAAGGATAATGCTAAAGAGTATTTAATCCTTAAATTTGAGGATAAATGGACTGACATTGTGGCCTATAGAAATATTTCTAGAAATTGGACTACACTGCAAATGAAAATAAAAAAAATTAAAGAAAAGCAATTTGTGTTCCTTGTTCTTGAAAATTTGGGACCAGAATAGAGTCCTCTAGGGACTGATCTTCCAGAGATCTAAAGGATGAGAGGCTATAAAACCTCAAGTCCAGATATAGAAGGGGGGGATGAAGTTACTTCTAGGGTTTTTCTTATCTTTGAGTGGCTGGAAGAGAAGATCTGAGGAGGACAGTTGTGGGCGGAAACACTAATGGAGGAGGTATTAGAGCTATGTGATCTAAACAAATGGAGCCATGGAGATAGAACCTTCATGATAAAGGAGGCCAATCTAAAGCTAATGATGGGATGAGTTTGCATGAGGGATGCTTGGACCTTGTGACCAGGGTCGTCAGAGATCTCCTTCACGGTGGTGGCTTGTGGCTAGGACGAGATCAGAAGAGCACCCGCTCCCTGGTCCACGGGTAAGGAAGATGGTGGGTCCAATATTAGGATTCTCAGATTGCAAGGGAAAATCCTTGGGCTGTTTGGTGCATAGTGAGGGTCAATCAGGACCACTAGATCAAATGTGAACAACCACAGATTGTTGCAGAGATAATAATCCTAGAAAATTCATATCTTGGGATAGGGATCTTGTTTTTTAGCAAACAAGGTATATATGGAAAGCTAATGATGCTTACTATCTCATAAAAAAATACCCATATAATTATATGGATTTATTATTACTACTATTATTATAATTTAATTACGGAAAGATACGAGATTTCACTCTCTTGAACGTTAAAAATAGCAAACCACTTTCACAATTAATGGATATTTTACCTAAGGTGTATTTTGATGTGCTTAACATGATTATAGAGCTTGATCATTCTAAACCCGAATAAGGTCATTGTGGGTATTTCACCCGTTGAATCACAATGAAATGATTTGATATTTTTATCTAGACCTTAATATACATTGCACTAAGCGTTTCTAAAGTTTTTATGAAGTTTTATCTATATTTATATTGGTATATGAATTTTGGGCCTAAGTGGCTATTATGTAAGATGATTTTTATATTTTAGGAGACAACATGTATTTTATGTGCCTATTTAGTCTAGAAAATGATTCTAATTATATTCCACCTCTGATTTTATAAGTAATTTAGTAGGAGAAGTATATGTCTGGAGTTACTATGGATATATGAGGTAGATACTTATATATTAGGACTTATGATGCTTTTTGGTTATATGGGTATACAAGTAAATATATGCTATATAATGTGGGAAATGAGTTTCATTTAATGTTTAGATATTAAATGTGCTTTACATCATAGTTAATTCTAATTAAATAAGAACCCTAAGTTGGTATATAAGGTTAAGATGATGGGGTTTAAGAATTAGAATTGAAGAAGGAAAATATACATGGACTTATAGACATTTGTTAATATTTAGGTGATTAGGTTTTGGAACAAGGAATTCAAGAACACCTTAAAGAAATCTTCAGTTTAAATGGTAAGTGGGACATGTACATTGAATTTCATTATTATTATGCTTCATCCTACACCTTTTCTACAAAGTAACTTAGAGATTAAGTTACTTTCAAACATTTAGTTATTAATGTTTAGCTTATATTCCATAATGCTTTAATAATCAAACTTTTCTTATATGAAGTTATGTTATAAGGATATAATATTTAAGAGTTTTTGTATTTAAGCTACTTTCACATACTTCATATTTATTTATTCAGTCCCATTAATTTCTTTTCCTTTAGACACAAATACTTCATTTAAATGACAGTTGGATTCAAATTTATTCAGACAATAAGAAGCTAGATTCCAGATTGTAGATTTATATTGCTCATTGTGAGTAGTCATAAATTATATATTCATACCTAATAAGAGTTTAAGATCCAATTTCATTCATTTAGTAATAAGATTTAGATTCAGAGTTTAGATTATATTTAATTTGTAACTTATGAGTAGAGGTTCAGATTAAGAACCCAGTTTAGTTGAAAAAGATTTCAATCCTAATAGGATAACATCAATGCCTTAGTTAAATAAGACAAACTTTCAGAGATTTTCAATTAGATTCAAATTCATGTTTATATTCAAAATTTTAGTACATATTCAGTTCTCAGTATTGGTTCCAATATAAGATAAGTTCAGATTTAGAATTCAATAAGTTCATTTTTAAGATAATTATGTCAAATTCACATAAGATATCATATGATAATTCCTCATTCAGTTAGTCCCAGGATGATTCAGAGACATCTGTTGCCAATTCGGAGGAGTTTTTACTCCAATTTAAAGGTACTTTGGTACCAAACAATGCATAATTACACAAATTCAGAGACACCTCAGTGTCATTTAGAGGCATGTAGTGCCAATTCAAAGGTACTTCGGTACCAATTCATGGTGTAGATACGCTTATTTAGGAGGACTTATCATGGTGGCCACAAATCATATAAAAGACATATATAAAACACACATTGATTCACTATAAGTTTGCAAATTTCAATTAAAATAGTTTATGTTTATCTTTTTAGAAATTCAATGCCACTTACTCTAACCTAGGTTTGCCTTTGTGCATGGTTGGGGACAAGATATTCATATCTCTAGGACTTTAGTAGATAGTCATGACGAGATGATGTAGCGGCAAGTTTAGAAGATTTGCATGGTGGGGTGCCATCTACGTGATCCCAGATTTGATATGAGAATTGTATAATGTGGTATCACGGTATTAAGTTTCTTTTGTATATGATGATGTAATAGAGTTTCCTTTCTAAGGATTTATGAGGAGTGCATTTTCACACTAGTTTGTATTGGTTCATGTCTATTATTATTGCAATGAATATCATTTTGTGACACTAAAAAAATGCTTCCACTCATGTGATTTGAAAATTGGGATGTTACATAACCCAAGATAGGTAATAGATAAATACAAAACTATGGTCATGTACATTTCATCCCTAAACACATTTAATAACCTATTTAATCATTAAAACAAGAGGTAATATAATACATCTAGTCCAAGGGGAACATACCTTATGACATCAACTAATGCATTTGAGAAAAATATTTGGGGCTCATGCTCAATAATTGTATCATATAAAATTTTTATTTTCATTACAATAGATATAAAAATTCGTTTCTCTATAGATATAAATGAAGAAAACATGACCTTTTTATACATACCCTGTGTAGCATTCGTCTCCTTCCCAGTAATTAACAGGAGACATATGATGGATATGATGATTATTTTACTATGGAAAGAACTAACATGTAAATACAAGATAAAGCTTAATATCAATATATGTTAGTGGTGTAGCTTTATTTCATATGAAGTCAAATGAGAAAAGAAGATAATTGAACACATAAATTTATAAATACTACACCTAGACAATTGGAGAAATGTTTAATCTTTTGTTACATGATGTTACTAATTTATTGAGATATATCCCCCTTCCACAATATTTTTGTTATTAAATTGTCTTATTATCATGAAGAAGCTTATAATTGGAGGAAACCACTAAAATGATCTAATAATATATTGGAAAATAAAATGAACATGTATATCTATCAATTAAATAAAGGGGGTCTATGGTTGTGTTGGTTTTCACTATAGTTTAGTCTCAAAAATTCAATTGGAATTTTGGTGATATTTGTCATGAATAACATTCTAAATGTTGAAGCTTGACTATTACACATCAGTAGAAAAAGACTTTACCTAGTATGCATATCATACATTCATATTAATATCGAGAGTTAAAATATTATGAAGAAAAAGTTATCAAATAGATGTTTTCTGTTAACCTAGTGTGAGAGTTAGAATGGTCATGAAGAGTACATTATCACATTGATCAAAATTCATTGATCTGATTGCAAATAAAAGTTATTTTCTTGTTAGAACCTTAATAGGATGGTGGTCATATTATCTAATTGGGGTGTAGTAATATCCACGTAGGTATTTGAAAATTTTTCATGCATTGACAACAAGCCATGTGTTGTATAAAAGAAAAATGATGGGATGTAGGCATTTTACCTTTTATGCTAGTTGAGGACAAGATCAATTTTATGATGTTGAGAGATAAGATATATAGACATATTTCATTTGTCACTATTAGATAAAACTATTCTATGTGAAGAAACCAACCTCACATATTAGGTTAATATTTGGAGTATGGAATGATTGTTTTTGATGACCTATTG